>OX454527.1:133054194-133351694 GCA_949715645.1 Portevinia maculata
TCATCGGCATATAAATGAATAGAGCAATGTTTGATAATTTGAGGAAGTTCGTTTATGTAAAGCGTAAATAGAACAGGACCTAGGATTGAACCCTGTGGTACACCTGTTGGGTTGTAAAGGAAGTTGGACGAATTTGCATTGACTGACACACATTGCTGTCTTTGGTTAAGATAGGAGTATATCAGTTTAGCAGACTCAACAGAGAATCCAAAGTTATTTTGCAGTTTTAGTTGCAGCTTGGAGTTATTGACCGTATCAAACGCTTTGGAAAAATCCAAAAGCGTCAGAAATGAAACATGTTCATTATCCATCGACACTCTGATATCATCTGTGACATAAAGCAAAGCTGATACGCAACTACGCTGTATGCGAAAACCTGACTGAAACGAACTAAGCAGGTTGTGCGTCGACAAATGTGTTTGTATTTGTTTTAATACAGCTTTTTCAAAAACTCTCGAAAGAAATGGAAGAATAGCAATGGGTCGAAACTCCAGAGTATTGCCTGCTTTCTTTTTAGGGATAGGAATAATACGCGTCTTCTTTCACTCAAAACCCAAGTTTTAATGAACTTGGGGTTTATAAGTTCGAGGCCGGTGGCGTTTGACTTGATTGACAATAAAGCCTCAACAACGTCCTCTTCATAAAGTCTTTCGAACATAAAAGTATAATTGGAGCTAGGAAGAGGTAGGTAAGAAGCGGGAGGAAGTCTTTCTAGCTCAGGATAATTACTTAAAGTAGTCGAAGAAACGAACTTTTCATTGAGGGTATTACAGTCGATGTCATCTGGCGTCTTTAAAGGGTCTTTCCCAATTCCGAGTTTTTTAAGATTGCTCCAAAGTTTTTTACCATTAGTGAATGAATTAAATTTGATTTCATAGAATTGGGATTTCGCTGCACTGATTTTCATAACCAATTTATATCGTCTCCAGTGGCTGTAGGCGCCATCGCGCTTAGACATCAAGGCTATATTATCGGAATTAAGCCAGGGTGGAGAGTTGTGCTTAAAGGTTGTGGTTTTGAGGTGCACATGCTTATCAAACAGCAGATTAACATTATGCTTAAAGAAAGCAACTTGCTCGTCAACTCCTTGCATATAAAACAGTGAGTTCCAATCTATTAAGTAAAAGTCGTTTGTTAAGTTTGACGGAATTATATGTTTAAAGTCTCTATATTGAAAGCTATTGTCATGTACCATCGGAGCAAGGTTTAGGCATACAAATAACAGATCATGCTTGGAGAAACCAGGTGCAGAGAGCTGCTCATAGAGTACGACCTTATCAGTGTCGCTGGTAATAAAAATATCTAAAAGAGTGCTGGACTCTATGCAGTGGTGAGTGGCAATGGAGGTGTTAATGGAAAGCAAATTAAGTGCTTTAAATGTATCGGTGAAGTGACTAGATTTAAGTGGGTCTAAAAGGTTGCAGTTGAAATCACCGCAAAGCAGAACATTCGGATAGCAACAAGAAAAGGACTCAAGCATTTTTACTAGTGGATCAATACTTATAAAATTATACGGACGGTAAACGGAACCAACCAGAACACTTTCTGCATTACATATAACATTAACGAATACAAATTCGAAACGACAATTAGGTATGTCCATCGACGTATAAACAGGAATACAACGCAGGCCATCGCGCAAATAGACAGCAACACATCCGCCAACTCGAAATTTCCTGTCCGAACGAAAAAGCTTATAGCCATCCAAACTGTAAACTTTATCACTAATTTCTGCGTCGAACCAAGTTTCAGAGACAGAGATAATATAAATTTTTTACTTCACAAACAGATATCTAAGTTCCCCCAATTTGTTGATAAGACTTTGCGCATTGATTTTGACAGACTCTCAATCCTTTTTTCTGTGAACATAGTATTCTAATCATATTAAACAAATTAGTGTTTTCGCTTTCGCCAATGAAACCCCCACTATTGGCAGCTGTATGGTTTGACATGCAAACTATGAAGAACAGTGATGGCGCATGAGACAGAATCAGAGATGCAATAACAAGTTAGATCCATAGAGGAGAATATTTGGCAAGAAACTACACACAAATTACGTAACATTTATAAAAACTTTACAAATTAAGAAAAACTTTAGAAGAAAAGAATTATAATAAATGGCAAATTATTTTATGTTAGCTTTCTATTTTTTGTTTTGAACATTGCTTATGAGGGAATCTGGTTGTCTGCGTACAGCTTCGTTTAATGATTCGATGTTGTTGATGGTAAAGCTCTCCTCGTTAGCAGAGAGTTTGATAAAAACAGAGCCACTACTCGTATGCACAGAGTACAATTGATGATTTCTTCGCATGCATATGGCGCGCTGCAGAAGAGTGCGGGTGTTTTTAGTTAAACTTTCATACAGAAAACAGGCGTGGTTTGATTGAAGTCCAAAGTCACGTAGGCAGAGTTGTTGTTGTGGTTGTCCTTGAGAAGAATGTTTCTCTCTTGGATTGAATTAAATTTGAGAATAATTGGCGTTGTTGCATCTCTTCTAATGTTTGTTCGCCGCTGAGAAAGAAAAATGTTCTTCAAGGTGGGCGGCCTGCAGTTGACAGTTAAGCATAGTTGATTGAAGACTTTGGTGTCCTCGTTTGGTTTGGGAGACTTGCATTGTGGTCATGGGGTCGTCGGTTCCGGCAACCCACTTCAGGTCCTTACACGTTTCCCGACTGCTGGTTCTGCGAAGCTATATCTGCCAGATGCTTCTTCGTTGCGCCTCCTAGGCCCGCAATGTGGACAACTGCCTTGTCTGGGTGGAGCTCTGCACTTTCTCTGTAGGTGCCCTATTTTGTTGCAGTTCCAGCAGCGCATTCGACCTCTGTTATCTCTGTTCCGGTCTACGATGTCCGCTCTTTGACATGAGCATTCAACGGCTGTCATTTTCCTTACGCAGTTGAACACATGCGATGCCTGATCAGTAGCTTGCATTGTCAAGGCAAATGCTAGGGCCTCAGCAAGAGTTCTCTTTCCAGCCATTCTTACGGCCATTTGCAGTTGTCTATCTTCAATGGCTTGGATAAACGCCTCCACAGCCATTTCATTGATGAGAACCTCACCAGCATTTTTATATGACAAATGTGCCAGACGTTCGATATCTGCTTGCAGCTGTTGGGGTGTTTCTCCCCTCTTCTGGACTCTACTGCGTAGCTGGACCCTGTACACTTGCTGCATATGCTCATTACCGAAGCGCATCTCTATAGCCTTGACCAAGGCGTCGTAGTTGTGTTACTTCTCTTCTGAGACGGTTTGGAGTAACTCCACAGCTGTACCTCTTAGTGCGAGCGTTAGCGCAATCGACTTTTCCTCGTTGTCCCAGCTGTTCGCCATTGCAGCTGCTTCAAACTGTTTCTTATAAATTGGCCATTATGTTTGACCATCGAAAACAGGAGGCTGCATCTCCTTCCTTCTCGGGCGGCCGCAGAATATTCTGGAGCCTTCTGCTTCTTCACTTTCTCGAGCTCTTTAGCCAAGCTCTCGAAGTTTGTCTCATGCTTGCAAAACGTCTGATGGATTTCGTCGAATTTGGTTTCAACCTTCTCGAACTTGTGGTCAATTTCTTCGAGTTTTCCTTCGAGAACATTTTTAAAATCTTCCACAGCGCTCTTTTGGGCGGCAACTATGGAATTCTTTTGTTCTACGAATTTAGAGTTCATTGATTGCAATTTGGAATCTAGAGAATTCTTCTGTTCATCCAATTTGGAATCTAGTGAATTTGTCTGTTGTTCTAGGGAATTCTTCTGTTCATTGAACTGAGAGTCTATAGAATGCTTCTGTTCATCAAACTTAGCCAGAAGTAATTCCATCATAGCAGTCATGTCAACGCCTGTACTTACTTGTTTTTCTGCTACGTCAAACAAAACGGACTTGGAGTTTTCTCCTTCGTTTTCAACAGCTTCCTGCAGTCGAAGCACCAGATCACTTTTTCCTCCAGCTGTGGAGAGATTCCGCTTTTCTAGTTCAGCTTTTATCTGCGGTATACTGAGCTGTAGTAGTTTCAATGTGCGGCCCATTTTTGTTTTCCTTTTTTTTTAACTAATTCACTTCACTTTAATTTCACACTGAATACGTGTTATCCCACTTCTGACACCAATGTTACATCCAGGCTTGGATTCGAAAAGATAAAACGTAGTTCTATTTAATTAATCTTTATTAGTTCTCTTTCAATGTTTTTTAAATCTTGATTATTATTTTAATAATTCACTTAATCCAACAATTCACTTTCACAATTAATCACTTTAAATAAACAATCACTTTTATCTTATTCAATACTTCTACTTTTTATACCCTATTCTAGGGGTATATTAATTTTGACGCATAGTTTGTAACATACCTTAATATTGCCCGTAGACCCCTAAAAGTTACTATATTTATGATCAGCATCGATAGTAATGTCGATCTAGCCATGTCCGTCCGTCCGTCCGTCCGTCCGTCCGTCGGCAAAAATTAGGCCTTTAAACTGGACCTAGAGAGCTGAAATTTTAACCATATACTCTCTAGGGTCCCGAAATAATCAAGTTTAAGAATTTTTGAAATCCGCCCACAGACACGCCCACAAACTCAAAAAAACAAAATTTTGGAAAAAATCGAATTTTGAGCTAGAGAGCTGAAATTTTTTATATATGATCTATGGCCCATAAAACTGATTGGGACATAAAATTTTCAAAATCCGCCCACTGACACGCCCACAATTAAATAAAACAAATTTTGGGAAAAATTGAATTTTGAGCTAGAAAGCTGAAATTTTTTATATATTATCTTTGGCCCATAAAACTGCTTGGGACATAAAATTTTCAAAATCCGCCCACTGACACGCCCACAATTAAATAAAATATTTTTTTTGAAAAACCAAAATTTGAGCTAGGGAGCTGAAATTTTTAATATATACTCTCTAGGGGCCCTTTATGCTCATGTGTAAATATTTTCAAAATCCGCCTACTGACACGCCCACAATTATTTATTTTTTATTTTTGAAAGTCCAAAGTTTGAGCTAGGGAGCTGAAATTTATAGTATATACTCTCTAGGTGCCCTTTATGCTCATACTTAAATTTTTTTTAAATCCGCCTACTGACACGCCCACAATTAAATAAAACAATTTTATTGAAAAACCAAAGTTTGAGCCAGGGAGCGTTTTTATTTACAAAAGCTTAGTTTTTTCGATAAAATCCTTTAAATTTTTGCCACGCCCACTTATGATATATAGGAATAAGAATAGGGTATCCAACAGTTCGCCCAAGCGGACTGTAGCCCGCCCCTATGTTTCTCTATACTTTTCACTACTGCCATCTATCGTACTTCTTTATCGCGGTTCACAACTAGAATGTCTTTGGTGCTCCTGCGACATCTATTTATATCTCCTAGTGGCACCTCTGGAAATTTCCAGATTCGTTGAGTTCAGAAGGTTCGAGAACACAGATGTACTTAGTATTCCATAGCCACTCAAACTGCTTTTCAAATGGATGCTGAATGTCACAGTTTAAGCAAACATGCAACAGTATAAATACGAAGGCGTTTGATATCGTCCCAATTTAAAAATAAGCAAGCATGCTGCTTGCAAAGCATTCTCTGGTGTGAACATCGATAATCCTTTCCATTATTTCTAGAAAAAACGATGTGGAGAAATAATACTACAAAAGCACCAAAACTTCTTTCCTATCCCCCTATTCTATCGATTAGTACGTATCACCTTAAATAATGCAATACAATACTTCATTGCTAGGTGCTGCTTACTGTTCAACAAAAAATGTGTGCACAATAAAGGTACTGTATATATACGGAAAAGCCACTTTAGCGTAAGCAAATTATAAGAAAAAAAGAAAAAAATTGAAGGTATGATTTAGGTAGTTCACTCGGATTGCTACCTGTTTTTGGGATGAATAACACATTTACTTCCTTCCAAGTGCTTGATATTTGCCCCCAGTTGAAACCTAAAATAAGCAATCACGGTAGGTATTAAATAAAATACATTTTTGGATAAGGGCAGGAAAGAGCCCATCTGCACCCGGTGTCTTGAATAGCTTAAATGAGTTTATGGCCCAGTTAACCTCATCCGACTAAATAGTTTTCCGGATAAACTGTTAATTCTGCTGAGGTTTCTTGGAGTTGAAACCTATGCTATAGTGATTTGATATGTCCATAGTGAAGGACCCTGGGAAGTGAGCCAGAAGCAAAATTTTCAGCGATTCTTTTCGGTCGCGTGTGATTGTACAGCGATTCCTTTCGGTCGCGTGTAATTGTACAACCTGCTTAGATAACAATCCCATGCAGTTTGATTGATCCTTTGAAAGCTCCTAAATGTGGGTTTGTTCCCCTTATTTAGTATAACGAGGTTTTAACTATATAAATATTCTAAAAGTGGCTCACCTCCTTTGTTGGTATCTCTGCACTTGGGAGGAAGGCACTTCGATGCGCATACAAATTTATGCAGTTTCCGACCATTGTTGTGTTCAATTTGTACCGCCACCAGTTCTCTAGTCTTGAATCCTGGGATTAGGCAGAATTTTATATCTTTCGCGACAGAGAGAGCCGCCCTTGGTCTGAAACTACCTTGGCGAAAATAATCTCTCTTGTTTTACTGTTTCATCCGAAAATCGTACCATTTATTGCCCATTGTTCTTGGATTAAACCAATAGCGACATTCCCCTCGGCACATCGCTAGCTAATGGTGTCTGAGGCTCCCATAGCCCGGTGCAGGTTGGCCTGCATTACGCTAAGTAGGTTTGACATTACTTGCTTGCGTAATCAGGGTATCAGCCTACCCTATGCGGCTTGTTGCCGTACGACACCCTGCTGCAGAGACCGTCATGTCTATCTCTCGGATTTTCGATTTTCTCTCCTCGTACCACTCCTGCATAATTTCACTCTGCGGCCAGCCTAGGCCTGAAACGGTTTTGGGTGGTGGTGCTGCTTTTGACATTGGTAGTCTTTGCGGCTGCGCTATTGCATATTGTGCATATTGTCGTAGTTTCCGAAATAGAGTCACTAAGATGAGACAAGTTCTCGTCAAGTTTTCTCTTTTCGGAGTCGATAAATAATGACTCCGCCCAAGTGGCAGATATAATATTGGCATTGATAGGGTATTCTTAAACATCGCTGGGGATGTTAAGCTAACTATCTCAGTAATCTGTGACAAAAACTCTACTTGTGAGTTGAGGTCACCAAAACCAAAGTGGACCAAATACAAATGAAATTTTTGTGAAATCTTAGCCAAAATATTTCATCAGATATTTAAAGTTATGACAATTCCAAAATTGTCATATGAGCCCCTGTAATTTAAGACTCATGTTTTTCTGCCTACCTGCAGTTATGTATTTATTAATGCAAATAAACCACATTTTCATCTTTTTCCCATGAAAGTATCAAAACTCATGAATCAAATATAGAAGATTTCTCATTCCCGAGCTCCATGTACATTTTATGGAATCTCTTTCGTCCTAAGAGTCGTGATCACGTTAACCGAACAAAAAAGTTTTCTTGTCCAAGTTTGATTGCACCTACACAAATGTTTGTTTCCACTGTTTTAAAAGATATTTTCGTGGATACTTCTAGTACTTGGAGATATATATTATATCTTTTATACCTGCATATGTTGTTTTATTTATTTGCTGATTTTTTTTAAAAAAAATATTAAATTTCTGCAAGAAATCGTTCACTTTTCGGAGTACTTGGACTATCCGACTCAATAAGACTTCTTGACTACAGCAGACGTCCTGGCAGTGAAAAACAGCTGCAAAACAGGTTGAAATGAAGGCAGTACCACAATTTGATATCACCTTTTTCATTGACAGCTAATCGGCAATACAAGTGATTTCCGCCATTGAAGTGAAAGTGAAGCTTTATTAGTTTTTGACGCAAAGAGCTACGGAGCACACCACTAGGTAAAAGTCAGATAAGTCCCCGGATACAGCGGTGTGCGGGGAAACGAAAAAGCTGATCAACTGGCTGGAATGGGATCATCCCAGGATTTAAACCTGCAGACACTTCAGTTAAGACTACACCCTGTAATCTTAATCAGGCAGTTGGGAACTCTACGCTTCCCCTAAAAGGCAGCTCTTACTCTACCACTTAAGAAATAAAATGTTCAAAAGGCACTTCTTCCAAGATTAA
This sequence comes from Portevinia maculata, assembly GCA_949715645.1. Lineage (NCBI taxonomy): Eukaryota > Metazoa > Arthropoda > Insecta > Diptera > Syrphidae > Portevinia > Portevinia maculata. The sequence goes on from OX454527.1 coordinate 133,062,302, forward strand.
GATGAGCTTTCTGGAAAGTCTATAAATGACTTGCACAAATTCATCATAGCCTCATGATAGCGCGGAAATCCAAAGGCTCATCGGTCTTACAACAAAGGAGTCATAACACCCAGGGCATCAAAATAAATCTACGTTGACCTAAATGTGACATGAATAGGTTTATACTACAGGGTGGCTCACGAATCGTGCTACAAAAACAAATGGTAATAACTTTTTTGTGTGAGTAATCGGTTTATTTTTTTTATTTGGTTACTATTTATGTTTATAAAAATGAATGCTTGGGATACCGAAAAGAGGATTTAATTTTGCAGATTACCATGATTTGCAGTCCTTCATTTCCGTCCAAGGGAATTTAGGCGGGAGTTTGGCGGCACTCATACGAGTAGATGGACCACTATGAGGCTGGTAAACATGTTTGCGGAATCTGGAAGCATCGCACGAAGGCCGTACCATCATGATCGCTATGTTGGGGTTAAAGCCACAATCGCGACTGTAGCATCATCAATTCAGGCAAATCCAAGCGTTTCGACTAGAAACTTATCGGCGCAAATTGGAGTTAGCAGACGGTCATAACAACGGATAATTCATAATGTTAAACCCTCTGGATTTGCCTATTCGCCTGGAATTTTGCCAAAAAATGGTTAAAATCAGCGAAGAAGACAAGCTTGATAAAATGCTTTTTTATGTCTGATGAGGCCGATTTTGATCTAGACGGCAATGTAAATAAGAGAAATTGCCGTATATGGAGTGAATCTAATTCAAAAATTCTCCATGAGACAGTACTGCACGTCGCACGAGTCACTGTGTGGTGCGCAGCTTCATCAAGGTGCATTGCAGGGCCATACTTCTTTGAAAAAAAACCGTGTAACAGTAACTGTCAATGGGGACCGTTATTTAAAGTTGTCGACAACAAATTAATATCCAGATACTCCACTTTCCGCTGCCCCCAAGGTCCTGACCTGAGTGCACCAGCCTTTTTTATGGGGTTATGTCAAGCAAGAGGTGCACAAAAGAAAGCTAAGGAAGTTGACTGAATTAAAGCAGTCCATTAAAAAATCTTCTGATCAGGTGGCGCATATGCGTGGATGAGCATGGAAGTCATTTACGGTCTTTCATATTCAAAAAAATTCAGAAATATAAAATAAAACTGAATTTTCTATACAATAAAAAAGAAAATGCATTGATTAAAAAAAAAGTTGTTTGAATTTATTATTATAGCACAATTGTTGCGCCACCCTGTATATATACGAAAAGCCACCAATAATTGATGGAGAGAAACAAATGACATCTTTTTCGCTCCAACCTCTACACCAAAAAGAGGATTTCTGCCTGGAAGTACAATGGAGTCTAAGTCTAAGTCTAAGTGCTCTTTGATTTATATTTCCTTTTAATAAAAAAAAATTGTTTTATCCTACCCCTCAACCTATTTACCTAACCTAACCTTGTTGAGGCCTACCACATATCGGTAGATGGATCCGTGTTTGGACTCCTAATAAGGTCGGTGATTCCTTTTGTCTCCAGATCAACTTCCCGGACGAGGACCTTCATATTAACTTAACCAAGGGTATCGAACGGTATCTCCCTGTTTAAAGCTAGATACTGCACCGTACTTAATGTGGCTTATTCATTCGCTTCACAGTTGCCTGGAATATAGCTGTGACTAGGAGCTCGTCGTATCTAGCGGTGCGCGATCACGTTAGGAGATTCTCCGCAATGCTTAACCAGCTAAGTACCAGAGAATCTGCATGTAGATAGCCATAACTTTCGTCCGAAATATGGTAGCTGGCTAGGACTAGAATTTTAATTTCATTTCATTTATTTGTTTTACTTAAGGCTAATATGATGCCGCAAGAAAATAATTCTTAAAATTAGCTACCTATCGAAATTGTGTATTATAGGTAAATTTTAAGATGACTATAGGTAATGGAATGACAAAGGGAAAGTCTATTAGATTTCAATGTCTATACAGTACATAAAAAGAAAATAAAAAGATTAGTAGCAGGGCGACATTATATCCAGTCTGTTCTGAGAAGGTATCTGTGCCTAGAATTCCCATTTCTCCCGATGTTCCTAGGATATTCTTTTTAACTTTGCCCTTAGAAAGTTTTTGCCGCATCTGGGCGTTTTTGACAATGTTGTTTTTTTGATAAATTTCTTAAAAAATTAAAGAAAAAAAAACAGTTAAAACAGTTGATAATTTCCTTCTTAACAACTTGCCTAAGCAAGGTGGGTTCGCTTTTGACAGTTCCCTCAGCACGGACGGTAGCCTTTCCTATTTGGTTTTCGTTTTCGGCTCTTTATCTTCTCGTTTCTGCGTCCAAGGTCCAACCCATTTAAGACATTCAAGAAAATGCCTTCAACAATATTCTAAAATTTTATCAAACCTAAGGAAGCGTCCAGTTTGAGAACAATATTACCAACTTAATAACAGCATAATACAACAAGGAACTTCAACACAATTTAATACCAATTAAATAATTAAAAAAATCCTCTTAATGACAACAACAGCTTAGATACAAAGCACGTTTGTTCTGTACTCAATTATACACATTTCATTGTATTCCATTACAAGTATTTATAACACTAAGACGCATGGTAGAGAGATGTTTAAATCAACGTTGTTCAACGAAGATCAGTTACGTAGCTTGGTATAAGTTTAATGCAATAAAACTATGTCAAGGCCATTTTGTGCTGTTGTTGATTGTATAGTTTTAGTTGATTGTAGCTAGCTATGTAGTTTTCGATTCAGGTGAATGCGCTCACATCTGTTTTGAAGAAGTTCTAATAATCTGACATACGTATAAAATATACTCGTATATACATAATGTTGAATGGGATTTTAGTTTTAGATATTTTTATTATTATCTGCCTGGTTTATTTTGTTGGATTTTTTTACATTGTTGCATTGTTATAAAAGCTATGGGACCGAATTTAAATAACAAGTAGCGAAATACGAATGGGGTGTGAGTTAGCTATTGTATTACGTATTTTCGTTTTTAATAAAAATTTGTATTATTTTCATTGAACTGTTTTTTTATAAAAATATCTAATTTGTATTAATTTTACCTTAGTGGCTGAAAGCTTCTGATTTTCGTTATTTACCATTGAAGACCAAAATTATGACAACATAAACATAAATACACAATTCAATGTGAAGTAAAGTAAAACACATCCGTTTATTAAATAATAAAGTTCAAAACAGTGAAAACAGATTTACGCAAAAATTATTTAACCTTTTTTTAACTTAATTTTCAAGTGATCACATGCATCTAAAAACTTCACAGAACATTAAGTTCAATTTAAATTCACAATTTTCGTTCTAATGCAAATAATTTATGTTTAATTCAAAGATATTTTTTGTCGTGTGCACACTCCAATAAGGCTGTGCTTATACTAACTACAACAGCCGATCATTGTCGGCTGAAGTATTCACGTTGCTCCCATAATGTGCGTTAGGTCAAGCATTGTTTTTTTAACTATGCATGCAATGCAATGCTGACTAGGCTTACTTGTACCTACCTATTAGTGTGTGGTTTACATGCAAATAACAACGTGCTTGAATTATATTAAATAACGTGAAAATCATAATTCCTTAATAATTCGAGTTTGCAAATACCTATTATAAAACCAGTATTTCACGCTGTACTGCCATCACCATACCGTCACTATATTGTCCGATTTTCCCGATCAATTATCTTGGCGTACAATTATCGAAAGCCGCATAATTTCATCTTGGTTAAAATTAGTTTGAAATAAAATGGACACATAACTTTTATTTCGTTCAATTTAGCGGAAAAACCATAAAGCGAGCATATCAATTGAGTGGGATAAGTGAGAACTTTACATTATATTTACGGTACTAAAGAGATGGCTGTTATTATCACAACGTTAAGCAAAATGAATAGTATAAAATTAGAGAATCTCGAACTTACATTGTATCTTAATGCTGTCTTTTCACAAGCTATTGAAATATAACTCAATTTCGAGACGGCGCAAGATAAAACACATTCATCCTAGGTTATGGTCGCAATAGTTTAATTAATAGTTTTATAATTAAAATAAGAATATCTGAACATAACATTCTCCAAGGCAAAATGATTGATCAAATAAAATAGCTACCGCTACCAAATGAATAGATTCATACAGGCAGTAAACAATGTCGATGACCGAGGTTTAAACTGACATTGAATTTGGACTACGTACTTATGTATGTATGCACTTATGTGTACGCATATGGAACGGACGTGATATGGCATGGTCGGTCGAATGGAATTAAATGACTTAGATTGAATTAGAAGTAGGCCTTAGTTAATTTGAAATTAATGAAGTTTTAAGTCGTGTTACCTCTTCGAGCCTTAGCCGGAAGAAAACGATGACTCAATGACCAAACTCATTGGTGAAAATTTTGTTCGAGTAATGCAAATATTTCGAAATGGCCAAATAGCATTTATGGTGAACATGATCAGCATCCATAGTTCTTGTGTAAAAGTTCCCAAAGTTGTTACAGATTACTAAGAAAGTTTAAACTGACAGTTCAAAAAACAAAAATTGACCATCAAAACTTGTGAGTCATACAATGTTCAAAAATATATATTCGGGTAAAGACATCTCTAAGCTATGCATGTCGGAATTTCAGTTTTACGCCGAATCCGAACGGCAAATTTGAGAAGCTTTCTCATGACAATTTGATACTCTTTGATGTTTGTCAGACGCCCTACGTCATTTAACTGCGGTGATCGAACGAGAACCGATTGATTCAACGTGGCAAGGTAGTTGGTCGTTTCCATTCGTATAGTGGGCTAAAAATTGTAGGTCCCATCAAATTCGCACCAGCAAATGGTTAAAGAATTTAATTTTAAGGCCATTTTTGCCTTATATATTAACTTATGTAACTACAAATAGTCTCGGCGGTAAACCAAAACACCAATGAGCAATTTAATCAAATTCAGACAGATGTGATTACTACAAAGGAAAAAATACTCTTAGTAGACAAAAAAGTCTCAGCTATGGACAGGGAACTCCGGAGAAGAAATATGATCATAAAAGGTCTAGCAGAATCCGAAAACAACCCCGAGGAACTTGAAAATGTGATATTAATTCTCTTAAACACTTGTGCGGACAACCAAATCACACTGTCGGATATTGATTATATTATGCGCATAGGATCACGACATCAAAACCCCCGTCCTGTCAAAGTCGCGCTAACATCATATAGGATTAAACTTATTGTCATGCGAAACAAAAAGAAATTAGCGAAAGTACAACGCTACGCAAAAATTTATATTGATGATGACTTTAACAAAGAAGTAAGAGAAACTAGAAGAATGCTACGCAAAAAAGCAAATGATATCAGAAATGAAGGAGCAGATGTCAGCATCAAATACGATAAAATTATTATCAACAAGAAACCATTTACACTGCAACAGCTAGAAGATAAAGAGAAGAAAGAAAATTCTGTGCAAAAAAAAAGAAACAGGTCCCCGGATGAAAAAAATGTTTGCGCAACAGAAAGTTCTGAACAAAGTACTTTAACACAACGTACAGGCAAGCCCAAGAGACAGAAAAATAAACAGCAAAACTCAACATTAGCGCTATCGATCGATAAGTTTTTCACGCCAGTCAGATCTCACGGCAGCAGAGAAATCATAACTGACGAAGAACTCCCACAAGGAAGACTCTCACAGCAAAATGAATCAGCATAGCTACAAATAAACAATAACCGAATGGATGCAGGGAATACTCAAGATAATATCTTTAAAATTAGCTTTTGGAATATTAATGGAATAAAGAATTTATGTAATCTAGATAATAATGAATTAAATTTAATACTTAGTTTTGATATTTTATGCTTATGTGAAACCTGGGTCCTAGATAATACAAAACAAACTTCATTTAAAATTTTTGACGGCTACAAAATGTTTTATTCGAATGCTTTCAAAGATAAGTCAAGAGGAAGAGGAAAAGGTGGTCTGCAAATTTGTGTAAAAAACCCTGAAAAATACGATGTTCTGCGAGAGATCAGCAAAACAAACTTATGGATAATATTAGAGGTTGTTTTTCATCTATCGAAATACATAATATACTTTCCTTATCTGTGCCCGTCTAAAGACATGGATGATAAATCATGCTGTGACCTTATACAAGAAGAATTGGAATTCCTACAGAATAATCACTCCACACATACAATTATAATAGGAGGAGACTTAAATGCTCGCTTCGGACTTTTAAATCAATTAGACAGTGACATACTGGAAGGCTCACAACTATCTCACATAAGGAAAAGTAGAGACACAATTATAAGTAGGAGAGGTAAATTACTTGGTGAGATATTTGAAAACGCTGGACTGTTGCTTATAAATGGGAGAAGTAGAAGCGATGCATACGGTGAATTTACTTTCGACTCGCACCAAGGACGAAGTATCGTGGACACCGTATGGGTAAATTTAGAAGGAGCAGCAATCATTGATGACTTCGAGGTATCTCAGATTCTGCTACAGTCTGACCACATGTGTTGTATCTTAAATTTACTGTGCTGCTCGACAGTAAGCTTTGACATTACCCCACAGATGTCTTCAGATTGGAAACTAGTTTGGAATTCGACCGCAGCTCAAAACTACACTGCAAGTATGCAAGTCAAAGCCGAAAATCTACAAATTAGAGGAAATACACTAGAATACCACAAAATAATTGAAGACATTAAAAATACTGCAGTAGAATGCAATATGATAAAATATTATAGGCTAAGTTCTACACCAGTGCCACAAAGGAATAAATGGTTTAGTAATGAATGCAGATTACTTAAGCGAGGTATGAAACAAAATATGAGAATTTATCGTAAAGACCCCAATAACATCGAAAAAAGATCTGAATACATTGCCAGCAGGAAACTATACGCATCAACATTAAATGCAGCCAACGTGACAGTACAACGTGAACATATCTCAGCAACTCCAAAACACTAAAAATAGCAAGGACTTCTGGAGAGCAGTCAAAAGCGTCCATCCGAAATATTTCGCACAAAACCCTATCTCAAAAGAAGTTTGGGACAATTATCTTCAAGAAATGTATAGTGGTAATATAGTTGAATATAGTCTTTTCGATGACACCTATCATGCTTTCCTTGACAGAGACATAAGCATAGGGGAGTTAATATCCGTAATACTAAAATTACGGAATAATAAAGCAACGGGCCCAGATAAGATCTCGAGCGAATTCCTAAAGCATCTACCAAACCTATGGCTTGAATATCTGCGCTCTCTCTTTCAGCGTCTCTTTGATAATGAAGGAACGAACACCACAGAACTACTAAGAGCTGATATAACGATGGTATATAAAAAAGGAGACAAGTATTTACCAGCAAACTATCGCCCCATTGCTATTGAAAATGTCCTAATGAAAGCTTACACCCAAATCTTAACAAACAGACTTCAGGAGTGGGCAGAAGAAGCAAAGTTAATTCCCGAATTTCAAAACGGATTCAGGAAAGGACGTGGTTGTGTTGATAATCTCTTTATCCTACGCTCAATTATCGATATTACTCTAGCAAAAACGAAAGGAAGTTTCTTTGTGGTTTTTGTTGACCTAAAAGGAGCATTCGATAATATCAATCATGGAAAGATGTGGATGCACCTAAGATCTATTGGAGTAAGTGGGAAAATAATCCGTGCATTTCAATACATTTACTCAAAAACCAGGATTGCTATTAAAACAACAAATGGCCTAACTGAAAAGACAAACATCACAAGAGGCGTTCTACAGGGTGACCCATCAAGTGCTCTGCTTTTTAATTTATACGTAAATGACCTTGAAGAATTTCTTATGAGCGAAGGTCTCACAGGAATGGACATTTCGACGAGCGTGAATGTAATTTTGACAGCATACGCTGATGATATTGCTGTTTTTGCTAAATCTGATCTAGAGCTGAAAAAAGCACTACGAGCACTAGATAAATACTTTGCAGAAAAGGATATGACATTAAATGCGAATAAATCAAAAATTATGAATTTTGCCAAGAGGAAAAACGCATCGTGTCCAGAAAGGTTCTCATACCAAGAAGATTGGATTGAAGTTGTTGATAACTTTGATTATCTAGGAGTAAATTTGAATCGCACTGGTTCTTGGAGTGAATCCATTAATATCTTCAAAAGTAAAGCAAGAACAGCAACAGCGATGGCTGATAAAACTCTGAAGAGTTTTTACATGGAGAACTGGGATGGGCGAATAAAAGTATTTGAATCAACTATTAAATCGACCGCACTTCACTGTGTTGAAATATGGGGACTGGAAGCTGGAGATAAAATTGAAGTAATTCAAATGGCGGTTTTGAAAAAACTACTTGGACTAGCCAACAACACGCAAAGCAACGTAGTTCGTGTAGAGACTGGAACTATCCCATTAACATATGAAATAGCGAAAAGAACCTTGAATTTCTGGATGAAGCTGTTAAATGTCCCCGATGACCGCCTGATAAAGAAGTGTTATACTGAAGTTTTAAGAATCCATCTTACCACTCAGCGATCAAACTGGGCATCACAAGTTAAGGAACTTCTAATGAATAACTTTACTAATGTATGGGATCAACAAAACTTAGCAGTTGTAAGGCGATCTTACGAAAACATTTTAGAGGATAAAAAGAGAACATTATTAGAACAAGATTTCAGGAAAGCAACTGGCTCAACTTCCTGCTTATACTATGCTTCTTGCTTGGAAAATATACAGGAGCCTCACTATAAGCCGGCGTCATATTTGAATTTGGCCTCTAAACCGTCCATCCATAAAGTCATTGCGCAAATAAGGTGTGCCAATAGGTATGCCCATAGGATAATTCTGCACGGTGACAGACATAATTTCGATACAACCAACATTTGTACGATTTGTAACATGCATGAAGATGACACTATTGAGCACTTTCTCCTTAGATGCCCAATTTTTAATGCAGTGAGAAACCATTTCCTGTTTTCTAATGGATTGACTGACCTAGAAAGCATAATGGCTGTCGAAGACAAAAACATTGCAACTAAAATTTACAAATATGTCATAAACTCGCTTAAACTAAGAGCTTTTATACTCAATGAATGATCCAGGTTTCATATTAAGTCTCTTAATAAGTACTGAACATATAATGTTAATGTTTCTGGAAACCAATTACCAATCTTTTATGTAAAATATTATGCCTTATATTAACTCTATTTTATATAAAAAAAAAAAAAAAAAAATCATTACCCATTTTGTGAAATTATGTACATTATTGTCAATCAATTTGTAAAAGCAAAGCTTATAGCAAATAAATATATCTATCTATCTATCTATTAACTTATGTTTTTGAAAATCATTTAAATTGTTCTCTTCCATTTTTATAAAGAGTTTTTGTCTATTAAGTCTACATTACATTTCCTAATATAAGACTAATATGCGGATAACTCCCATGGATAATAAAGGCGATGTTAACAAAGAGTGTTTCTACGAGCTCATCGACAAAACATATTAGTAATGTCCTAAGTATTACGTTAAGATCGTCTTAGGTGATTTTTACTCCAAAACAGAAATGGGAGACATCTTTGGTAGTCCAATCGGGAAGCAAAGCTAGCACACTGTTTCCTCCATATCCACAAAGGGACATGTCGGTCGGATTCCGTTGTAAGGCAGAATGAACCACTTAGCCGACGATGGAAGCCAAGAACTCCGTCCACTTGACTAAAATGAAGTGAGGACAGCAATATCCAAACTCAATTCCAACAAAGCTGCTGGAGCGGACGGTTTAACTGCCGAGCTTTTCAAGCCAGCTGGAGATGACTTGGCGAAGTGCATACACCAACTCGTCTCTGAGATCTGGCCAGAGGAAAGTACGCCTGATGAATGGAGACTCATCATCGTTTGCCCGATCCACAAGAAATGAGATACTACAGACAGCGTAAACTAGAGAGGCATCAGTCTCTCCAACATCGCAAATAATATCCTATTTGCTGTACTGTGTGAATGCCTGCAACCATTCGTCGATGAACTGATTGGTTCCTACCAGTGTGGTTTTAGACCTGGTAAGTCTTCAGCCGACCAAATATTCACACTACAGCTGATCCTGGAGAAAACCCAAGAAGTGCAAATCGATACTCGCCATCTCACCATCACGCCGCATATCACAGCGTTTATATAGACAAACTATCATGAGTCATGTCTAGTCTATGTAGTTTTGTTATGACGATGGAGAACGCTCGTTGCTCCATTAAGGTCGGAAACCATCTCACCGAGACCTTTGATGTCAAAAAAAGGATTTAGACAAGGCGATGCGCTGTCAAGTGATTTTTTCAATTGCATTCTTGAGAAAATTGTGCAAAACTCGCAAGCCAACATTAGGGGCACAATTTCCCGAAAGTCTGTACAACTAATTGCATACGCTGACATCATTGGCAGAACTCAGTGAGATGTCACTGGTGCGTTTGAAAGTATCAGCACAGAAGCGGCAAAAATGGGTGATATAATAAAGGTGAATGAGGGCAAAAAAAAAACAACATCGACGTATCGGACAGAACGTCACGATATACAGCTACTACTTTGAGGTGGTAAGGGACTTTGTCTATCCGCTCCGCTCCGCTTTAAACTCTGACAATGACTCTACGAGCTGTACAGCGACATCGACCTGGTCAGAAAATTACGTATTAGAAAAATAAGATGGCAACGACATGTAGAGCGAATGGACACCGACTGTCCGGCGCGAAGAGTTTTCGATTCCAACCCGGAGGGACAACGCAGTAGGTAGTGGAAGGGGACCTCACCCAGTAGTTGGTTTGTGGCCCAGGTCCACCCCGGACTGTTGCGCCACCTAAGTAAGTTACTAAGAGTAAGCAATTCTATGTTGAAATTTAAATATGTACCTACTACAAAAAAAATTGTACATGATACTGTAGAGTGTCTCGGTGAACACTGACTGGATTTTAGTATTTTTTAACGCTTTTCGAAGTGTTTCTCAATAATAAATACTAAATTCAACCGAATACACCTAATTCCGCTGAATTAAATACAAAAACATAGGGACGGGCTACAGTCCGCTTGAGCGAACTGTTGGATACATATATTCTTATTCCTATACCTCATTAGTGGGCGTGACAAAAGTCTAAGTATGGTTGAATTGTTAAGAACGCTCTACATATTTTGTTATATAACATTTAAAGGATTTTATCGAAAAAAACGCTCCCTAGCTCAAACTTGGGTGTTTCAATAAAATTGTTTTACTTAATTGTGGGCGTGTCAGTAGATGGATTTAAAAAAAATTAACACATGAGTATAAAGGGCCCCTAGAGAGTATATATTATAAATTTCAGCTCCCTATCTCAAATTTCGGATTTTCAAAAAAAGTTTTTTTTTAAATTGTGGGCGTGTCAGTGGGCGGATTTTGAAAATATTTACACATGAGCTTAAAGGACCCCAAAAGAGAATATATGTTATAAATTTCAGCTCCCTAGCTCAAACTTTGGATTTTCACAAAAAGTTTATTTTTTTAAATTGTGGGCGTGTCAGTAGGCGGATTTTGAAAATATTTACACATGAGCTTAAAGGGCCCCTAGAGAGTATATGTTATAAATTTCAGCTCCCTAGCTCAAATTTTGGTTCTTCAATAAAATTGTTTTATTTATTTGTGGGCGTGTCAGTGGGCGGATTTTGAAAATTTTATATCCCGAGCAGTTTTAGGAGTCATAGATCATATATAAAAAAATTCAGCTTTCTAGCTCAAAATTCGATTTTTTCCAAAAAAAATAATTTATCAGTTTGTGGGCGGATTTCAAAAATTCGTAAACTTGATTATTTCCGGACCCTATAGAGTATATGGTTAAAATTTCAGCTCTCTAGGCCCAGTTTAAAGGCCTAATTTTTGCCAACGGACGGACCGACGGACATGGCTAGATCGACATTACTATCGATGCTGATCATAAATATAGTAACTTTTAGGGGTCTACGGACAATATTAAGGTATGTTACAAACTATGCGTCAAAATTAATATACCCTTAGAATAGGGTATAAAAAAACGGTTTGTCTCATTTTTGATACATTGGCACTGAGAATGGACAAAATACATGAATTTCTGATGCTTAAATCGGACAAAATAATAATTGATTAAGTTTCTTTTTTGTTTATCTAGATACTAATTGTTTTTTTGTTTTAATGCTATTGGTTGACACCATCCGACACGCGCATACCTGAACGATCGGGTGCAACAACTGAACACCGGATAAACGCGGTGCATGGATTTAGGTGACTCAGTGGATTGGTCCTTAGATATGCGGCTACCTGCTGCATACTGTTTCAAGTTTCAGCTTGAATTTTGTATTGTACGAGTTAAGCACTATTAATTAAATTAAATATTATAACGTATTATAACGGATCTTTGATTTAATATACGAACAAGTTGGCGTTCGGTTTTTTTTATATCCTGCTGAAAACTATAATTTTAACTGGCACCCGAACAGGGACCGGCTTCTAAATTCTCATCCTTAATCAATTTATTCTTAAAAATATTGTAAAACATAAAATACTAATTTCTAATGAATCCGATGAGTAATTAAGTCTTTAGTAAGTCTGTTATTTCAGCCATTTTAAATGAATTGTTTTGGCTTGCTACAACCCCTTTCACTTGAGCCCAAACTAATTCTATAATATTTATGTCCCGCATTTTGAGCCATTTCATCCACGACGTATGTTTCATACTTGGCTTTGTAACGTTTAACGATTTCAAGCAACTCTGCTTTAACCATATCATCCTCGAAACTTATCGCATTAGACCTCAACCCCTTTTTTATTTCATCTTTTCTCGTGGCACTGGATGGTGCTTTCTGGAATGATAGGCAGCATTGTCCAAAACTATGACGGAGTTGGGTTCCAGTCGTATTAAAATATCTTTAAAGCATTTCTCGTACACATCAGCGTTCATGTCCTTGTGGTAGTCTCCGGTTTTTCCCTAAATGAAGCATAAAAGACCTCCATCGACGAAACCTGTAGAAGTTCCTCGTTGAGCCAGGTCTCATTAGTAAAATAAAATTTGTCTTTTCTTTTCTCTAATTTTTTTTACTTCGCGATCTTTATCTCCAAGAAATAATGTCACTTCTTTCCAACAACAGATTCTTTCGCTGACGTTTGACGAATTTAAGTCCGAGATCTTTTTGTAATATTGTATACAAAGTTGATCTGCTTATTTTTGTTATATTTGCATTTTTTTTTACTTCCAATAAAATCTTGTCTAGCGTTGGAAGGTCATTATGCATAAAAAACTGATGGACTATCTGCCTAATGGCACATTTGGCAAAATCATAGACCTTGCTCTTGATACCGGATTTATCTTTCTTCTTTGGTGGTGAATTGTGGCCTTTGATTGCTTTTTCCCTTAAAAGCCTGTACACAGTTCGTTCCGTAACAGAAAAAATATTAGCTGCATTTCCTACGGCTTCCGATTTACTTTTAAAAAGGCCATAGAATTTTGCAGTTGCATCAACAATTTGTTGTTTCTTTTCTACACTTAGATCCTTTGAAGACTTTGTAGCCATGTTTCTCTTTATTCATATAAACAATAAAGTAAACCAATTGCTTAGATGCACTATCAGCGATTTAGATAACAACCATTTTTTCCGCCTTATAAACACAATCAGGCGATTAGAATACAAAATTATATAACCACGATGCAAAGTCATATACCTAAACAGATGGTAAAAAAAACTGCACTTGTGCAGCTGTACAATACAAATAAAATCAAATTAAAACCGAATGAATATTTTAATAAAATAAGCCAGAATAATTTCCCAAATGTGAGTCTGAAAAAAAAGGAGACAAGGAACATTAAGTGTTAAAAATAACCCAAAGGAAAAAAATAAGAATAAGTGCTAGTAGTAAATTAGTGATTTAAGTGTTGAAAATAATCCAAAGGGAAAAATAAGAATAAGTGCCAGTAGTAAATTAGTGATAGGAAGAGTTAAAACTGCCCTATACTAAGGAGCAATAATTAAAATTACACAATTTATAAATTGTAAGAAAAAAGTTTAGTAACTTTAGTAAAGTTAACCAAGCAACCCAGATAAGTACCATCCCTTTTTTACTTTTTTATCTTCTACCTTACCTAAAATCAGGACTTGTATCGTTATTAAAAACCACATAAAGGCATTTCTTTTGAATAATTACAGCTCTGGCGACTTGACGGCGGTCATCTGCGAGAGGGAAGATGGAAAATCTCTGTGTCTGACCTCAGCCTATCTTCCATACGACTCTGCAGTCGTAATAACGGAAGAACTAAAGGACTTGGCTGGTCAAAACTGGATGCACGTACTGGGCTGCGATGCAAACGCCCATCATACGCAATGGGGTAGTGGAGACACAAATTCAAGGGGTGAGTGTCTTTATGATTTTATTATATTGTCCAACCTTACGGTATGTAATAGAGGGAATTCACCTACTTTTGTTACACGTAACAGACAGGAGGTTTTAGACTCCAACACAGAAAAAATGGAAATCAGGGAGTAGAGGGTAGTTGATGAGGCATCTCTGTCTGACCACAGATGGATACGCTTCAAAATTAATTTTCAGCATAGGGCGTGTAATTTCTATAGAAACCCAAAAAAGGCAGACTGGGATAAATACATAGATTTCATTAATCTACGTTTAGATACCCAGCCGATCACCGGCGAAGACATGGTGGACTTAGATAGGGCAGTAGAAGCCGTGAGCAGAACCCTAAACACAGCGTTCGAAAAGACATGCCCGGCAAACAAAAAGCCAAAAAGAGCTCAACCGAAGTGGTGGAATAAGGAAATTGGCCTTAAAAGAAGGGAGGTCAGAAAACTTTATAATAGGGCAAAACTCAATTAAAACGATACCACATGGGATGAGTATAGCGAAAGCAAGAGGGAATTTAAATACTTAGTGAGGAAATCCAAAAGATCTTCATGTAAAAAGTTCTGTGAATCTATTGAGTTAACTAAAGAGGCGTCGAGACTGCGTAAAATGCTCTCAAAGGAGGCTAGCGTACCTAGCAACCTAAAAAATAACAACGGGACATGGGCCGTGAGTAGTCAGGAGGTTCTGGCAACCCTGGTGGAAACCCATTTCCCCGGTTCCACAACCCCAACGGACCTAGGACTATAAGGACAGGAGGAAGTCGACTGTCCCTCTTTCGAGTGGGAAGAAATTGACAATATCATCAACCGAAAAAAGTTACGGTGGGCCATGCATACATTCAAACCGTATAAATCTCCAGGGCCGGATGGTATTCTACCGATCATGCTACAAAAAGCGCCAGAGCATGCAAAACAAAAGATTTTGGATATACTGAGATTCAGTCTAAGAACAGGGCATATTCCAACAGCCTGGAGAGAAGTCCGGGTTGTTTTTATACCCAAAGCCGGCAAATAGTGTCATACGACGGCGAAAGACTTCAGACCAATCAGTTTGTCGTCCTTTTTGCTCAAAACCACAATAGAAATTAGAAATAAAACTCACATTAGAAATAAATGTAGCAATGGTTTTTTATGCGAGTTACAGCACGCATACTTAAAGGGTAGATCAGTAGAAACTGCTCTACACAACGTAGTGGGTAAAATTGAAAATAGTCTACACTGCGGCGAATTTGCTTTGGACTCTTTTCTCGATATAGAAGGAGCCTTCAATAACGTTGAGTGTAGAGCTATAAAAAGCGCCTTAACAGGCGCTAACACACAACAGGGAATCATATATTGGGTATGTAACATGCTCGCCAACAGGAACATAAACTGCTCCCTTGGTCAAAGCTCCATAAGGATGTCTGCAACCAGAGGAACCCCGCAGGGGGGAGTCATATCGCCACTGCTGTGGGTACTGGTCATTGACAACGTCCTAAAGGAAATTAAGTCAATGGGTATAAATGCCACAGCGTATGCGGACGACGTGGTCATAGTAGTGCAGGGAAAATATTTGAATACTTTAAGTGAGATCACAGAGACCGCCTTAAAGTAAATTAGTAATTGGGCCAAGGGCGTTAGTCCTGTTCACGAGAAGACACAAAATACCGCACTTTATTCTCCCGAAACTTGACGGAGAGGAACTGTTCGTCACGGACAGTGCGAAGTATCTGGGCGTAATCCTAGATAGAAAATTAAATTGGAATCTTAACATAAGGGAACGAATGAGGAAAGCGTATAATGCCCTCTTTATTTGTAAGAGAACAATAGGCAAAACATGGGGCCTGAAACCCGCCATGGTACACTGGATATATACAGTAGTGGTGATACCCATACTTACATATTGCTCACTTGTGTGATTGAGGGCAACTAATTAAAGAACCTTAATTGGAAAACTAGCAACGGTGCAGAGAACGGCAAGCATAGCCATCACTGGTGCAATCCGTACTACTCCTACGGCAGCACTGGACGCCTTCCTGCACTTTATCCCGCTAGATTTAAAAATAAAGCAACTTGCTGGCAACAGCGCTTTGCGCCTCAAAAATTTAGGCCAGTTTAAGGACTGTAGTTTTGGGCACTGCATGATCTTAACTGATGTGCTACCCGGAAATCCTATACGGACTGATGAGATTTGCCCCTTGGTCGACCATGACATCCCCTATGAGGTGTCATATCCGCGAAGGGAGGAGTGGCAAAGAGATGCAGTCATAATAGCAAACGAGGTTGCTATCTACACTGACGGCTCTAAGACGGGGGAGAGAACGGGTTCTGGCATTTTTTCTGCTGATTCAGGCCTGAGACAGTCTATACGACTCCCGCACACAAGCAGTGTCTTCCAATCGGAAGTTCTGGCTGTTGTAAGGGCGGCAGAGATAGTGCAGATGAGATCATTGTCGGGAAGAGACATTGCCATATATATTGACAGTCAGGCGACACTTATGGCACTTGAATCTGCTAACATTAACTCTGAGATAGTCAGAAACTGTCGCACAATGCTAAAAGCAGTATGTAGACGGAATCGAGTAAGACTGTGCTGGGTACCGGGACACAGCGGTATAGAGGGAAATGAGCAAGCCGATGAGCTGGCAAGAAAGGGAGGGGAGCTGGAAAATAGCGGAGGTGTGAACATTAAACAACCCCTAGGCGTCTTTAAAGGAAAAATCAATGAAAAGATCTTAAAAATGGCTGACCTCAGATGGCAGAACATAGAGGGACATAGGGTGTCTAGAGCCCTTTGGCCCCATTTGGATAAGAAAAGATCTAAGGAAATTCTAAAATTGAGCAGGGAACTGCTTAGAACAGTAATTTGGATTATGTCAGGGCACTGTCTTCTAAGAAAGCATGCTAGGCGACTTGGTCTGGTGGGTCCATATCCACCACGTGCAGGTTCTGTGGTGATCTACAAGCCGAGGAAGACATAACACGCATATGATTGGGCTCTGTCTAGGAAAAGTTTTTTAGGTTTTTAGGTTTTTCTCCAATTGAAGTTTTTCAAGTGGTTCCCTAGGGATCGCGATGGGCCCTTCTGGTGCTAGTGCTGTATGCGAATTGCATACCCCTTTTTAACCTATGACCTATGACCTTACCTATACATTTGCATAACATGGATACTATAAGTAGGTCACTTACTGAACTGACAGGCGCGGTAAACTCTATTCTCGTCCAACTCAAAGCCTTTGAGACACGCGTCAAAACGCTTGAAGACGGGCAATTGACGGTGCCTGTCACCGAGCAAGTTGAACTTTGTGGACCCCAAAACGAATCTGACCTGAACGATATTAGTGGACTCCCTGACTGTGTCAAAGAGCTGCAGAAATTCGAAGGCGACCCAACCGATACATATCGTGTGTCCATGTCGTCGAAAACATTCTAAGGGATTACGAGATAATAAATACGAAACCCCTGTATCGTGCTATAATTCAGCACATTCGGCAATATTTCGTATAACATCTTCGACGACGATTGGCAGACAATCAAGTAAAGTCTCTCGCTGCATTATGCAGACAAGAGGGACATGCGAACTTTGGAGCACCACCTCAACTAATTATCTCAAATAAATCTCAAGCTTGAATAATTTTATGCAGCAGGCAACCATCAGCTGTCGCTAATGATCAACAAAATAAATACAGAGACCTTTAGTCAGGAAACGGTGACGGCTCTCGTGGAAACCTACCGAAACAGGTCCTTGGACGTCTTTATTCGAAGCCTGAACGGCGAAATTTCGAAGATTCTAATTATCCAGAAACCCAGAACTCTCCCAGAAGCTTATTCAGCATGCTTGGAGATGCAAAATCTCAATTATCGCAACCATACGATACACGCCCCGTCAACGTCAAATACGATATCCACCCGATAAACCCAACATTTAAACAAAACTGCCACGGCCTAGTTTCAACCGGTTTAATCAACAACCGCATCCCCCCTCCCCCCCCACCCCCCACCCAGCCAGCAACAACACTCTTTTCACATTCTACGTCTTACCGGGTCTGGTCTCTTTTGACGGCATCATTGCGATGATAGGTTAAACGAACTAGAGGCTGTACCTGTAATCGACAGGAAAAAGTAATGTTTTAAGATTGTTCCCTAATATAGTTATTCCTCTTAGGGAAGAACTATCTAAGGAGGTTAACGTTGTCCTTGACGAGAATCTACCAAACGAAATCCAGTCCAAGTTGCATTGTGTTGTCGAAAAACATAATTCCCTTTTTAGTCCCATCACCGACCATATGAAACAGTTCACACCACAGAACTTGCTGAAATCAAGACAAGCCAATGAACCAATATACACGACCCTTATCCAGCGCCCCTCAGAAAGGAAGTTGATATAGAGATCGCTGAACTTCCGAAAGAGGGAATCATTAGACCTTCAAAGAGCCCATACAACTCACCCATATGGGTGGTACCCAAGAAGCCCAAGCCTTCAGGCGAGAAACAATACCGTATGGTAATTGATTATAAGCGCCTGAACGCCGAACTATATCCGATGCCTCTAGATTCTCTAACTAGAAAACTAGTTCCGCCTTCAACAGACTACATCATTCCCAGAATGTCTTTCACAAAACATTTCGCCGTTCAAATCCCTACCAGATCAGAATGGCAAAATGGACAAGTGACAAGGGATTTCGATCAAACAATCTACACCGACGGTTCAAAAATGGACTGCGGCGTGGGTGCGGGAGTTTTTTCGAAATCCTTAAACATCGGAAAATCGTACAGACTTCCGGATACTGCAAGCGTCTTCCAGGCGGAGCTACTGGCTATCCGTGAAGCCTGTCGCCAGATCAAACCTCACTCCAATATAACACCGAGGCAAAGGATCGCCATAATTATTGACAGCCAGGCTGCCATTAAAGCGATCGCTTCGGTCACAATATCCTCTAAGTTAGTACTAGAATGCCGTAATGAGCTGGCCCTGCTTGATAAGTTCAAGGTTACCCTGATCTGGGTTCCAGGGCACAGTAACGTTTATGGAAACGAACATGCCGACGAACTGGCCAGGCAAGGCTCAGCTCTCCACTGCTCTCTGGCGAAACTAGTCCACATTCCGCTCGGAGCAGTTAAGGCAAATATCACCGCAGAATATACCTTAAGAAAGCCAACCTCAGATGGAGCAGGCTGACTGCATGCGTCATATCCAGGAAAACGTGGCCAAACTACAACAAGGCAAAAACAACCGACCTTCTAGGTAGAACCCGAAAAGACATCGCAAGACTCACAGCGATCTTTACGGGACACTGGCCTATAGGTGACCATGCGGCCAAGCTGGGCATCCCATACAATACACACTGCCGCAGTTGCAAAGTGACAACTGAAAAAGAAACCCTAATTCACTTTCTATGTACCTGTCCGGCTTTAGCTAGGACCAGACTACGAACATTGGGAAGCCCCTTCTTCAATACACTTGAGGAAGTCTCCAAGAAAAGTATCAAGGAACTGATAACTTTCCTGAACTCCACAGGTTGGATTTAGCCTCCCCCACCAATCGATAATACCCAGGTTTACGTGAGTTTGTGGTAACAAAACAACACTCAGTGCTAATTGGGTTTTTCTTATCAAACCGCCATACCTACCTACCTACCTATATCCGATGCCTACCCTATACCTGATATTAATTCCACAACAGCGAGCCTTGGTCAAGCGAAATATTTTACTACTCTATACCTTACCTCCAGGTTGAATCAAATTTCGATGCCCTCA
The DNA here is from genome assembly GCA_949715645.1 of Portevinia maculata. Classification (NCBI taxonomy): domain Eukaryota; kingdom Metazoa; phylum Arthropoda; class Insecta; order Diptera; family Syrphidae; genus Portevinia; species Portevinia maculata. Next base: position 133,082,408 of record OX454527.1, read on the forward strand.
GACATCCACAAGACAGCATTTCCCAACATGAATGGAAAATATGAATTTCTCCGGCTACCCTTTGGATTAAAAAATGCACCCGCTATATTCCAGCGTATGACCGATGACGTCTTGAAGGAATTCATAGCCCAAATCTGCTATGTGTATAGCCATCATCATCTTTAGGGAGAGTGAGGAAAGTCACTTAAGAAATATCGGAACCATCTTTTCCAGACTACAGGAAGCAAATCTTAAGGTAAATTTAGACAAAAAGGCATTTAAAAAAAAAACTATTACAGGAAATTTATCCGCGACTACGCAAATGTGGCCAAACCGCTAACCAATCTTAAAAAAGGGGCAAACTCCCAAGTCAAAGCCAACTAGTCCAAAAATATTCCTATAATCCTGAATGAGAAAGAAACGAGAGCTTTAAGCGACCTTAAAACTTTGTTCACTTCTTCAGAGGTCCTGGCTTTCCCTGATTTCACGAAGCCCTTTAGCCTTACAACCGACGCCTCGAACTATGCTATAGGGAGTAGTTCTGTCTCAGAATTAGAATCTTCACCGGCAATTACAACGCGAAGCTCAAGCGCTGGAAGGCGCGCATCGAAGAGAACAACTGCGAGTTGGTTTACAAACCGGATAAATCGAATCTCGTAGCAGACGCTCTCACGAGAATCAAAACGCAGATAAATCACTTGTCTGACACAGCTAGACCTGTGACAGCACCAAGTTCGAATACTGTGGAGCATGGCTCTGTGACCGATATGGCCAGTGAAAAAAACTCACTCTCAAGTAGAGCGACTACACTCCACGGTCTTAGAGATTTACAGATGCTTGAAAGCGGAGTATAGGGACCGATGTATTCTTCTATAAAACCGCGGGAATAAACTATCAGAACTTGGTTAACTTTAGTTAATCACGCATTAAGGAGAGAAAGTATAAAAAAACAAAAATCAAGTAATAAGTATCTCAATGCAAAGAAATGGTCACCTAAAAAATTTAAAAAAAGGTGACATTATTTAACCTGCATATAAGAGAATACAAGGAAAAAATAAGCCCCTATACCACAAAGAAATTCTTGCGAGGAACAATAAAGTGACAGTAGACGAAAGATCCATAAAAATCACATCAAAAATGTAAAATAAAGCAAAAAAAAAAAACAGAAAAAAGGGAGGAAGGAAGAATCTTATTACATATATACGTAATGAATTCTAATCCTGCCTCATTAAAAATTGAAGAGACCATTGAACACAATAGCGAATATAAATCTATTCAGTAATATGTATAACAATAGGCTTAAGACAAATTAAATTGTATTCATACTGTTTACACATAACACTGGCCTACCTATGTAGGTCATCACCCCACAGAACAACATAACACAAATTAACGTAAATTTCACTACACATTTTTTGCCTTCTTCATATTCAATCTGCAGCTATGCATTTTTATTCTACAATTCATTCACCCTACACACACTTGTTTGTTCTTTTGTCACATCAGCACTTCTTGCACACAATTGTTTTTTCTGCACGTCACACGTAATTATTAAGCAACATGGTAGTATGTAAGTTTGTCACATCAGCACTCTTAGCAATTAAGTATATTTTCTGCACCTTCAGCGATCTCAGCAATTAATTGTATTTACTCGCACCTTCAGCACTTTATACTTAATTATTCTTTTAGTCAAGTAAGCAATATGTTAGTATATAAGCCACAAAATCAATAAAATGATTACAGTCTTTTAGCAATATTCAATCAGTGTCTTTATTAGCAACCACTTCAACACGACTTCACCCCACCCGAGGTAAGGAGGCGTGTACATGTACAAGCAAGAATAAGAGCAAGAGAGCTACAACGAGACGATCACCTAATCCATCATAAAGAGTTTCTGGTTCATGTACCAGAAGCTCTACAGTTGTCAAGGTTTATGTGCTTTGGTCAACACGACGATAAAAAGATCGTACATTTTGGTGACCCCGACGTGATTTTGGTGATCACGGTTCAATATTTGTGCTTTCTTGTTCCACGCTTGTTTACCATCGAAAGATTAGTCCTGCACTATGGAGCAGCAAACCAAGGTCCAGCAAGAAACTGGATCAGAAATTGAGCGAATCATCGCCAATTTCAAGAAGGATCCCATCAGCCGGAAAACGCTCGAATATTACAAAGAGCGCCTCCGCAGACTGGAGGAGCAGTGGGAATACTTCGACGCCACCGATAGCGACATCCGAGCAGCATATTTGGATCAACTCGACCATCCCTATTTTGTCAAGGGATACTACGATGCCGTAAGGACGGTATATCAACAGCACAAGACCCTCTTCACAGGTCAAATCAAATCCCTGCAGCAGCAGGTTGATCCCGTCATATCGGAGACTGACGACAAACCTTCCCCGTCAGCACCTCTCCAAGCAATGGCTACCGACGGTGATCAAGCAAACAACCAAATTCACATAGCCCAGGTACAGCGGCGTCAGAAGTACCTAAGAGAGACGCTGCAACGCACCCTGGACAATGTTGAAACAACACCAGTGGGTTCGAAACACTTTTGGGAACTCAGCTGCAACACTATCAACAGGTATTGGGAGCAGATTGAGGCGACACAAATCCACTTGACGGAGCTTAACGACTTGGTCGCATCTAGCGAAGACACCTCCACACACATCAAAATGGAGGACACCGTCCGCAGAATGCTAGAAAGGTGCGCGGCGGAAATCCAAGATTTTACCGGTTCGCAATAATCCGCACGTCGCAATAGCTCAGAAAGCAACCACAACACCCAATTCAGTCCACCTAAAATCGTGCTCCCAAGATTTGATGGTGACTATTTGAATTGGAGACAATTTTTCGACCTATTCACACAAATGGTCGACAATCAGCAAATGCCCAAGTGCCAGAAGATGTGGTATCTAAAAACCAATCTGATGGGAGAGGCAGAAAAACTCATTCGCCATCTACCACTCACTGACGACAGCTATACGTCAGCATGGCAGATGCTGCAAGATCGATACAACAACACAAGATTGTTGACAACAGCATTCTTCAATCGGTTGCTTCAGCAACCTGGCAGCACGACCGAATCGACCAACACCATTAAGGCAATACACGACACGACACAGGAATGACTGCAAGGTCTTAAGAACCTTGGATTAGATACCAGCAGCTGGGACCCACTTATAGTACATCTACTAATGAAAAAACTGGATCCCTCAACGCACGTTCTCTACGAGCAAGTTCTAAAACACCCAAGAGCGTTGCCATCGCTCAACGAATATCTTAACTTTTTGGAAATCCGTTTTCAATCCCTAGAGTCACTAGGAAGCAAGGGTCGCGGTGCGGAAGAGCAGACACGAAAACCCTCAGCCCGATCCTTCGCGTCAGTAGTAGCAGGCACACCAAACAGCAAGAACTGCCTATACTGCAACAAGGGTGAACACAAGTTGTATGCGTGCCACGGTTTTCTACGACTTACACCAGAGAGTCGCCTACCAGTGATAAAGAGACTCAGATTGTGCATAAACTGCCTCCAATCGGGACACATCGTCTCCAATTGTTCAGCACGAAACTGCACAAAATGCTCCGGAAGGTACAACACTCTCCTACATAGGGATGAAATACCTAGGAGCACATCGGAAAAAGAAAATCGCCAACCAAACCGGTTCCAATCCCCTTCTAGGGCCCAGAACGCTAAGAATGAGAGACCGACGACCACGTCAGCTTCAGCAGTGGGCCCAACAAATAAGGGCTATGTGTTTCTAAGTACAGTAGTCATCAACATAGAAGATAAAGCGCGCAACCCCGTCAACTGCCGAGCATTGCTAGACTCTGGATCATAACTCAACTTTATCACGGAGAAGCTGTCAAGAAGGTTGAAGGTCCCAGAACTCGCCGAAACAATGCGGATTCTTGGGATAGGAGAGGGCACAAGGCAAGCGACAAAAAGAGTCAACATTGCATTAAAATCAAAAACCTCAGGATTTAACATCAATTTAGAGGCCTTCGTCCTACGACAAATAACTCATAATCAACCAACTAGCAGGATCAACACTGCTTCCTGGAATATTCCAACCGAATTAAGATTGGCAGATCCCACTTTGACGAACCTGGACAAATCGATCTACTGATTGGAGCGGAACTATATCATCAGCTCTTAACAGTCGGACAGCTCAGCATCGGAGAAGGCCTACCACTACTACAAAACACGCATCTCGGATGGATAGTTGCGGGCAAGGCAGGAGGTACATCCCCACCGGCGGCAATATGCGGTATCTCCATTGAAGATCAGCTGAATCAGAACATGGAAAAATTCTGGAAGGTGGAGGAGGCTCAAGAAACAACCAAGTCACACACAATAGAGGAAAGAAGATGTGAAACTCACTTTGCCGAAATAGCCACCAGAAATCCAGAAGGGCGTTTTATTGTTCGACTTACTTTCAAAGCCGCAACCAGCGAATTAGGAACGTCTAAGGGGATTGCCCTTCAACGATTCACAGCCTTGGAAAGAAGAATAATGATCTCAAGGAACAATACACGCAGTTCATGGCAGAATACAAACAACTTGGTCACATGGAGCCCATTAACCACAAAGAGATTCAAGGACCGCATTATTTCCTTCCTCATCATTGTGTACTCAAACCCGACAGCACCACAACTAAGCTACGATCTCCTATCAATCAACAGAATCGGCAATTCCAACTCATTTTCTGGAGAGATAATCCGTGAGAGGATTTAAGGGTATACCAACTCAACACAGTCACTTATGGAACAACAAAAGCCCCTTATTTAGCTACGAAATGTCTACAAAAATTGGCAACAGAGGGTGCAAGACAGTGGCCACTGGGTGCAGAAGTTTTGAGGACAAACTTCTATGTGGACGATGTGATGACTGGATCGGAGAACTTAGCCACGGCCATCAGAATGCAAGAGCAGTTAAATGGACATCTAAAAACTGCCGGATTCACGCTTAAAAAATGGTGCTCCAACGATAAGAAATTATTAAAAAATATTCCAAGTAACGACATTACGCTGCACCTTGACCTCGATATTGACAACACAAATCAAATTAAAACGCTTGGTCAAGGATGGCAACCAAACACGGATAAATTTGTCGTGAATATCAAACTCACTAATCATCATACCATCAGCAAACGAACTGCTCTATCAGACATCGCTCAACTATTCGATCCGCTTGGGTTGCTGGGACTAGTCATAATCACGGCCAAAATATTCATGCAAAGGCTCTGGACCCAGGGCTTCGACTGGGACACTCCGCTTCCGGAAAAACTCCAATCAGAGTGGAGAAACTTCCGAGAGAGCTTAAAACACCTACAGGACATGCAAATTGACCGACATATATTCTCACATCAAATTCCCAAAACAGTATAAATTCATGCTTTCGCAGATGCGTCTGAAAGAGCATATGGTGCTGCAATATACTTCAGAGCAGTCACCAGTAACAAAACCATAATCGTTAGAATGCTCTGTGCCAAATCAAGAGTGGCACCGTTAAAGATGCTAACCATAAGCCCCGACTAGAACTATGCGCCGCCACCTTGGCCGCCCAGCTGGTCTATCGGGTTTCGGAAGATCTACACATAGAAGACTGCCAGAAATACATGTGGACAGATTCCGAGATTGTGCTCGGATGGATTAATGCCTCCTCTTCATCATTTCACACGTTCGTCGCCAACAGAATATCTACCATACAAAGACTTACTGCCATCAAGTGTTGGCGGCACTTTCGCTCCAGGGATAATCCCGCTGACATTTTGTCTCTTGGAATTCAAGCAGACAAGTTGACAACATGTAGCTTATGGCTTTATGGACTGCTCTTCCTACATGGAGGGGAATTTTCATGGCCTCCAGCCTATCAAAAGACGTTGGACTGCGACATAGAGAGAAAACCCACAGCACTTGTGTTGTCCACCGTCAACCAATCATCAAACTTCATCTACCATATTGACCACCACAACGACTTCAGAAGGTTGCAGCGAGTGATGGCTTACGTCCAACGACTCATCCATAACATGAAGGCTGCCACAAAAAGGGAAGTCGTCAAGAAATCCGGCGCTCTGAAGCCCACAGAACTACACAAGGCACTAATTGGCTTAGTCAAAAACATGCAAGGGGAAGAATTCGAGAAGGACATCAAACACCTTCAGCGCTTCACCGAAACACCAAAAGACAGTTCAATCGCCAGCCTGACTCCATTCATCGACGAAGAAGGAACAATTAGAGTCGGAGGACACCTTCAAGCTTCCTCCCTGCCATATGAAGCCAAGCATCCGTTGCTGCTCCCATACTCACATCCACATACGAAGATGCTGATGAACTCAATCCACAAGGAAAATCTTCATTGTGGCCCACAAGCACTTTTGTCAAACATGAAGCAGAAATTCTGGCCAATCAAGGGAAAAACAATCCTGAGGTCCATTGTCCAGCAATGCATGAGATGTACAAGAGCAAAACCAAAGCTATTCACGCAAATAATGGGAAATCTGCCAGCCCACCGAGTTCAATCTGCACGTCCATTCATAAATGCAGGAGTTGACTTTTGTGGACCCATCAAGACCCACTATAAAGTCAGAGGAAAGCATCCACAGAAAACATACGTAGCAGTGTTCTGCTGCTTCTCCACAAAGGCAGTGCACCTCGAACTCGTAACCGACTTATCAACCAATGGCTTTATCGTCGCAATGAAGAGATTCATCGGAAGGTGAGGCAACTGGCAACACCTGTACTGCGACAACGCGACAAACTTCGTGGGTGCCAACAACCAACTGCGCGACTTAACAAGCGACATACACTCAGAAGCGGCGCAGGAAAAAATTTCAAGCGGTATTTGCAGCAAAGGGCATTAAATTTCATTTCATACCACCAAGAGCACCACATTTTGGAGGTCTTTGGGAGGCTGCCTTAAAATCGGCAAAATATTTATTGCAACGTTGCTTAGGCCCAACCTCACTTACGTACGAAGAACTCGAAACCGTCTGTTGCGGTTACCTGAAAAGGAAAAATCTAGGCAGAAATTAAAACACTGCCGACATTACCTTCGATCTGGTTTTGAAGTTCAGCGTGCCAAATGACGTTTTGACTGTGAGCCGTCAACTGGCTGAAGTTCGCCATCTGCAGGGATGTGCGCGGTCTAAAAAGCTGAAGTGCGCACACAGTAAAGACCCGAACCCCCAAAAGCTGAAAGTTTTCGAAAGAAAGGGAAACTATAACAAAGCATTGACGAAGAGCAGTTTCAAAAAAACGGGTATTTAATCGAACGATGGAACGTATTGTGGAATCTCAGAGTGTCTTTACAATGTAAATTGACTTTGATTTGCCATTGTGCGTAGAGTTTTCATAGGAGAAGGAAGGTACCTAACCAAACTCGTAAAGAAAGTGCAGTGCGGAATTTTTAAACCGAATATAACACAAATAAAAAAATATAAAAGTTTAAAGTTCTTTTATGGCAAATCATATACGAAACAAATAAATAAAATTATAGCAGTACAATATTGGTGAGTGTAGTTACTAAGCCAATACATAGTTTTTGCGTTTTTTTTTTGAAAATTATCTAACGAAATTTATGTAGGTACTGGGCGTGCGTTAAATTAAAATTCCACCTGGCGGTCAGATTGGCACAGTCGTGGCCGCCAAAATTAACCCTGTAAAGGCTGTAAAAAAGAAAAAAAAAAAATTTACAAGAACGGAGCATAACGCCAACAAATATAAAATAAATCAAATAAAATTCCGTATGGGCACACTCACGAGGTGCCTTAAAAAGGTATATTGAGACTCCGCCAAACCGAGGGTGCTCCTTTGGCACATACTCGAAACAGGGTCAGCCAAATCCTCTAAAAATAAAGTGTGCGGTGAGGAACCTTCCATATAAGTAAAGATAAAGTGCTGCCTGATGCTGGTTTCGTACAAATTAAGTAAATTGCAAAACAGCTTACCGAGATTTTTTTTGCAAATCGGTATATAGAACCAGCCAGAAAAAGTAATGGAGGACATTTTGTTGTCACTGCCAGCTAATCGTCGTAATAAAATACATTGGTAGCAGTTATTAGATTTAAGTCTTTGTAAAACATTCTTTTTTTGTTGACGCGAGTCATATTCTCTTTTTTTTTAGTAACATGTGTAGTTTTGCATCATACTTAAATTTTTTTTTGAGCAACTTTTTGGTGTGATAAATTTCGTTTCATCGTTTTTTCGTTTTTTTTGTTGTTGTGTGGGGTAGGGTGTTTATAGCCCATAGGAATAATCACGAACGTAAGCCTTCTATCTAGAGCTCTACATAGGTAGGAACGCGCGTGAGAGTAGCGGTAAACGCGGTACAAGTAAGAACATAAAGGTTCCTCTGGTAAAAAAAAAAAAAAAAAAAACCTCAAAATTCAACAGGTGAAACGTGGTTTAAAATTTAATTTTCTCTTGATTTCAATATCCTTTTTGGTTCAAAGTTATTTATTCATTTTAGTTTAACTATACCTAGTTCCCTTTTTCTTTTGTATTTGAATGTATTTTGCTCTTAATTTGTATTTATAATTTTGGTTGTTTGATCCTTTTAATTTATTCTTATTTAAATAATAAAATAAAAAAAAAAATATGATATGATCACGTCAAATAAGGGTCGAAAATATCGTGTTTTTCATATTGTGTGGCGTTTCAAGAGGGTTTAATGGCTCAGTAAGGGAATTTTCGGGGGTGCGGTAAGGTATGCTCTGGTTCTTTCGGCGATAAAGATGGACTGATCGACGACAACTGCTCACGTTGGGGAAATCCAATAACTGGCCACCGGATTTCCAGGTTGGGAGGGAATGGCTACGCGGCATTTTCACCAGCAGCGCCCTTCAGTGTGGTGGACGTTCGTCCGATTTTGGTAAAAGTAAGTACCTGTTGGCATGATATTTGTTTTTGTTATAGGTTTAGTTAAGTGTGTCGCGCAAGAACCACCCCATCCGGCGAGCAGAGCCGTGCCTCGCAAGCATGCCACGCTCCTCGCACTTGACATTCCATTTCCTTCGATTTCCATTTCCTTCCTTAAGTCCCCTCCACATCACTTCTTCCTTCCATTGACCTGCTCCTAACGCCCTCCATAATCCCCCTAAAGACCTATAACAAATGGCGCCCAACGTACAACGTCCTGTCCAACGTATTTCGTGTGTCCAAGCCTATCGTATTCGTCCACAATTGTTCTTACTGTCAACATCAAAACCCCGTAAGTCTTCGAGTGGATAGCCCCTCAGAATGCCACCTCGAATTGCGACGAGAGCATTTGATGTTGACAGCGACAACAATTGGCCCTTTATCTGTCCTAGTTCTCTCTTTCTATCCACCTTTTTAGTGTATAAACTTTTCTTTTCTATCTTACCATTTTACTTTTCATTTCCTTAATTCAATTTCTTATTTGCATATGGGTCCAGTGGCCTAGTCTGATGAGGTTTCGTCAAGTCAAGTTGCACTGGTACCATCTGTAGTTCTAACTTTTTGTGTTGCAGTTCATAACGTTTCATGTCTTCCATCAAAAGTCCAATGGCTAGTATGGAATTGCGGAAACGTCCTGAACGCAACGTATGTCCTTGTTGTAACTTTATGTTTTGCTAATTCCGCCGCACTGAGGGATCAATCTTATCGTCCGTCTGATGTCTACAATCCGAAAAGTTGTCAAAAGATCAGTCCATTATTGCCAACAAAAGTATTTCCGCCGAAGAAAGCAAGCCTGAAACACCCCTCAATGATATACGATAAAGAAAGCCATTAACAAAGTCTATTGAAAAACAAGAAGGTGATTTCAGAGCATTATCTCAAAAAAATCAAATTGATTCAATTTCAATCTGGGAAATTATTTATAATTCGATTTTTGTGCAGATACGAGTATAAAAATATAAATTGAAAGCTCTACCCATAAAGTTATTGCTGTCGTCCAATTGATTAAGGACAGTATCATTAACATTATTTAGGTACTATTAGCAAGTAATTAATTTTTTGTAGATACATTATTATTTGTATATATTAACATTACTTTTGGTGCAATCAACATTTTTGCACATACATATTGGTTTTCGTTGAACCGTCGATCCAGTAAAGTAATCGATGATGAGTTTACCCGAAAATAAACTATCTGAAAAGAAAAAAATTATTCAGAAACTCAGTAGATCGAAAGTTGTAGACGAGAGAAGAGTTGCAACGCGCTCAGTAACAAATTCTTCCATAAAGCCAATTCCTATAAATATGGCGAATTTAATGCACTCACCACCTATTGCTATGACTAGTGTTCCACCGCCCCCGATTTTGAATCCAATCGACTGTCCTCTCCCGAGCTCATCGTCGACCACGGGTCCGACGATGTCGAATCTGTCTTTCACGAGTGCATTGCCGCCAAATGTAACGACGAAGGTTACTAAACAAACGCATATGATGGCAAATCCAAGGAAGTCACTTTCAGATGTATATCTGTCAGACGTTCCACAATGCGCGTCTAATTCAGATCCATCGCGTCCACCTTCGTCTTTTGCCCCGAATAGCTCTTTCTCTTCCATCCAAGCACCTTCGTACAGCAGTTTAAGCGAAATGGGCGCTGCATCCCTTGAAGCCCAGAGCGATAGTCAGCATACGGTCATCAGTGTGCCACTAAATGCCGACCGTCCAGCTAGTGACAAACAATCGGTAGGAATTGATGCCAGTACTATGGCCGAACTGAAAGCCTATATTAATTTGGCTCTAGTAAATGGGTTCTCTTCCTATAGTACGGCACTTCAGAGAGACATTTCTAAAGATCTGCAGAAGGAGTTAAAAGATAGTTTGATGGAATTTATGAAGGACATCAATCTACTTACCAAACCACAACCCACGGTACAAGAGACATTGCGACCACCAACAGCTGCTTCTAGCAATACTTCCAGGTCGGTTGCAAGTCAAAACCATATGTCCCATCAACGTACAGATTCTCAGCCATTTGTGCCTACCAGGGGTGTAAACCTGCAACAAGGGTATGCACATAACTACCAAATAAGTAGGGAAAATACAAATACTTACCAGCAACAACCAACTTTCCATTATTCTGGGGAGCAGGTTCCCTTGGGAAATTACCATCACCATCATCGTAACGCCAACCAAGCCGCAGAGAGAGCACCTATAAAAGTAGATAAGTGGGGGCTTAATTTTGAAGGTAAACCAGACAAGCTCAGCGTTGAAGATTTTGTTTTTCGCCTCGAGACTCTTCGAGGTCAATATGGCTGTCAGTGGGCAGAAATTCTTCGAGATTTCCATTTATTGTTGTCTGGAGCAGCTTATGAGTGGTACTGGCAATACCAGCGCAGTAATTATCGACCAGACTGGCCAACATTACGTGATGCGTTATTCAGACAGTTCCGAAACTCAAAATCGGACTTCGAAACAATCCGAGAGTTGATGGACCGCAGGCAAGGTACATGGGAGTCTACAGACGACTATTTCAGCGCCATTGCGAGAGTGAAGTCTCAGCTGCAAACCGCGATACCGGAAATAGAAATGGTTCGCATAATGAAGAGGAACCTGAAAGATAGTATCAGTAGATTGGTTTTTCCAATGACGACCTTTACAGTTGAGCAGCTGAGACAGGCGTGCAAGGACGCTGAAAGCGTGTTTCCTAGCAGGGATGGTCCGCGTAACCAACGCCAAGGTCCACCAATGAAGTACCGAGCACATGAAGTGACTCTGGAAAACGAAGACGAAAACTTCGATAATGAAAATCTAGGTGCAGTTCATTTACAGAGAAACAGTTCACAGACGATAAGACCGAGAATTGATTCCAGGTCATATATTTGTTGGAACTGCCGGCAGCAAGGGCACTCGTTTATTGATTGCCCAGAGAGTGTGCGTAACATATTTTGTTACCGGTGCGGTCAAGCGGGAGTGATCACCCCTAAATGTGTGCGATGCAGTCCGGAAAACATGATCAGGAACGCGAATCTACCGGGTGGTTCGCGTTCAACACAAACTCAGACTCACCCGTACCAAAGTCACCAATAGCTGACAAACCTTCTCCCCCCAAGATTTCAATTCTTGCGAGAGATAACGTAAATGTAGGAACAAATGTTAGAAATAGGTTAGTTCTAAGGCCCTTGCATGTTAGATTAAGGGAATATAATGCCGCGAGAAAAAGAATTTTTGGTCAGACCTTAACGTCAAAAATATCGAATAAGATTAGGAAAGCTAGAGATAGATTTAGATCGAGAAAAATTATAAGGAGAGGTATAGCATCAACAACAATAAATACGAGCATGGATCCGAGACCGTATGCTAAAATTAAAATAGCAGGCAAAGAAATGCTTGGGTTGATAGACAGTGGAGCTAGCATTAGCATATTGGGCAAAGATGGCCTTAGCTTTCTTAAATGTGCAGAAGTTCCATTTAGCTCGGTCTTTCGCTCGAAAGTGAAAACAGCTGATGGAAAAAGTCAGGATATAGTCGGTGTAGTAAAGACGGAAGTCGAGTACAAAAGTCAAAAACACTTGATAACTTTTTATTTAGTACCCAGTCTTGATCAAGAACTGTATCTCGGCATTGATTTTTGGAAGACTTTCCGTCTCGCCCCAGACATAGTAAGCTCCATAAGCATCTCGAACATAGAGCAGAGCAGTAACACTCACGAGCTGTCACTAGAGCAAGTGAGGAAGTTAGAATTGGTGAAACGAAAATTCGTATGCTACTCCCAGCATGGCCTCGGCAGGACTGATTTGGAGGAGCATGTCATAGATACAGGAGATGCGGCTCCCGTAAAGCAGCGTCATTACCCTGTCTCTCCAGCGGTGCAAGACCTCCTGTATCAAGAACTTGACCGGATGATTAGTCTTGGCGTTGTGGAGGAAAGTGAAAGTCCATGGTGTTCTCCTGTGGTCCTCATACGTAAGCCAGGAAAGAACCGATTATGTCTTGACTCGCGTAAAGTAAATAGTTTGACAAAAAAGGACGCTTACCCTCTCCCCCACATCGACGGGCTTCTCAGTCGCCTTCAGGATACCTACTACATAAGCAGTGTAGACCTGAAGGATGCATTCTGGCAGATACCGTTGGAGAGGCAGAGTAGAGAGAAGACTGCGTTTGCTGTACCGGGGAGGCCTTTGTACCAATTTACGGTAATGCCCTTTGGGTTGTGCAATGCAGCTCAAAGGATGTGCCGTGTAATGGACAAAGTCATCCCCTCCCGCTTAAGGGATCGCGTATTCGTGTATCTAGACGACCTTCTCATAATAGCTCCAGATTTTGAGACTCACATATCCTTATTAGAAGAAGTCGCGCTGTGTCTACGGAAAGCTAACTTGACAATAAATCTTTCGAAGTCCAAGTTTTGCTTTGCAGAGCTCAAATATCTAGGTTTCGTTGTTGGCGGCGGACTTTTAAGGACCGATCCAGCTAAAGTTGAAGCCATAGAGAACTTTCCGCTACCTAAGAGTCCAAGACAGGTGCGACGGTTTCTTGGCCTTGCTGGATGGTACCGACGATTCATCCAAAACTTCGCAAGCCTCACAGCACCATTAACGGATACCTTGAAGAAGAGCAAGACAAAATTTAGCATGACCGAAGAGGCGACAGCAGCATTCAAAAGTCTAAAAGATGCTCTAGTAAGTGCACCGGTTCTGACGCATCCAGACTTCAAAAGGCGTTTTTACGTTCAATGTGACGCTTCCGATTTTGGAATTGGCGCCGTGCTGTTCCAAAGAAACGATAAGGCAGACGAATTTCCAATTGCCTACTTCTCCCAGAAACTCAATGCGTGCCAGAAAAATTACAGTGTTACTGAAAAGGAGTGTTTAGCAGCAGTGATGGCCATTCAAAAGTTCCGTCCGTACGTGGAAGGAATGGACTTCACGGTTATCACTGACCATTCAAGCCTGAAATGGTTAATGAGCCTCAAAGACCTCAGTGGTAGACTGGCTAGGTGGAGCCTCAAGCTGCAAGGATTCTCTTTCGTGATAGAACACCGAAAAGGTTCACTCAATGTTGTGCCAGACACATTGTCACGAATGCATATTGAGAGCTTGGACATAGAAAATATTGCACCACTAGTTGACTTAGACTCCAATGAGTTCCAATCCGATGAGTACCTAAATCTAATCGAAACCATTGAGGAGAATAAAGAAAAGCTACCCGACCTTAAGGTGGAAGAAAATTTGGTGTATAAACGTTCTTTGTCAGCTCCGAATGATTTTCTGAATGAACACCAGTGGAAACTATGGATCCTATCTGGGCTAACAAATGAAATAATCACGCGTGCGCATGAACCACCGCAGGCAGCACACGGCGGGATCGCCAAAACACTAAGTCGTGTCCGTCAATTTTGCTACTGGCCCAATATGGCGGGACAAATTAAGAATTTTGTAGGTCAATGTGAAATATGTAAAAAGTGTAAAGCGTCTAACCAAATTCTACGTCCTGAAATGACTTATACATATTGTTCAGATCGTCCGTTCCAAAAAGTGTATATAGATTTTTTCGGTCCGTACCCTAGATCAAAAGCAGGAAATGCATACATTTTTGTCGTCCTTGACCACTTATCCAAGTTTGTGTTACTCAAAGCACTGAAAAAAGCCACTGCAGCTAATGTGATCAGGTTTCTGCAAAATGAAGTGTTCTACATGTTCGGGGTACCACAAGTAATCCACTCCGATAATGGCAGACAGTTTCTGTCAAACGAATTTCAGACTCTATTAAGTAAAAATGGCATTAGACATTTCAGAACAGCTAACTATTCACCACAATCAAACGCCTCAGAAAGAGTCAATAGGACACTATTGGCAGCTATACGGTCGTATGTGAAGAGTGACCAACGTGATTGGGATGCTCACCTTAGCGAGATTGCGTGTGCGTTGAGGGGATCGAACCATACGGCGACTGGTGTGACTCCATATTTCGCCCTATTCGGAACAAATATGATGACCCACGGAAGCTGTTATGATCTAGCAAGTAGACTCGATGCCCTAAACGAGGGTGAATTAACATTTATTCCTCGACACCTAAGACTACAATGCATGCGTGATAAAATTAAATCAAACATCATACAAGCGCAAGAAAAAAGTTCAAAGACATATAATATCCGCGCACGTAAAGTCCACTTTATGCCTGGACAAGAAGTATATAGACGAAATTTTGTCTTAAGTGATAGCACCAAGTACCTGACCTCCAAGTTGTGTCCCAAATTTGTTAAATGTCGTGTGAAAAATTCAGTAGGCAAAAATATTTATGAACTGGAAAACCTAAAAGGCAAATCAGTAGGTATATTCCATGCAAAGGATATAAAGCAATAGCATCAAATACACCTTAAGAGCAATGAAAGGGCCGATGTTTATTTTGTTTGTATTTTATTTATTGTTGTACTATCTATTATTGTTCAATTTTAACGTTAACTTATTCACTTGTATTTGCTAAACGTATTGTAAGTATGTATATGTATATATCGGTACTACTGAGTCAGTTGCTAAATGTTATTTATTTATTTATTCTATTTATTGATTAGGCATAAGCATTTATTATTTATTTAATTATTCCATTTATTAACTCGTCATAAGTATCTGTTATTTATTCATTCCATTTATTGGTTAGTTATAAGTATCTGTTATTTATTATATTTATTGACTAGATGTAAGTTTCTGTTATTTATTTAATTTATTCTATTAATCTACCATGCATCTATTCATGTTCTGTTGTGTATTTATCCATTAGATGTCTATCTATTATTTATTTATTATTATAATCCATATCAATTATTTATTTATCGCTTTATTTATTATCAGTTACCTGGTCCTACCACAGCTAGATTACTTACTGTAATATATAATCCTATCTACCTATTGTTATTCAGGTAACCCATATCTTGCAACATTTACCTGCCACCAGATTCACTTATCGTACCCACTACGAATTATATACAGAAGAGAAGTATGCATATTTTAATTACTACACTTACCGAAATAGCAAACTGTCGCATTAGTCTTCCACAGGCCGCCTTAACCATGTTGTTGTGTCTGCATCCCAGGGTATTTCTATCCATGCGCTGCGCCACACAACAAATCAGAGTGGCAGACGGAAAGAAATTCACCTGCAACAAAGGAATCATGGTCACTCAGTTGTCCAAGGGGATTGATTATTAGCTAAGAATTAATTAATAGGTTACCATACAAATCTTGCACTGGTAGTTTTGACGAGCGTCGTGTTGAAAACATTGCTCACACCCTTAGGGGTAGGAAAATGCATGTAGCTTGTTTTTTCGGTGCGATTTTTAGCAGTATTGTTACTCCGATGAACCATTAAGGGGTTGGTTGTTTTGCATCTGTGCGTTGCTATGGAAAATGTGGGGATGGTGAAATGGTAGCACGATGCTAGAAAGAAACAAAATAGAAAATGTTCTCTTGTGAATACAAAAAAATATATTTCAAACACTTACCGAAGAATGCCCGGCTTATATCGTGGGATTCTTCACCACGTTGGTGTCCACCCAAATCTAAATAGAGGCAACCGTTTTCTCCGCTTCTGGTGGTTAGCATGTGGATGTGGCCCACAGATTCGGAGTTTTGTTGCGGTTACCTGAAAAGGAAAAATCTAGGCAGAAATTAAAACACTGCCGACATTACCTTCGATCTGGTTTTGAAGTTCAGCGTGCCAAATGACGTTTTGACTGTGAGCCGTCAACTGGCTGAAGTTCGCCATCTGCAGGGATGTGCGCGGTCTAAAAAGCTGAAGTGCGCACACAGTAAAGACCCGAACCCCCAACAGCTGAATGTTTTCGAAAGAAAGGGAAACTATAACAAAGCATTGACGAAGAGCAGTTTCAAAAAAACGGGCATTTAATCGAACGATGGAACGTATTGTGGAATCTCAGAGTGTCTTTACAATGTAAATTGACCTTGATTTGCCATTGTGCGTAGAGTTTTCATAGGAGAAGGAAGGTACCTAACCAAACTCGTAAAGAAAGTGCAGTGCGGAATTTTTAAACCGAATATAACACAAATAAAAAAATATAAAAGTTTAAAGTTCTTTTATGGCAAATCATATACGAAACAAATAAATAAAATTATAGCAGTACAATATTGGTGAGTGTAGTTACTAAGCCAATACATAGTTTTTGCGTTTTTTTTTGAAAATTATCTAACGAAATTTATGTAGGTACTGGGCGTGCGTTAAATTAAAATTCCACCTGGCGGTCAGATTGGCACAGTCGTGGCCGCCAAAATTAACCCTGTAAAGGCTGTAAAAAAGAAAAAAAAAATTTACAAGAACGGAGCATAACGCCAACAAATATAAAATAAATCAAATAAAATTCCGTATGGGCACACTCACGAGGTGCCTTAAAAAGGTATATTGAGACTCCGCCAAACCGAGGGTGCTCCTTTGGCACATACTCGAAACAGGGTCACCCAAATCCTCTAAAAATAAAGTGTGCGGTGAGGAACCTTCCATATAAGTAAAGATAAAGTGCTGCCTGATGCTGGTTTCGTACAAATTAAGTAAATTGCAAAACAGCTTACCGAGATTTTTTTTGCAAATCGGTATATAGAACCAGCCAGAAAAAGTAATGGAGGACATTTTGTTGTCACTGCCAGCTAATCGTCGTAATAAAATACATTGGTAGCAGTTATTAGATTTAAGTCTTTGTAAAACATTCTTTTTTTGTTGACGCGA
The DNA here is from genome assembly GCA_949715645.1 of Portevinia maculata. NCBI lineage: Eukaryota > Metazoa > Arthropoda > Insecta > Diptera > Syrphidae > Portevinia > Portevinia maculata. Next base: position 133,100,039 of record OX454527.1, read on the forward strand.
GTCATATTCTCTTTTTTTTTAGTAACATGTGTAGTTTTGCATCATACTTAAATTTTTTTTTGAGCAACTTTTTGGTGTGATAAATTTCGTTTCATCGTTTTTTCGTTTTTTTGTTGTTGTGTGGGGTAGGGTGTTTATAGCCCATAGGAATAATCACGAACGTAAGCCTTCTTTCTAGAGCTCTACATAGGTAGGAACGCGCGTGAGAGTAGCGGTAAACGCGGTACAAGTAAGAACATAAAGGTTCCTCTGGTAAAAAAAAAAAAAAAAAAAACCTCAAAATTCAACAGGTGAAACGTGGTTTAAAATTTAATTTTCTCTTGATTTCAATATCCTTTTTGGTTCAAAGTTATTTATTCATTTTAGTTTAACTATACCTAGTTCCCTTTTTCTTTTGTATTTGAATGTATTTTGCTCTTAATTTGTATTTATAATTTTGGTTGTTTGATCCTTTTAATTTATTCTTATTTAAATAATAAAATAAAAAAAAAAATATGATATGATCACGTCAAATAAGGGTCGAAAATATCGTGTTTTTCATATTGTGTGGCGTTTCAAGAGGGTTTAATGGCTCAGTAAGGGAATTTTCGGGGGTGCGGTAAGGTATGCTCTGGTTCTTTCGGCGATAAAGATGGACTGATCGACGACAACTGCTCACGTTTTGGAAATCCAATAACTGGCCACCGGATTTCCAGGTTGGGAGGGAATGGCTACGCGGCATTTTCACCAGCAGCGCCCTTCAGTGTGGTGGACGTCCGTCCGATTTTGGTAAAAGTAAGTACCTGTTGGCATGATATTTGTTTTTGTTATAGGTTTAGTTAAGTGTGTCGCGCAAGAACCACCCCATCCGTCGAGCAGAGCCGTGCCTCGCAAGCATGCCACGCTCCTCGCACTTGACATTCCATTTCCTTCGATTTCCATTTCCTTCCTTAAGTCCCCTCCACATCACTTCTTCCTTCCATTGACCTGCTCCTAACGCCCTCCATAATCCCCCTAAAGACCTATTACACGTCATCATCGAAATCGAGGCAGTCCTGAACTCCAGGCCACTCACTCCAATGTCAACCGACCCTAACGACTTAATGGCACTGACCCCGGGCCATTTTATCATAGGCGAACCATTAACCAACTCGATCGACCCAACATCAGAAGCAATCAAGACAAACCATCCCGCCAAACTAAAAACCATCTCTAACATAAACGAAGACTTTTGGAATAGATGGCAGAAGGAATACCTCAACGAATTGCAACAACGACATAAATGGCAACGAAAAGGCGAAAACCTGCTCCCAGGAACAATGGTTATCATCAAAGAAGACAACTGCGCGGTAATGAAATGGCCACTTGGAAAAGTCATCCAGACGTTTCCAGGGGTATTACGGAGACCAGTGCACCGATTAGCACCTCTGCCAATCGAAACAGATGAACAAGGTGTTAACGAAGAACCGCCGACAGCAAACTTGAAGAAGGTGAGATCAATTCAGATGACGATGGGAGTCCACCACCAAGAAAAAGGAAATTCAATCCGTTCCATGCCTCCACAATGGCATTACTCATCCTTCTACTATTGGTGCCAGCAGTATTGAGTGCCCAGATCAACGTAGAGCCATTCAAATTAAATCCGGCCATTCATTTTAAACAATTCTGGAAACAACTACATCATTCAAACCAGTGGATATACTCTCTTCAAGGTCAAGCGTTGACAAACATTGTTTGCCAGCGAAATCTCACTCAACTTGAGTTAAGAAACTCTGGCATCTTGACAATACCAGCCGGTTGCATTTTGAAACAGGACATCTTTACCATTCAAGGGCACAACATTTTCATAAGCACTTCACGAGCGTAATTTACTCCAGCAAGTAACATATCAGATGCAATAAGCAGTGCACCAAATTCGGCATCACTGACCCACTACTCAACCAGCTTTGGAAGCAACTCATATGGAGTCGATTTACTGCAAAAAAGGATTCTGCAGCAGCAACTCGAAGAAACGCTAGGACAGATTCAAGACACTGACACGCATCAGTTTGTCGTCAGTTACGTCGCCGTCAGCTGCATCTTGATCATCGTCGGGTACATCATCTGGACCAAAATAAGAAACCGAGAGCATCATCAACCTCCAATACCGGCTCATCGGACTCATCAAGAAGCCTTCACGGTCCATCTTTGAACAATAGTTCAAGGCGGGGAGAATGCTTACACATAACACTGGCCTACCTATTGTTATACGGTTTGTACCGTGCTTCCTTGTTCCCAAGGGAAGATTACAAATCGGAGAGTAATGAAAATACTTGTTATAATTTTAGCTATTGGCCCGCTGTCTATAGCTGGGCTGCGACCAATAGTAATGTTTATTTGTTTATATAATATATAGTTTTTATTACAATATTGGCCCGCTGTCCTTAGCTACGCTGCGACCAGTATTATACTATGCTAGAATTACTCTGCCTTGTCTCTAAAATTCCTAGTCCTTTTATATGATTGTAATTTGTTCATTTGGTTCATTCGCATTCCCCTCCAACACACACATTCTTCCGCAACTTCTTGTGGTGCGTTGTTCAATTATGCTGATACAGTCATTAGTTCCTCAATAACCCAGAATACCATCGATATCGCAATAAGTCATTGGCGCTTGCCCTAGCTATGCATAGTGCATTATCAGCATAAGAACGTTATTAGTATCAACATGTCATTCGCACTTGCGCTAACTGCACATAGTGCTGTATCAGCATGTGCACAGAACTTGTATGCGGAGTTCCCTTTGACTGTTGCGTCAATAGAGGGTATACCCATTACTCATACTGTTTATGGGTTCTGTCGGCGACTTGTGGGAATGATATGTGATATGTTGACACTGACCTAGTGAAGCGACTTAGTGGGAATATCGTATATTAGGCATTTTGTGATATGCGGTAATATGGCGTGTGGACAGATATGCAGTGATATGCGGTTGGCATGAAGAGTGCATGGCAAGAAGTGGAATGCGAGTGGTATTCGGAACAATGTTTATGTTTATTAATTTATGGTGTTTGCATTTATGAATTTATGGGATGGATGCCAGATGTTGTAGGTACTACATCCTTCCTCCCTTAGAAAAAGAAAATTAACATTGAAAAGGTTAATTTTCTGCCAGATCGTTGACTTTGGAGAGTTTAGAAACAAGGCCATTTAAGATTATTTTGTGTTTACAAACGTTTGACAATGGAAATTTTGTTTTATAAACTTATATCTATTACATGAAAACTTATTTTCTATTACAGTTATTATTATTTTCTACTATGTTAATTGATTAAAAAATTCTATTTAGATATATGGTTAACAGTATAGTCTTATAACTTAATGTGTATCTTAAGTTTAATTATACAAATTTTTTGATTTTCTCTTTTTTCTTTTATATTTATATACGCGTAACGGAAATTTTTATCCATCTTTTGAAATGTCTAATACAAATTCTGGAGTTTTGTTATACGTATTTGTTTCGCTTAATGTTAGTGTAGGGCGTTCTATGGCTTTTGTTCTTTTGTCTGTTTTTTCTTGATTTTTTCTGACTTTATAAATTTGATATCTTTTGTAAAAAGTTAATACGAGGATTATTGTTATTATTGTGTAACTTAATATGTAATTGTGCACGTGGTGTGCGTTTAGGGTTGTTAGTGGTTTCGTTTCGTCGATTTCTAGTTCGTGAATTTGTTGTGATATCGATTCTATTTCGTCATGGCTAGAGAATTTTATGACTGCTAAGTCATTTGATAAATTTGAAAAGTTTCTGGGATTAGGTGTTAGGGATGTTGAGATATTTACTGGGGGAATGAAAGATTTGGAGATTGTCGTGGTTTGCTCATTCGATGCGTGAATGATCACGTCTCTACTTTTTATATAGCATTTGCCTGATATTTCGATTATTGCAGTGTCGTGGAGGGTAAATGTTATGATGTTTTCGCCACAGATTTCGTCTATAAAGTAATTTTCAAGGGACGAGAATAGCCATTTGTTTTGTTGTGACAATTGAATCCATACCGTTGAATGGTTAGATTGTCTTATGTCACAAGAGCTGGGAATGTTTTTACTTTTTGTTAGCAGTTGGATTAAACAATCTGCGTTTTCGGTGTTTGCATTGAACAGGGGATATGTAAGGGGACATAAAAATTTGTTATTTTGAGATCTGCATTGGGCTAATTCCTCCGTGTTTAGGGTGCAGTACTGTTCTTTTTTAAAGTCTAGTAGGATGTAGTTATAGGTCGGTTGTATGAATACAAAGTTACCTTTATATATAGTTGGTAAAGGAATACTTTTGTATATATGGAAGTTTTCAATAAGGGGTAACGGTATTTTGATTTCGTAAATAATTTTTTCGTCGTGGATAGCTACACTTGTTGTACTTGTTTGGTACAATGATAGAATATTTTCGTTTTTTGTAATATAGGGTAGTTTTGTGTCTAACGGCATTTCTTGTTTTATTTTTGTCAGTATTGTTTTTTTTTTTTTTTTTTTTTTTTTTAATCTCCGTATGGGTTTTCGAAACTTGCCCACATGTCCTCTTGTTTAGAATTCAGTTCAGGTTCTGTATGAGGGCTAGGGTGCTCGTTGATTTCCCAAAGTTCTTCTCGGGTTGACATAATTGGGTTAACCCATTCGTGGCCTTGGTGGGGCGGGGAACGTATTCCAAGAATGTATTATGTCGAGGGGGGTGTCTTATGATATATGTGGGACATAATTCCAGCCCGAAATCTTCCTCTTCAATCCCGAAGCTTATTAGATCCCCGAATTGAATCGGTACTTCGTTAAGGCCTATCTTTTCTCCATTTACGTAGGTTCCGTTGGAGTAGATGCAATCTTTTAGCGTTATTTCATTGTTGTCTATGTGCATTATTGCGTGGATTATGGAAACAAGGGGGCTGGGTATCCATATAGGATTCGGGTACCCTTTTCCGATTTTTGTGAATCCTTGTTGTAATGGAATTTCGACACCTGATACTGTGTTTATCAGTATCCATTTGGAGTTTGGTTCGTAGTCGTAGGACTCCATCCTGTGATTTGCAAGAGAACAGAAGGTTTAGTGAAATTTTCTGAATTTTTTGGGTGGGGTTTTGGTTTCAGGTCATACTTGTAGTAGTTGTAGGTTGTTGTTGTGTATTAATTTAGACTTGTTTCCTATTTTTATTACTGTATTTTCGTTAGATACTATTTTAGTCACCTCATACGGGCCATTCCATAAGGCTGAAAGTTTGTTTTGTCTCTTTTGGTTTCTCATCAGAACTTTATCGCCTATGTTGAATGTTTTGGTCGTAGTGTTTTTGTCGTAGTAAGCTTTAGCTTGTTCTTTCTTTTTGTGTAAAATTTGTCTGGCTATTTTATAACCGTTTTGTAGTCGGCATCTAAGTTCGTGTGCATAATTGTCATAGTTGTAGAGAACTTGAGGAGTTTTATTGAGTGAGCTGGGAATCCGTGCAGGATAACCGTATAATAGCTCGTAAGGGGTGTATGTCGTGCTACTATGAGGCGTAGTATTATATACGAACATGGCGTATGGCAGCCATGTATCCCAAGTGAAGGGATCTCGGTTAACATAATGTCGTAGATATTCTGCAAGTGTTCTATGACTACGTTCTAAAGCGCCATTAGTTTGAGGGTGATAGGGGGTTGTTTGCAATTTTTTAGTTTTAAGAATTTTACATACTTCCTTAAATAGATTGCTAAGGAAATTCGTCCCTTGGTCCGTAAGGATCGAGTCTGGAATTCCGAACCGGCATACCAAGCGTTCGACTAGCATTCGAGCTATGGTTGAAGCTTCTGCGTTTGGTATCGGTATGGCTTCAGAGAACTTAGTCAGGTCATCCTGAAAGGTTAGGATGTATTTATTGCTATCATGACTGTCAGGAAGTGGACCTACTATATCCAATGCTATACGCTTGTAGTAGTTATTTTCATGGGGATTTTATTATTTCTGATTAATTTGTTTTTTTGGCATGACTCGCATTTACGAATGTATTCCTTAGTGTCTTTTGTAATTGTAGGCCAGTAGTAGTATCTTTTAATTCGTTTGATGGTTCTGGAGACACCTTGATGTCCACCGAATGGTGACTCGTGGTTTTCGTGTAGTACCTTGGAGATATCATTAGTGTCACTCAGGAAGAGTCTTTCGTCGATAAAGAGATATATTACTATGTCTTGCATTTGGAAGCTTTTTTCAAGATGTTTTTTGAAGATACTTTTGGATTCGTTGTCGGTTGCTGCCAGACCGAAACCTAGCGACTTATGGTCAGCGAGGTTTACTTTAATGTCGTTCAGACAGGATTCTGAGATTTGTTGGTCTCTTGGGCTTCTGAATGGTATGGGTAGAGTTGTGACGAGGAGATTAGTGTTGTTATCTGTTTTGAAAGTAGAAGTTTTGCCCGTATGTGGTTTAATGAAATTAGGTAATTTTTTCTTTAGGATTTCCTCTTCTATTGATTCGCTAAGGGGTAGTATTATAATTTTATGGTCTATTTGTTTGGAGTCGTAAATAGAGCCGTTTTTCTCGTATAAGTTGAAGCTGGAGAGAACTTCTATGTCGTCTGGGGAGTTTGTGTTGAATGGCTGTGTTATATTATTGTCTAGAGTTTTACTCTCGAGTGTCCGTTCTTGGTTTCTAGTTGTTACTAGGACTTGGGTTGTGTTATCATTTTGTACTCGACTAAGTGCGCCTGCATTGGTGTTGTATTTACCCTTTTTATGGATAATTGTATACTCATATTCTTCCATTAGGATTCTCCAACGCATGAGCCTAGATGTGGGGTCTTTTCGTCCAATTAGCCATTGTAGAGAGCTGTGGTCAGTAACAATAGTAAATTTCATTCCATAAATGTATGGTCGAAATTGTTGTAGTGCAAAAACGATAGCTAGTAGCTCTTTTTCGGTAGTGGTGTACCGTGTTTCAGCTGGATTTAGTGTACGGCTGGCAAAGAAAATAGGTTTGTCTTTGCCAATTGGTCCTTGAAACAGGACGGCTACAACTGCTAGGTCACTAGCATCGGTTGTTACCAAGAACTCTTGACTGAAATCTGGATATGACAAAATGGGTGGATTAATAATTTTTTCCTTCAGGACTCTGAATGCCTCATCGCAGAAAGCATCCCATATGAAATTGTTGTCTTTTCTAAGTAGCTGTGTTAAAGGTTTTGACAATTCTGCAAAGTTGGGAATGAATTTTCGGTAATAGCCTACAAAACCGAGGAAGGACTTGATGTCTTTGGTTTTCCTGGGTACTTGGAAAGTTTTTACGGCTTTAATTTTCTCAGGATCAGGTTTTATTCCCTGTTCCGAAATGATGTGTCCAAGGTATGTCAATTCCTTTCTAATCAAATGACATTTGTCGGGTTGTAGTTTAAGATTGTGAGCGCGGAGACGATTGAGAATTGTAATGAGTTTTTTGTTGTGATCGTTTAGATTGTACCCATAGATGACAATATCATCCATGTAAATAAAACATTCTATACCTTGTAATCCCATCAGAACGTTGTTCATTAGTCGTTGAAATGTGGCTGGCGCATTTTTGAGACCGAAAGGCATACGATTATATTCATAATGCCCAAATGGTGTGCTAAACGCTGTTTTATGTTTATCCTTGTCGTCCATTAATATTTGGTGAAAGCCTTTGGCAAGGTCCAAAGTGCTAAAGTACTTTGCTCTTCCCAGTTGGTCTAAGATGTCCGTTATGTTAGGTAGAGGGTAAGCGTCTCCAATGGTTAGCTCGTTCAGCTTCCTGAAATCGACTACCACTCTCCAACGTTTGGTACCATCTTTGCCCGGCTTTTTCGGTACTAATAACAGAGGCGAGTTCCAAGGACTGAAACTAGGCTGTATTACACCATCCTGCAACATTTCTTCGACTTGTTTATGCATTTCTGTTTTCTGACTCTGGGGGAGACGATATGGTTTAGTAAATAATGGGGGTTTATTTTCTTCTGTTAATATATTGTGTCTTATTGATTCAGTATGTGTTAAGTGATCGCCTTCGATATAAAATAGATCATTATATTCGCGGCATATTTTAAGTATCGATTTCTTTTCTTCCGTATTACAGTGTTCTAACTCTATTAATGCTTCTAGTTTCTTAAGTCGGTTGTTTACTGGATCTGTTTGATATTCTATTTGATTGAATTCATTTAATTGCCTCCATTCAATGTCAATTTTTTCTTGACTTATGTTCTGCTCTGTATCTGAAATGTTTATCAAAAGAACCTTAACTTTGTTATTTTCTGGTCTTACAATCGTGTTGCCGAGAAAAATATTAGAGTTGATTTGTTTCTTCTGTATTACAATATCTCCAAACTTGGGTTTATATGATTTATCTAGAAAGGGGAATTCAATTATTTGCTGACTTCTGGCTTTGATAGTGAATATTTCATTGATATTTTTATCTTTATTATTTCTTCGCTCAGGCTTTTCTATGGCTGAGGTTTTCTTATTTTGCTTAATATTTTCATCTTTATTGTTTCTTTGCTCAGGCTCTTCTATGGCTGAGGCTTTTTTATTTTGCTTCAAGGGTTGTTTGCGATGGCGGATAGGTGATCGATTATTAGTTCTTTCAGGTTGTTGGCTTGATGAACCCTTCGATCCGGCCCGTAGACAATCGGATTCAAAGATAGGTTCTGCTTTAGATATAACTATGTTTCCCAAACCGGTGTCTGCATGTTGCACTGGTTTGTGTGTGAAACTAGTATGATCAGCATGATAAGCCCCTGTCATTGAACGTTCGGTCCCTTTATTGCTGTCGCTTGTATTCCCTTGGTACTTTATTTTGATCTGGTTATCTTCGTAATCAATGTTGCATCGAAACCTTTTCAAAAAGTCGTTGCCTATGATTCCGTCGTATGCCAGATGTATGTGGTTAGGCATTACTTGGAACGGATGGTCCAGAAGAATCAAGTGGTCTTCTGTTTGGAATTCCAAGGTTCCTGTAATTTCTCCTATTGAAGTCAGTGAATCCCCTGATATTGTTGAAATAGTGCACTCTTTGTTTGCTTGAGTGCCTTGTGTTTCTTCTGTTTTTAGCAGGCTGATATCGGCGCCTGTATCAATCAAGAATGTAAGAGCTTTTCTTGTTGATGGTTTGAATTTTATTCGTATCACCGGGTCCTTGTATTCGGGACAAAATGATACGATTAAGGTAGGATTTAGATAGGGGTTGTGTAGACGTCGCACTGTACCTGCGCTCGAGATAGATGGTCGACAGCATCTTCCCGAGTTAGCTCGTTTCCCGCCTCATTCGCGAGATTGTGCTGGGGAGGACTCCACGGGGGAGTATGTATAATGCTATGATGCCTGGTATCATAACGTGAATCAATGTTTCTCGACCTGTTATTAGGGTTATTATTATTGTTGGGAGTTTGTTCCCGACGTGGATTTTGTCTGGGGGCTTGGCCTTGCATATTTAAGTGAGCCAACCGAGTTCTACATTCACTTTGTGAATGATTCCATCTGTTACAATACGTGCACTTTAAAACTTGTACCTCTCTTTTAACTTGTTGTGGTACGAAGTTGGGTATGGCGGTGTTTTTGTAACATGTTTGGGACGTATGTCCCGCTTTATTGCACGTTTGGCAGACCAATGGTTGATTTCGACGGGTATTGAGGAAGCAAGTGGCAGATGTGTGCCCTATTTTTCTACATGTTTGGCAAGTAAGTTTAAAATGGGGGGGAGACGTTAAGGTGGGACTACTGCTTTCCAATCGTAGAGATTGTTCAGTGGCGTATTCTATCGCTGACCTTAAGGTCTGCGCATTGTGTGCCTTTACCAGGAGTCTTAAGTTAGGGTCTTTTAAGCCGTCCTCAAACGATCGTATGGCTGCCATTCTATTTTCGTCTAATAAAAATGTCTGTACGGCCGCGTTTGAGGTACTGCTATAAGTGGCTCTGTCTAAAAAGTATAGTAGACGTGTCATTCTGTCACCAAAATCTTTTATATTTTCCCTGTTTCCTTGTTTGGCGGAAGCTAGCTCGTTTTGTGCAGCGGACCGCGAAATGTGGTCCTTAAAACGGCCTTCCAATTCGGCTACAAGGTCTGCCCATTTTGAGAGGGTTTTATATTGTACCAACTCGAAGGCTGGGCCCTGGAGTCTAGTTTTGACTATAGCCAGGAAAAGAGCCTGTTGATTTTCGTCTTTGACGTGGGAAAAAAGGATGTTTCCACAAGAGACGAACTTCGATAAATCATTAGGATTGCCGTCGAAAACCGGAACAATCGTGTTGATATCAGCCAAACTGATTTTTACTTCCATGACTGGGAGTTGAGATTCACGAGTCTTTGGTGGGGATTCGTGGAAAGGTAGTGCTTCGAAGAGCTCTACCGCGGGCTTTTTCGAGCGAGTGAGAATTTTGAATTGGGGAAATCGACTTAGCGAAACTGGTGTGTGTGTGGTCTCGTTATTTGTCAAAATGTTTTTTTTTTATAATATATATATACGATAAAAATAAGCTTAAGTAAATTTTCTACCTTAATGCTGGACTGCTGGTTGCTGCTTCTGGTGTTGTCTCCCTGTTGTTGTGGTTGCTGGTATTGTTGTTATCGTTGCGCCAGGCAGGCTTCACGCCCTATAGCTGCAGTTACAGCCTGGTCTTTGATTCACTGCCCAAATTTTGCCTCCGGCGTCCGTTTAGGAATTCGCCAGGTCTTATAGTCTTGGGACTTTTATATTATATTTTTCACTTTTTTTTATTTTTTTTTTTATTTTACTGCTGGTGTGAGCCCCAGTACGCTTCTTTCACTTTTACTTAGTATTTTTTTTTTTTTTTTAATTTTTTTCTGGTATGTAGCTCCAGTACGCATCGAGATCAAGATAGTCTCGTTTTTTGGTAGAGGTGATCCTTTAACGTGGATCCCACCGCTGCCACCAAAATGTTATACGGTTTGTACCGTGCTTCCTTGTTCCCAAGGGAAGAGTACAAATCGGAGAGTAATGAAAATACTTGTTATAATTTTAGCTATTGGCCCGCTGTCTATAGCTGGGCTGCGACCAATAGTAATGTTTATTTGTTTATATAATATATAGTTTTTATTACAATATTGGCCCGCTGTCCTTAGCTACGCTGCGACCAGTATTATACTATGCTAGAATTACTCTGCCTTGTCTCTAAAATTCCTAGTCCTTTTAAATGATTGTAATTTGTTCATTTGGTTCATTCGCATTCCCCTCCAACACACACATTCTTCCGCAACTTCTTGTGGTGCGTTGTTCAATTATGCTGATACAGTCATTAGTTCCTCAATAACCCAGAATACCATCGATATCGCAATAAGTCATTGGCGCTTGCCCTAGCTATGCATAGTGCATTATCAGCATAAGAACGTCATTAGTATCAACATGTCATTCGCACTTGCGCTAACTGCACATAGTGCTGTATCAGCATGTGCACAGAACTTGTATGCGGAGTTCCCTTTGACTGTTGCGTCAATAGGCGTTTTTCTTTTTTAGCCCCGAGCGGGGAACAGAGCGGGGCACGAGCGATCAGAGCTCGCTCCGAGCTGAACGTAACCTGAGCGCTCCGAGCTAATTAAGAAACAGAATTGAGCACTGAACTGTCATTAGATAATTTTTTTTTATTAATTTTCAAAATAGTCAGGTTTGCTTCTGAAATTGGTGTTTGTCAAGGATTGTTCCATTTAAATTATAATTTCTAGTAAATAAACTATGGAAAAAGCACAAATAATGAATGAAGTCAGCCGCGCTCAGCTTTTCGCTCGATGTGCTCGGTCATTTTTAATCGAGCTCATCGAGCGAGCCCTGAGCTAGCTCAGAGATAAAAAAGAAATACAAATTTTATGCTCAGAGGGCTCCGAGCTAAAAAAGTAACACAGTTCTTTTTTTGACAGCTCAGTGCCCCGCTCGGAGCTAAAAAAGAAAAACGCCTAATAGAGGGTATACCCATTACTCATACTGTTTATGGGTTCTGTCGGCGACTTGTGGGAATGATATGTGATATGTTGACACTGACCTAGTGAAGCGACTTAGTGGGAATATCGTATATTAGGCATTTTGTGCTATGCGGTAATATGGCGTGTGGACAGATATGCAGTGATATGCGGTTGGCATGAAGAGTGCATGACAAGAAGTGGAATGCGAGTGGTATTCGGAACAATGTTTATGTTTATTAATTTATGGTGTTTGCATTTATGAATTTATGGGATCGATGCCAGATGTTGTAGGTACTACACTATGTAGGTCATCACCCCACAATACAACATAACACAAATAACTACACATTTTTTGCTTCCTCATATTCTCTCTACAGCTATGCATTTTTATTCTACAATTCATTCACCCTACACACACTTGTTTGTTCTTTTGTCACATCAGCACTTTTTGCACACAATTGTTTTTTCTGCACGTCACACGTAATTATTAAGCAACATGGTAGTATGTAAGTTTGTCACATCAGCACTCTTAGCAATTAAGTATATTTTCTGCACCTTCAGCGATCTCAGCAATTAATTGTATTTACTCGCACCGTCAGCACTTTATACTTAATTATTCGTTTAGTCAAGTAAGCAATATGTTAGTATATAAGCCACAAAATCAATAAAATGATTACAGTCTTTTAGCAATATTCAATCAGTGTCTTTATTAGCAACCACTTCAACACGACTTCCCCCCACCCGAGGTAAGGAGGCGTGTACAAGCAAGAATAAGAGCAAGAGAGCTACAACGAGACGATCACCTAATCCATCATAAAGAGTTTCTGGTTCATGTACCAGAAGCTCTACAGTTGTCAAGGTTTATGTGCTTTGGTCAACACGACGATAAAAAGATCGTACACATACACACGTATGATGGAAAGACATTGCATATTGTACGTTATATTTAAATTATAGTAAATTATTAACCTTTGTATCCATAGAATTATTAAGATTTGATTGCTGATGATGACCGTCCCGAGATTTTCAAATCTATGACTACAAGCCACCGATAGTGTCCATAAAGGGTGCAAAGGCTTGGATAATCGACGGGTATTTCAAGCTAGTTCACATCATTGATCTGGAAAAATTCGAGAACGTGCAGAACCTAATTACAGATGTTACAGCGAACCTCTCTGCTGGAGGGGAGAACAAATCAATCATATAACTTACGCGCAAGGGTACTTCTCTGGAGAGCGGTAACGGGCTTAACGACCCCGCGGACCCTAGTCACCCGCAAGGGTACTTCTCTGGAGAGAGGTAACGGGCGTTACGACCCTGCGGACCCTAGTCACAAAAATGCAGAAACGTCTGACCCATATTGGGCGGCTCCCTGGTCAGCGTCTGTTCACCATGTCAGGAGCGGCTGTGCACAATAAAAAAAAAACGTTTAAACTTTTCGCCAAAGTTAAAAATAAACATAGGGACGGGCTATAGTCCGCTTGGGTTACTGTTGGATACCCTATTCTTATTCCTATACCTCATAAGTGGGCGTGACAAAAGTCTAAGTATGGTTGAATTGTTAAGAACGCTCTACATATTTTGTTATATAACATTTAAAGGATTTTATCGAAAAAAACGCTCCCTAGCTCAAACTTGGGTGTTTCAATAAAATTATTTTATTTAATTGTGGGGGTTTCAGTAGATGGATTTAAAAAAAATTAACACATGCGTTTATAGGGCCCCTAGAGAGTATATATTATAAATTTCAGCACCCTAGCTCAAATTTTGGTTTTTCAATTAAATTGTTTTATTTATTTGTGGGCGTGTCAGTGGGCGGATTTTGAAAATTTTATATCCTGAGCAGTGTTAGGAGTCATATATCATATATAAAAAATTTCAGCTTTCTAGCTCAAAATTCGATTTTTTTCCAAAATGTTGTTTTTTGAGTTTGTGGGCGTGTTGTGGGCGGATTTTAAAAATTCGTAAACTTGATTATTTCGGGACCCTAGAGAATATATGGTTAAAATTTCAGCTCTCTAGGCCCAGTTTATGGGCCTAATTTTTGCCGACGGACAGACGGACGGACGGACATGGGTAGATCGACATTACTATCGAGGCTGATCATAAATATAGTAACTTTTAGGGGTCTACGGACAATATTAAGGTATGTTACAAACTATGCGTCAAAATTAATATACCCTTAGAATAGGGTATAAATATGCAATGAACAAAACAAAAGATATAATTACCCCAGGTGGTGGGCCAGTTACCCTGGCAAATCCACCCTCTTCGGAGGTCGGTTTCATGGATTCTGGGGGGGACCATTTATTGCTACGCAACGATCCATTTGGGAGAAGTAAAATGGTAGAGAGAACACCCCCATCTAAAAAAGAAGAACAAAATGAAAATGAATGAAGTGCGTCCCCACAAATCTCACCAACAAAAGAAAGCTGCACAGTCACTGTGTATGCTTCAAACAAAGAAAATAAAACACAAAATCCAACCAAACCCCCACCAATTATCGCGCTGCAAGTAAATAACTACGAAAGCTTGGCCAAAGTATTGGAGGAAAATAAAATTAAAGCTAGTACAGCGCTAATAAACAAAAATGACATCAAAATCAATGTGGTTGAAGAAGAGGGATACAGAAGCCTCACTAAAATACTAAACCAAAAAAAGGTACAATGGTATTCTTATGACAAAAATGACATCAAATTCAATGTGGTTGAAGAAGAGGGATACAGAAGCCTCACTATAATACTAAACCAAAAAAAAGGCACAATGGTATTCTTATTACCTTCACGAAGGGTAGTCACCTTGTCGAGTGCACCATCCTTTGATGGTGCCGGTGTGGAGGCTTAACGATGTTTCATACATCCACTAAGAACTGCCCAAAGGACATTCCGTCCTGCCCCAATTCCCCTTTTTCTCCCCTGCCCCTCCTCTCTCCGGATTTCCTCTCTCTGATTCTCTCACTCCTTCTCCCTTTCCTTATTCGCTGGGCTGGACTTAAGGTGTGACACGACCCGTGCCGATAGTCGGCCAGGCTGAGGGCCCAGTTTAAAAAATAGCTCACTCGCCCACGGAGTATCCGGATACCTGGCGATCTCCGGATTAACCAGCCTTACCTGCATACTGCGGATCTCTGTGCAGGCGGACCTCCGTTCTCCGCTACTCGTGGGTTCAACTATGAATAATAACAAACAAAACAAAAATAAAAACATCAAGACCGGTATCTCTTCCAAACCGGGCGGTAGTACGGCGACCTTGCTGTCCACTGACGCGACTCCTGCAACGAAGAGTAGCACTGCGACTGTGAGTAATCGTGGTCCAGTTGCTACCAGCAGCAGTGAGCCTAATATAGGCACAACAATTCCTAGTAGCGGTAGGACTGTGGCACTTCATGGCCCTTCCGTTGCTAGCCTTACAAATCCTAGTACGTCTCGCAGTGGATGTTCGCGACAACGCACTCCCTCGAGGGCGTACTACAAGGACAGGCAAAATGCCATAAGAACTCTGAAGGTCTTTGCAGATATTCTGGAGACCAACAGAACACCACAGCAGATCGCCAAATTAAAATGGGCCCAAGGCTTCCTAGAGAAGGACAAGAGCGCTAACAAGGACTTCACGTCCAAGCGCCAGAGATCGGTGGAAGAAACCACTTCGGTTTCCAAAAAACCTAAGGGGCATAACACCAGCACCACCTCACATTCTGCCCCCAAATCTCAAAAGTCCTTCAGCGATGTCCTAAAGGACAAAATCGTGGTCGCGGTGATCGACCACAGCGATCCGGAGGGAAAAATTTCCCCCGAACGATGGCATAAGCTGAGGAACAAGCTACTTAGCCTCTATCTGGCCTTCATGAAGGACCACCCTGGACCAGCTCCAGTAACTGAAGATGCCGGACTACACCAAGGGAATATCCGGCTCGTCGCCTGTGACAATATTAGATCGTTGGATCTGTATAAGATCGCCATAGGCAAACTCGGGGAGGTTTGGCCTGGAGCGAAGCTTGAGGTTGTTGCGAAGGAGAACCTCCCGAGCAGACCGAGGGCTCGTGCTTGGATCCCTGCTGAACCCCCCTCGGCAGAAGAAGTATTGTCGGTTATTAGACTGGGCAATCCCGCACTCCCAACCCACGACTGGGAAGTTGCGAAGTTGGAAGAGCATAGGGGATCCTTCAGATCAGCTATTATAGTGATCAACCAAGAATCCCTGGCTCCTTTGGCGAAGACCAACGGCGCAATTCAGTTCGGTTGGGATAAGATTACACTTCGGGTATACAATAAGGATGACCCAGAAGCTAATAAGCCTCCGTATCCCTCTGACACAGGACTTAACACCCCTGATCCTGGAGCATCAATCTCCCTGCCATCAATGGAAGATGATGAACCAACTGTGGCTGCTCCCACTCAGCCCTCTACGTCCACTGCTAACACCAACTCTAGTATGGACACGGAAGACCTCCTCAGCAAAGTCCTTCTTAGCGAGGACGAGCTCTTCGGCTCGTCCTCTGACTCAGACTCAGATTCAAATAACACCGTGGTGGAGACTCCTCTGCCTGATTGCGACGATCAATGTTGCGATTAGTACAGATCAACCTCCACCACTCCAAAAAGGCTTCGGCCTCCCTTCTTATCCGTCTTTCTAAAGATGGAGAAGATATGGTCCTGATCCAAGAGCCATGGATTGTTAACAACGTGGTTCGAGGACTCCGGATTCATGGATACAAATTGTTGTATGCAACACACAAAGGTAAATCTAGAACTTGCATACTGGCAAAAAGTAGCTTAAATGTTAAAATAAAATTACTACCTAATTTTAGCGACCGTGATGCAACCGTTGTGAGTCTAGAGACTGATCGCGGCACCCATTGGATAGCCTCGGCTTATCTGGCCCATGACCACGTAGGGTCCTTACCTGGTGTCAACCTAGAGGGACTGATCGCGGCAGCTGAACATCAAAAAACTGGTCTCATTATTGGATGTGATGCCAATGCGCACCGTTCAGTATGGAGCAGTTCTGACATCAACGACAGAGGTGAGTCTCTTTTTGATTATATTCTTAATACTAATCTCATTGTGTGTTACACTGGTAGTGAACCTACCTTCATTACAAAAGATAGACAGGAGGTTCTAGATATAACTCAGGTCTCCGACTCAATCCATCAGGAAATTATAGACTGGAAAGTCTCGGCGGAACATTCTTTTAGTGACCACCGTTACATTCAATTCAGTTTAGCCGATGACCCTCCCCGCCAGCCAGTTTATAGAAATTATAGGAAAACTGACAGGCTCAAGTATAGAGAAGTACTGAAAAGTTCAATGAAATCTGAACTCCTTAGTCCCCCCCCCCCCCCCCCCGGAACACCATGGAGCTAGATAAGAAGGTCAGGGTACTCACCTTGGTCCTCAATAAGGCTCTGACTTCTGCCTGCCCGCTCACACGGCCCAGAGGCAAAAATAAGCCGGTTTGGTGGACCCCTGCACTAGGACCTCTAAGAAGCAGTTGTAGAAAACTGTTCAACCAAGCCAAGTTCACAAAAGCTGAAACCGACCGGGCTTCATACAAAGCATCTCTCAATGTTTACAAAAAGGAACTGAGGAAAGGCAAACGCTCGTCTTGGAGACTCTTCTGTGGATAAATAGAGGAATCTTCGGAGGCATCTAGGCTAAGAAAAATCCTATCAACCAACCCAGGTATGCCTAGCTTTTTAAAAAAAGGCGGACGGCTCCTGGACCACTTCCAGCGAAGAATCGCTCAATCTACTACTGGATACACATTTCCCAGGTAGCTCCCACGTTACTAGCAATATAAACCTGTCTAGGTCAATTGCACGTACGACTTACTTTAAAGGTCTGATTACTAGGGACAAACTGCTCTGGGCGATACACAGCTTCAAACCATACAAATCCGCGGGGCCAGATGGCATAATACCAGCTGAAATTCAAAACACCTCGGATATCATCTCGCCTTTGCTTGAGATAATCCTGAAAACCTGCGTAAAAATGGCATACATTCCGCTGTTATGGAGAGAAGTAAAGGTAGTATTCATACCCAAAGCCAGTAAATGTTCCCATGTAAATCCTAAGGATCTCAGACCCATAAGCCTATCGTCATTCCTTCTAAAAACATTAGAAAGGCTGATTGATATCCATCTACGTACTAACATAGATACAAGACTTCTGTCTACGGCTCAACATGCATATTGCAAGGGCAAATCTGTTGAAACAGCCTTACATACGTTAGTACGTTCAATCGAATTTTCCCTTCACCATAAGGAGTACATTATGGTTGCATTCCTGGATATTGAGGGTGCTTTTAATAACGTCAATACATCTGCGATCGCAAATGCACTGTCAGATCTAAAGGTAGATGACTCACTAGGTGAGCTTATTAATCAACTTCTCACAAGTCGGATTATAAACTCGAAACTGGGTATGGCATCGGCCAGAAGATCTGTCAGTAGAGGTACGCCACAAGGTGGAGTCCTATCTCCCCTCCTTTGGAACTTAGTGGTGAACAAGCTGCTGATGTGCCTAGAAAAGGAGGGCTGCAGGGTGATTGCCTATGCAGATGACGTTGCAATTGCCGCCTCAGGGAAGCACCTAAACACCCTGAAAGAACTTCTCCAAAACGCTCTTAATAAGCCAACCACATGGGCAGATCGTTGTGGGTTGGGTGTTAACCCCCACAAAACCGAACTTGTTCTATTCACTAGGAAACACAAAAGTCCATACATTGATCCCCCCTCTATCAGGGGAACAAGTCTAGTCTTTTCGGATGACGCAAAATACTTGGGTCTCATTCTGGATAGAAAGCTTAGCTGGAAACCTAACATTCAGGAAAGAGTTCGTAAAGCTACAGCAGCACTCTTCTCCTGCAAAAAAGCCATTGGTAATAAATGGGGGCTCCAGCCCCGCATTACCAACTGGCTATACATCTCGGTAATAAGACCGATACTTTTGTACGGGGTGGTTGTTTGGTGGACTACCCTACATAAAGCGATAAATCGCGATAAGCTAGGCAAAGTCCAACGAACAGCTTGTCTCTGCATGAGTCGTGCACTGCGCACTACCCCCTCTGCTGCAATGGACATTCTGTTTCACCTGACACCCCTGGACATCTTTAGCAAGCAAGTGGCTGCTAGTGCGGCTATCCGCCTCAAAACAACGTTCCAATGGTCCGAGAATGAAATCGGCCACGTATCTATTCTGAAAAAATTTGGAATCCTCCCCAGTAACATAGACTACACCACCCCTCAGACCCTTTTTGACAAAAATTTCAAGGTCAGGATCCCTCCCAGAACATTCTGGGAAGGGCCACCCGTCGAAAATAAATCGATCCATTTTTATACCTATGGATCCAAAACTGACGCAGGGGTAGGAGGTGCTGTGTTCTCTGACAGGCTGAATCTCAGCCTCTCCTTTCGACTCCCTGATCACTGCAGTGTGTTCCAGGCAGAAATCTTGGCTATTAAAGAAGTCCTGTCGTGGCTGAAGAAGAACGTGATATCCATTACGGATATCTGGATCTTCTCAGATAGTCAAGCTGCATTAAAATCCCTGGATTCTGGGTCCACAACCTCTATTGTAGTCCGTGACTGTCGATCATCTCTAGTGGAGATGGCGAAGCATTTTAACATCCACCTATGCTGGGTGCCAGGACATACAGACATTCCAGGGAACTGTAGGGCGGATGATCTCGCCAGGAAAGGAACCACACTGCCCCTTTTACCTGATAAAGGTTCACTAGGCATCCCAATCGCTACATGCAAACTCATGTTTATGAGACAGACCATTGAGAACTGTAACCTTAGGTGGACAAGTGGCAACACTTGTCTAGCGACAAAGCAGATTTGGCCAAAGCTGGATCTGAAACGCTCTAAGTGTTTGATATCTCTAAAGAGACTTCACATTTGTGCTATAATTGGTGTGATCACCGGACACTGTCTCATAGGCAGATACGCAACAAGGCTTGGCGTCCACACAAATGACTTCTGCAGAAGCTGTATGGACGAGGAGGAGGAGGAGACAGTTATCCACCTTCTCTGCTCGTGCCCTGCTCTTTCTCAAAGGCGTAAACTCCATTTAGGATCCTTCTTTTACAATGATCTTAACGATCTCATTAACACCGATATAAAAAGTCTGTCAAGCTTCATCAGAAGCTCCAACTGGTTCAACGAGTAGGAGGATGATACATCCGTGTGGTATCACAATGGGCCTGTCACTGGCCTAAGTGTGTCGGCCTCAGCCGACTGCCACTACAACCTAACCTAACCTAACCTATTCCTATTAAAATAAGCAAACCAGACCAATGAAGGTGGTAGTAAAAGTAAAGGACTGCATTACTCATGCTCACCCGAAAGCATAAAAAAAGAGTTAAAAGACAGAGACTTTAAAATCTGGGAAGTTGTAAATAAGCTTAAATTTAAAAGCAAAGTACCGCTACCAATTTTTACACTCAGCTTCGAGCATGACGAAAAAAAGAAAAAAGTATATGAAATAAAAAACATACTTGGTATGCAAGTGAAGATTCATACACTACGTAAATCGAAACAAGTGCCCAATGCAAAAATTGCCAAAGATATGGGCACACAAATAGATACTGCAACTCAAATCCAAGATGTGTTAAATGTGCAGGAAGTCACCACACTAAAGAATGTAAGAAGAAAGAGGATGAACATCCTAAATGTGCAAACTGCAATGAAAACCATCCTGCTAGCTACAGAGGTTGTTTAGTTGCAAAAGAAATCCAACTTGCAAGAGACAAAAAGCAAAAAAAACACAAAAAAACTCAAATAAGGATGAGCAAACAGTATAAAAGGAATTGCAAAAGAGCCCATAGAAAGAAAAGCCTAAAGACCAAGCGATAATCAAGAAGGCCCCGAGACAAAAGACGGCTGGTCCAAAAATGCCATATGCTCTGGCAGCATCAATAAATTTAATACTCAAACACCAGCAGATAAAACGGTAAAACGCAAAGTAGAGCCAAACACTGGCATGGAAAAATAGAATAAAACGATATTAGATAGAATATTATTGTTAGAGAGACAAAACAGCAACAAAAGAGCTGTTACCAAAAGACAGGCATGATGAATAAAATAAAAATTCTAGAATGGAATGCTAATGTTATCGAGAGTCGGACGAGATGCAAGTGACTCTTGACATACACCAGATAGATATACTCGTATGTCTCATTTCAGAGACGCACTTTAAATTGATTACTGACTTTAAACTGCAAGGATATGAATTCTATCACTCCCCACATCCTTATAACTGTGCAAAAGGTGGGGCTGCAGTGTTAATAAAGAATACAATAAAACACCATATAGAAGCAAAATTCCAATCATGTGCCATCCAAGGAATTTCCATATGTGCAGAAACAAGCAGTGGACAAATATCTGTTGCAGTAGTATACTGCTCTCCTAGCTATAGACTAAAGAAAAATGATTTTAGTCTTTTGCATATTTCGCAATAGATTAACTAATACTAGAGGCAGAGAATTATATGAAGCAATTAAAGAAGGTGGCGCCAAATATCACTCAACGGGAAAACCTACCTTTTGGCCAACAGATAGAAATAAAACCCCAGATCTTGTCGACTTCTTTCTATCCAAAAATATATCTTCAAATAAAATAAGCATAGAGGAAGGACCTGATCTTCAATCAGATCATTCCTCTATACTCTTAACACTTAGCGATCAAATAATAATAAAAGACCATAGCCCAAAACTAGTAAATAGACTGACTGATTGGAGCTACTTCAGACAGAAGTTGGAAGAAAGTATCCTACTATCACCAGCTATTCAAACAGAAGATCAACTAGAAGAAGCAGTCCAAATATTGACGCTCAGAATACAAAAGGCTGCGTGGGCTGCCACTCCCAAAACAACAAAAAAGAGCAAACAAAACTCTTATCCTCCCGAAATATGTGAAATTATTACAGAAAAGAGGAAATCTAGAAAACGCTGGCAACAGACAAGGGCGCCAAGCGACAAGACCACACTGAACAACTTAAATTATAAGCTCAGAAAATCTGTAAGAGAATTCAATAATGAGTCTTTGAAAACTTACCTCACAAGTCTTACAAATGATGCTAGTACCGACTACTCGCTCTGGAATGCAACAAAGAAAATGAACAAGCCAATAGCTCACATTCCGCCAGTAAAAACCAGAGAAGGTAACTGGGCGAAAAGCAGCCAAGAGAAAGCAAACACGTTCGCTGAGTATCTTGAAGACGTATTCAAACTTTAAAGGTTATCAAGGACTCGAAATAAGGTGCGAAGAAGATAGACCTATTCGGCCAGTAACAGCTAAAGAACATGCCAAAGAAATTAAAGAAAGCATAAATATAAAAAAGACCCAGGGTTTGATTTGATTACAGGAGAAATTTTGAAGCAATTTCCACGAAAATGTTTAAAAAAACTAGCGCAAATTATAAATGCTGCATTTAAATTGAGATTTGTGCCAAGCATGTGGAAAGTCGAGGAGGTAATAATGATACCTAAACCAGGCAAACCACCTAACGAAGTTACCTCATATCGCACAATATCTATTCTACCAATGTTGTCCAAGTTATTCGAAAAAGTGCTGGTAAAACGTCTACAAAAAATAATAGATGAAAAATCGCTAGTCCCAATTCACCAATTTGGATTTAGAAATAAGCACTCTACCATTGATCAGGTGCATAGAATCACACATAGAATCGAAAAAGCATTTGAAGAGAAAAATGTGTGCTCAACAGTATTTCTTGATATAGCACAAGCTTTCGATAAAGTCTGGCACAAAGGACTGATACACAAATTACAAAAGCAACTGCCGAAGCAGTATGCTACCATTCTGGAGTCTTATATATCAGATAGATTCTTCAGAATGATGCAAGTACTCAACATTAAGAGAGATTAAAGCTGGTGTACCGCAAGGCAGTGTGCTAGGTGCAGTTCTATACCTACTTTTCACTAGCGATCTGCCTGAAAGTGAAGAAACCACCATAGCTACTTTTGCAGATGACACAGCTGTCCTTGCTGTGGGAGCAACTGTCGAAATAGCAACAAAAAAGCTTTAAACAGCAATAAACAATATTTCAGAATGGACTAAGAAATGGCATATTAGATTAAATGACCTTAAGTCAGTCCATATTAATTTTACGTATAAAAACGTACCACACATTCTAGTCTACATTAACAACAATGTAGTGGAATATTCAAACACAGCGAAATATCTAGGCATGACTCTAGACGCTAAACTGCGTTGGAAAGCGCACGTAAAGAAAAAAAAAGATGAGTTGAACATGCGATACAGTATAATGTATTGGCTTATTGGGAGATACTCATCCCTGTCTAACTACAATAAGTTATTGCTATACACGCAAGTTCTAAAACCGGTATAGACCTACGGGCTCCAGTTGTGGGCATGCACATGCCAAAGAAATTTACAAACAATTCAGGTTTTCCAAAATAAAGTACTAAGGAACATAGTTAATGCACCTTGGTACATACGCAATGCCGATCTGCAGAAAGATCTAAATGTTGAAATAGTTGGAGATGAAGTTAATAAAGTTGCTTAAAGGCATAGAAGTAGGCTTCTCAACCACGTAAACACAGAAATAACAGCACTATTAAATAATGACAATGCAATCAGGAGATTGAGACGGGTAAAACCTCTTGATCTATAAGAGTTAGCTAGGGCTAAGAAATCAAACGGCGGATTAATCTGTTAAATTCAACAAATATGTAGTTCAAAAACAAATTGCCTATTAGTCGTCGACTAGGTGCAATCTCATTCGGGATGGCGAATGTCAGTCGCCCAGGAGTTTTTTTTTAGATGAGTTAAAGTCTCTCACTATTGCAGCATCCCTCGATTACTGGCAAGGTCTTTCGATGATTTTTTACTTCCAGCGAATTCCCAACACAAAACAAAAAATCTGCGGAAATCAAGGAAGCGCATAGACCTACTAACAGCCAGATCCCCTAGGAAGGCTAGGGCCATCGATTGGATTGGTTCCGCCTGGAAATGGGTAGCAGGCAATCGTGATGCAACTGACTGGAACAATATTCTTCGTAGTCAGGAAAATATAATAGAGAGAAACAAACACCAATATAAAATTAACGATGAACTATTCAGAAGCATGGATAACTTCAGAAAACTAACCAGCTGAGTTAGTCAACATTTGGATTAGAGACGGAATCGAAGGACATTACGAGATTTTGATCCTGAAAGAAGAAATAAACGAAATTGTACGAGCTTGCCAAATGGCAAAAAATGGAATGGTTGATACAAACATTCTAGATGGAGAAGAAATATTTAAGAATGCCATTTGATTTACTATTAAAAAAAACTGGCAACATTATATATCAGAAATATATTAGTGAAGCCCAATCTTCACAATATAGGTTGTACTACAGCAATATAAAATACCACCTTGAAGAACAAACTTACTTTTTAAGCTGCTTTATGACGGATAAAATAAACACTTTTTTTAAAATGAGAGGAGAGTTGGTTCAGTTGAATTATATACCACACAGACCAGAACTGCCAATTTTGTGCAATATCTGCAATATAAGAGTAAGCGAAGATGTACTACACTTTGTAGCAATAAGTGCAATTTTAAGGGATTTAAGGGAGCAATTTTTCGGTTCTTATGTACTAGAGGAGGAAGTTGCAATCGGTATCTTAAACGGAGAACAAGTCTGGGATCTATTTGTTAAATTACAAAGTGAACGCACTTCGCTACAGAAAATGCACCATGGAGGGAGATTTCTAAAACATCTGTACTATTTAATATTTGTATATATGTCAGAGACAAAATCTTAATTGAACTATTTAAATGCCAATCAGGTAGACGGGTCAAATTACTACTACTACCACTGTTCTCTTGCTCTAATGATATTTCAAGTTCTTTATCAGGTACCTACATCATCCAGTTGAGCAACGAAACAATCAAGGACAGGACGTTTACAAGCTCTATATTTAGCCATCTTCAAGCTCTCCTTCCAGCGATGTCAAACATCACCACTAAATGACAAACGATTGATCTGGGATATGTCTATTGCCTGAGCGTCAAAAATATCTAGCGGCTAGGTAATTTAAAACATAAAACGAACGTTTCTTTAATTACAGACACGAGTTTATTCCTCCTGATTCTAATCCTTGCCTGGTGGGCATTACAAAGATTCAATGCTGGGTCAAAGATTCCAAGACTAAACCTTCACCTGCAAGGATCGCTTCCGGTTGATAACCAACATCCGGTCGTTGACCAGCCATAGTTATTGGATCTACGGGACGTAGATTTTCAAGAAGGGAGGAGTTAACACCATCCGACACGCGCATACCTGAACACAGACGTGCAGTTTTAGATGCATCAGCAGTTTCTCACGGTATGCAGATTGGCATAACAAAACGATCGGGTGCAACAACTGAACACCGGATACACGCGCTGAATGGATTTGGGCAACTCAGCGGATTGGTCATCAGATATGCGGCTACCTGCTGCATATTGTTTTAGAATAAGTTTCAGTTTGAATTTTGTATTGCATAAGTTAAGAACTATTATTAAAAGAAATTTTATACGTTTTATAACGGATCTTTGATTTAATATACGAACAAGTTGGGCCAACTACAAGTTGGCGTTCGGTATTTTTTTTATATCCTGTGAAAAGTATAATTTTAACTAATTTCATGAATTTGGTGACTAATAAATGTTTTCATTTACAGAATATTTCGTTTTTATACCCTATTCTAAGGGTCCCACAATTAAGTTAGCTAGGGCTAAGAAATCAAACGGCGGATTAATCTGTTAAATTCAACAAATATGTAGTTCAAAAACAAATTGCCTATTAGTCGTCGACTAGGTGCAATCTCATTCGGGATGGCGAATGTCAGTCGCCCAGGAGTTTTTTTTAGATGAGTTAAAGTCTCTCACTATTGCAGCATCCCTCGATTACTGGCAAGGTCTTTCGATGATTTTTTACTTCCAGCGAATTCCCAACACAAAACAAAAAATCTGCGGAAATCAAGGAAGCGCATAGACCTACTAACAGCCAGATCCCCTAGGAAGGCTAGGGCCATCGATTGGATTGGTTCCGCCTGGAAATGGGTAGCAGGCAATCGTGATGCAACTGACTGGAACAATATTCTTCGAAGTCAGGAAAATATAATAGAGAGAAACAAACACCAATATAAAATTAACGATGAACTATTCAGAAGCATGGATAACTTCAGAAAACTAACCAGCTGAGTTAGTCAACATTTGGATTAGAGACGGAATCGAAGGACATTACGAGATTTTGATCCTGAAAGAAGAAATAAACGAAATTGTACGAGCTTGCCAAATGGCAAAAAATGGAATGGTTGATACAAACATTCTAGATGGAGAAGAAATATTTAAGAATGCCATTTGATTTACTATTAAAAAAAACTGGCAACATTATATATCAGAAATATATTAGTGAAGCCCAATCTTCACAATATAGGTTGTACTACAGCAATATAAAATACCACCTTGAAGAACAAACTTACTTTTTAAGCTGCTTTATGACGGATAAAATAAACACTTTTTTTAAAATGAGAGGAGAGTTGGTTCAGTTGAATTATATACCACACAGACCAGAACTGCCAATTTTGTGCAATATCTGCAATATAAGAGTAAGCGAAGATGTACTACACTTTGTAGCAATAAGTGCAATTTTAAGGGATTTAAGGGAGCAATTTTTCGGTTCTTATGTACTAGAGGAGGAAGTTGCAATCGGTATCTTAAACGGAGAACAAGTCTGGGATCTATTTGTTAAATTACACAGTGAACGCACTTCGCTACAGAAAATGCACCATGGAGGGAGATTTCTAAAACATCTGTACTATTTAATATTTGTATATATGTCAGAGACAAAATCTTAATTGAACTATGTAAATGCCAATCAGGTAGACGGGTCAAATTACTACTACTACCACTGTTCTCTTGCTCTAATGATATTTCAAGTTCTTTATCAGGTACCTACATCATCCAGTTGAGCAACGAAACAATCAAGGACAGGACGTTTACAAGCTCTATATTTAGCCATCTTCAAGCTCTCCTTCCAGCGATGTCAAACATCACCACTAAATGACAAACGATTGATCTGGGATATGTCTATTGCCTGAGCGTCAAAAATATCTAGCGGCTAGGTAATTTAAAACATAAAACGAACGTTTCTTTAATTACAGACACGAGTTTATTCCTCCTGATTCTAATCCTTGCCTGGTGGGCATTACAAAGATTCAATGCTGGGTCAAAGATTCCAAGACTAAACCTTCACCTGCAAGGATCGCTTCCGGTTGATAACCAACATCCGGTCGTTGACCAGCCATAGTTATTGGATCTACGGGACGTAGATTTTCAAGAAGGGAGGAGTTAACACCATCCGACACGCGCATACCTGAACACAGACGTGCAGTTTTAGATGCATCAGCAGTTTCTCACGGTATGCAGATTGGCATAACAAAACGATCGGGTGCAACAACTGAACACCGGATACACGCGCTGAATGGATTTGGGCAACTCAGCGGATTGGTCATCAGATATGCGGCTACCTGCTGCATATTGTTTTAGAATAAGTTTCAGTTTGAATTTTGTATTGCATAAGTTAAGAACTATTATTAAAAGAAATTTTATACGTTTTATAACGGATCTTTGATTTAATATACGAACAAGTTGGGCCAACTACAAGTTGGCGTTCGGTATTTTTTTTATATCCTGTGAAAAGTATAATTTTAACTAATTTCATGAATTTGGTGACTAATAAATGTTTTCATTTACAGAATATTTCGTTTTTATACCCTATTCTAAGGGTCCCACAATTAAATTTTTTATACCCTATTCTAAGGGTATATTAATTTTGACGCATAGTTTGTAACATACCTTAATATTGGCCGTAGACCCCTATATTTATGATCAGCACCGATAGTAATGTCGATCTAGCCATGTCCGTCCGTCCGTACGTCTGTCGGCAAAAATTAGGCCTTTAAACTGGACCTAGAGAGCTGAAATTTTAACCATATACTCTCTCTCTAGGGTCCCGAAATAATTAAGTTTACGAATTTTTGAAATCCGCCCACAGACACGCCCACAAACTCAAAAAAACAAAATTGTGGAAAAAATCGAGTTTTGAGCTAGAAAGCTAAAATTTTTTATATATGATCTATGAGCCCTAAAACTGCTCGGGATAAAAAAATTTCAAAATCCGCCCACTGACACTCCCACAAACAAATAAAACAATTTTTTTGAAAATCCAAAGTTTGAGCTAGGGAGCTGAAATTTATAATATATACTCTCTATGGGCCCTTTATGCTCATGTGTAAATATTTTCAAAATCCGCCCACTGACACGCCCACAATAAATTTTTTTTTTTTGAAAATTCAAAGTTTGAGCTAGGGAGCTGAAATTTATAATCTCTCTACGGGCCCTTTATGCACATGTGTTAATTTTTTTTAAATCCGCCTACTGACACGCCCACAATTAAATAAAACAATTTTATTGAAACACCCAAGTTTGAGCTAGGGAGCGTTTTTTTTGATAAAATCCTTTAAATGTTATATAACATAATATGTAGAGCGTTCTTAACAATTCAACCATACTTAGACTTTTGTCACGCCCACTTATGAGGGATAGGAATAAGAATAGGGTATCCAAGCGGACTGTAGCCCGTCCCTATGGTTTTTTTTTTTGAAAATCCAAAGTTTGAGCTAGGGAGCTGAAATTTGTAATATATACTCTCTAGGGGCCCTTTATGCTCCTGCGTAATTTTTTTTTAAATCCGCCCACAATTAAATAGCACAATTTTATTGGAAAACCAAAGTTTGAGCTAGGGATCGTTTTTTTACAAAAGCTTCGTTTTTATCGATTAAATCCTTTAAATGTTAAAATATGTAGAGCGTTTTTAACGACTTTTGTCACGACCACTTATGAGGGATATGAATAAGAATAGGGTATCCAACAGGTCTCGCTAGCGTTGAGCTTTTACACGTGTTTACTTCAATAGGAGGCGGCCGAGTATCTGCGTCTGTACCGACAGTCAAGCTTGGCCTAAGGACTTGCACAACCTTTAACGGGTCATAACGGGATCATTGCAAATGAGATCTCCAATTGACTTGCTAGACAGGGCTCAGAAGAAGCCTTCTCAGGCCTTGAACCGGCGTTATGTCTGCCTGCGTCGTCCGTCAGGGATTCCATTGACGGTTGGGTGGCAAAATTGTTTTCATTTCATAATTACTTGATTTTTTCTTAATTGAACGAACTTATTTCTTAATCCTTTAAAACACTCCAATACTATAAGCGAAATAAAATCTAATATAGTAGGTTTTGTGTAAAACAATTTGTTTCCACCTTTTGCAATTTTTGATTTACGGACATTTACGGAAGTTTGATGAGTCATTTTGTGTGCATAGCTATTTGCTATGTTATGCTCTGTGCTCTAGGAGAACAAGAAAATAGTTGTTTAAAGAAGAAGAAAGTAGATACATTTTTAACTCGTATTATTATTTTCCCTTGCGATTGCAATTATATTGATGAATTTTAGATTATCACTAACATGTATGTAATCGTATGTACGAATAAATGATGCATGTTTTTAAATACATGATAGTCCAGATAACAGCCGGGCCCAAAAACCCAGTCTTTTTCCACTGCGAAAGTCAGATAATTATTCAAGAGTAACAATTATCACAAAACAATTCTCAAATTTGCCTCGAACGATTTTTTTTATGTACATATTAATCAAAATTAAACAAAGCTCATGAATAGACTTAAATAGAAACTTTAACTGGGATTCTACACGTAAAAAGGTTTTTTAAAAATAAAAACTACTATAATCTGCAATTCAAAAAAACCCACATACATATCTTTGTTTCAAAAATGTTTGTATGATTCAAATGAACAGGATGATTTCAATTGAAACTATGCTTTTTATTCAATACGTAATTAAATTGACTGAATTTATGTTCCTGTTGTATACTTGTACAGGGTGGATTCTGAGGTTTTTTAAGTTTTTTTTTTCTAATAAAGGATTGGTGGTTGGTTGGAGCCGGCCTCGATGAAGATGTACTTAGACCAGAAAAAGGTCCATTGTGATGCCGATATGTAAGGTGCGTAGGTCACCCTCTTACTCAGGAACCATTTTTACCCAGTTTAGTCTTCCTAATGTTGGCAACTGCAGGACACGTGCAAAGGATGTGACTGATAGTCGCTTCTTCCTGTTTGTCAGTAGAACCCCTAAGAAGTCATTGTAGGGAATGCGGAGCATTTGAGCACGATTTGCTATATCATAGTCCCCGGTGAGACCAAGCGATGCTTTATATGATTCTTTCCATGATCCTTTGGAATTCATACAGGACACTTTGTATGGTTGGGTTTTTGGAAAGGACTTGGCGTGGCATAGAGGATTGAGACGTGTTGTCAAAAACTGCGAAAGGATCTGCGTCTGACCTTCCGAACTTCTGCTTTGAAGTTCTTAGGGCTTTCTTTGTAGATATCCCAGTCCAGAAGTAGCCTTGTTACTTTAGCTCTGTTGAATTTCTTTCTGCTTATGCAGTGAAGGTTGTTTAGTTCTTCATTCCAACACGGTGGGCGGTTGCCCACCTTCCTCGTAGGGACTGGATAGGTTTCGTAGAGTGCTGAGTTTAAGGCTGTAGTAAGAACCGTGTTGAGCTTATCTAGTTCCAATTGTTCTTAAGGAGTTTTGTGCACACTATTGGATAGTTCAGCAGAAAGGATGTCAGTCAGTTCTTCGTCGATAGACCTTGTCACGACAATGTCAGTGTCAAAAGAGAGAAAAAAAAACGACGAAACGAAAAAATAAAAGTGTAAAAATGTTAGTAAGTAAAAAAAATGTTTTCGTTGCGAATATCTCGTAATAATTTTATATTAAAGTGAATTATAACAAAAACAAATTTCCAGAACTAAAAAGGAGTATCCAAACACTATTTTGGAATACTCAAAAGATAACAATACATTAAGATTCTGTTCAAAAAATAAAAGTGAAACTGTGACAATCGCCTTGTGGCAAAAAATATTTCTGTTTCGAAGCTACTTTTTACTTTAACTTACTTTCTCACGTTTTTTCTCTATAAGCTGGTACATTTTAATCTTCAATTGCTTCTGTTTTCACTTAAATATACACTTTATTAACAATCACAATGATTATTCATTTCATTCAGCTGTTTGTTTGCTCTTTTGACACTGACATTGTTTTCATTCAATTTCCTTTTGACGTTTGACGTTTAAGAAAGGGATGCGATACCTCAGAAAGAGATAGCTTGGTGAAAAGGTCTATTGCGAAAAATTGATGGTGTAGTGTTACAGCGTATTCTAGTTCATATTCCAGTTAGCGATGATTGGAAAAAGAGTGACTTTCAGATACAGTCCAATTAGAAATCGCAGGGTATGTTCATGAAAGCGAACATCTAGTACCTCCTGCTGGGTTTTAGTTATGAAGGTGGGACTGTTCCCCCTATTGCACACTATTAGGTCGGTGCCTAGAATAGGGACTCACCTTGGTGCGCATAAGTGTCGCACCGCAGCATAATTCTTTCTCCTCGCTTCCTTGCTTCTTCTACGGCTCGGATGTAGCGGATTTGGGGACCTCGTAGGGTAGATATCCTTGCAGATTTTAGCAGTATTACTGCCATGTCATTCGTGCTGCGATAAGGAGGAAAGGTTAGGTTAAATAAAGATTTGGCAAGAATGCAAGATCGAATGTTATCAGGGTTCTTTGTGTGGTATAGAGTATAGGCTCCAGGCTTTGACGATGGCATTTCTTATCCAAGATCAATAGTAAGCGGATGCTAAGGTGGAATGATGGAGTTCAATCTGTTTCAGTTTTAGCATCATTACTTAAAAATACAGACCTCTCCACAATTGATGGAGATGATGGGTCATCATCAGGGATCTTGGCGCGGTTATAGGCAAGTGTCGCCGGTTCAGTATTACCAACAACGCTGTTGCGGTCCGAAACAAAAAGTCCCATTTAAATTTCTTTAAAACCGCTGCGGATCTTAAAGCCCTTATCCTGGAGCAAGGGGAAAGACCACTGAAGCGAGACAACCAGCGAACGGCAACCACGAGCTAAACAACGGTGTCATACTGGGCAGCTCATCCTACAGTATCGAGCACTCGCTCGTAGCATCATCGATGCAGAGGTTCTGCTTATCCACACGTGTAGTGCTTTCGGACCTGCTGGCGGTCCCAGCTGTTTCCGCAGATTGTCAATCATGTCATCAACACCAGCGCCTATTTTACATTATCTGATACTGAGTAATAGAATCAGCTTGATCCCTATATACCAACAACCACAAAATCATCCTTGTTGTATCAATTCAATGCAATAATTTTTTATTGAGACATTTAGTAATTTTTACATTTTGTTTGTTATTTTAACCCTATAAAAAGCAGGCATTTTCGACAGGTATGTTTGGCTAATATTGAATGTAAGCTAAATTTAATGGCTTACTTATTTTTTGTATTTAATGGGAACGATAGTTGTTAAACCTTTCTTATAGTGTAGGTTTGCTCCCGGCATAAATTATCAACTTCGCCTAGATTGAGCACATTTTACCAATTTCTTAACAAAATGGGTAGAACTTCAAACTATATTTCAATGAACTCAAAGGAGAGTATTAAATACATTAATACAGATAGGTACATTCGATGAAATAATTTTGTAATGTAATTGTAATAATAAAATCTTGTTAGATTATACACTCCGTCTCACCTTATTACGAACAGGTAGTTTCTTGATTTAATTTTACGAAATTTATTAAATCTTTCGATAATATGGGAAAAACAAAATGCAATATGAAAGAAGGTAGGTAAAATTAATTTTTATGATGCCTTTTTCGAATAAGGTCATAAAATTAGTCCTTTTTTAACCAACGACCTTACCACGTCGAGTTAATCGGTTCTCGTCAGATCACCGTAATTAAACGACGTTGGGCGCGGTTAGTACGTAGATGGGGGACCGTTTGAGAACAACCGCGTGTCGTTGGCCAGTCCCATCTACAGAGTTGAGGTAGATATTATACGTGCTATCACAATGGACCTAAATTGGTCTAAGTGTGTCGGCTTCTGCCGACAGCCACATAAACCTAACCTAACCTAACCTAGTCCTTTTTTCGTCTCACATGATAAGGAACAGTAATTAAATCTACAGGCCAACCATATTAGACACCAACAAATTAAAAAGAAACTACCACTAAACGCAGCACGCAAAAGTCAGCGCATTGATTTTGCAATAAGTAATATCAGGAGTGGTCAAGAGTGGCATACCGTCGCCTTGTCAGATGATAAAAAGTTTTAATTTGGTTGGATCGGATGGTGGATCGATGCATAATTATTATTTCCACGATTTGAGGATGAAATTACCTTGGATAAAAGACACAGCAAGGGACGTGGAGTAATGGTACGGGGAGCAGTTAGCTTTTATCGAACTGCAAACCTTGATTTTTAAAGCTTACGAATGACAGCGAATACCTACAAATTTATACTGGAAAAAGCTTTCCCTCATTTTTTCGAGTTGTTTGGTGGACAACGATATAGACTTTCCAACAGGACAATGTAC
Organism: Portevinia maculata; assembly: GCA_949715645.1. NCBI lineage: Eukaryota > Metazoa > Arthropoda > Insecta > Diptera > Syrphidae > Portevinia > Portevinia maculata. The sequence continues at coordinate 133,133,499 of OX454527.1, forward strand.
CGATACATACCGCAAGAACAACTAAAATTTGGATTCAGAGTCTACTGGCATGGCCGCCATATTCACAGGACATGAGCATCATGGAAAACGTGTGAGGATTGTAATGAGTGCGAATGCACCATAATAATGTGAGTGTGTATGCACCCTTAAAATGTAAAAATTTACATAGTGGCTGTGTTTCTTTATTTTTTTCGGATAAGGAATAGACAAGACAGAATTTTTAAATTTTGTATCCGGAATATCCAGAATGGAATGAATAAAGAAACAAAAATGGACCGAATAGAATGACAGCCATTTGTCTCTTGACCAGAGTTGCCACTTAGTTCAAGAACAAGTACAACATTTAGTACTTAAAATTAATATATTTTGTCTATTACTGAACTCACATGTGGGGTAATACTCCACTAAAGCAATAAAATAAAAACATACACAATAATACAAATATGAGAAACATTACCAAAATATAATTTTAGTCCACAAAAACAAGTACCTAATACAAATTACATTAAACTTTTTCTAACCGGAAATCTTGCAACCTTATTATAGTTGTCAAAAATCAATTATTGATAAACGACAAAATTTATTAATCGATCGACATTTTGCTATAGATGCCAATTAACAAATTATTCATCCATTCTGAACACTGACAAGCAATAGAGCATTTCGTAAAGCTATCTCTTTCTGAAGTGCCGAATTTCTTTCTTAAACGTCAAGAAAAAATTGAAGTATACACTTGCAGTAATTTGCAGAAATTGTATGAAAAATTATTGGGATTGTTAATAAAGTGTATATTTAGGTGAAATCAAGGATCATCTGACGTTTATGTTATTCAAATCTGTTATCTCTGGTTTGTTCGTTTTGCTTAAGTCAAAATTTAATTTTAATTTTGTTTTTAGTTGTTTTGTTTAAGCTCATGGCATTTTGTGACTACTTTTTGTTCATAAGATTTATGGAATTGAAGTTCTAGTGATTGTATCTATTCAATACATATTATTTTATTTTTGCAAAAAGCAATTCTACTCACAACATTTCGTTTTAAAAATGTTCTTTTACAAACAAAAACAGCGAATGAATTCTCTAAATTTATTTGTCAGTGACGAATTTGTGATTGACTGAACATTTTAAAGCTATCAATATTTTCGAAAACCAAAACAATACATAGCGGAAAAAGACTTGTCCGTATTTAAGTCTCCACAGCTGCGTTTCTTAACGAAGTACCCAATACAGTAATATACAACTTTCGCTCAGAAAAAGCATAACATAATTTTTATTACTAAGATATTGTTATTATTTTTATGAATAACATTATATTCTCGTGTTGTTATTATGTTAAATATGTTAAATCGAAGGAAAAAAGTAAAACATTAAATATGTTGTCCTTTCAAGTAAGGATTTAGTACAAGTTCAAAAAACATGCACCTTTTTATGTAGCATAAGTGGCAGCACTGCTCATGAAATCTTCTTGTCACAAACATCTATGCGGCATTTCGTGTTCACAGAAGACCATTTTAAAAATGTATTTGATTATTGGCACAAATGGTGCAAATATTTACGAAACACTATATCCAAACGATGGTACACCAAATGAATTGCTTGGTACAGTTAGAGCCGGTGATGCAGTGACTCAGCGTACATTGGAGGAGGTATTGACAAAATTTGATAATCATTGCTTGCCGCAATGGAACATTGCCATGCAATATCGTATAAATTCAACGTAATCACACAAACAGAGCGAAAGACATTCATAGAGTTAAAAACGGAATTGCGGATACAGGTGCGTCATTCTAATTTTGTATGTGAATATGGCGCATCATATGAAAATCGTATGCTGCGAGATCGAATGATTGTTGGTGTCCACGACAGAAAATTGCAAATAAAATTATTGGAAGGTCAAGATGAGCAGTTATCACGTGTTGTCGAAACATGTAAAACTTACGAAGCGGCAAATGCAAACAAGGGCATTTTGGATGCGAAAGCAGCAACAGTGAATGCGATTGGGATGGAAAAATCAGAGCAAACATCGATGGCGGTAGTTAATCGTTTTTGCTTTAATTGTGGTGGACCATGGAAGTTTGGACATAACAGCGAGTGCAAAGCAAAGGATGTCAGCTGCAGCATATGTGGAAAAAAGGCTAATTTCCGTAAAATGTGCCGCAAAGCAAAATCGAGTGCAACAAAGGGTGACAACAACAACAATACTACCAAACAAACATCGATTGCTGGTGTCAACTGGAGTGACATTAGAGGTAATATTGTGAATAGTTTAAGCAGTAAATTAAGCAGTTTAACGCCTTTTAAGAAAATTCTTAGATTAAATTCAATAGGAAAAAAACACAAGCGATGGACAAAAAAATATTTAGTAGGAGATGAAATAGTAACTTTCAAAATGGATACCGGAGCTGATGTGAATTGTGTTCCGTTAAAATTGATAAGAAAATTGAAAATGAACCTAACGAATTAAAATATCGATTATCCTGTATCTGTCGGGTTGGTTACCCACCAGGCGCGTCCCCGGGTGGTGGATAGGGGGACCTCGGTACGATACGTTCGTAATCCGAGGTTTTAGAGTCATAGCGGCGTTTTATACACCGTCAAAGCTCTATCGCGAACCAAACCAAAAAAAACAAGTATGCAGGAACAACTTAATGATTTAAATACTCCAGGTGGTACTCGCATGGGCGAAAATCCACCCGTGGTCTTTCGACCACGGTTGGGGCACAGATTCTGGAGGCCCCAACCGACATACATATACCCCCCCCTGTACAGGCGCTGACCTTCGAGTTGCGAAAAGGTTTGCTTTCGAAGATTCCTGCAGCTCTATCTCCGACACGTTCGGTAGACTGGGCTGGAAACATGAAGAAAGTGGCGGAGAGGTTCAACCTGATACGCTTAATCTTCAGACCAATAGACAGACAGCCGATAGGTGTGATGCTGCCGACGAGGCCTGCGAAACCGAACAGGTGAAACGGGCCACAGAGGCGGCGTCCACTGGTCAGCGTCCATCTAAGAGCCAGCGAAAGAGGAAAAGGAGAAAGGCGGCTATCGTGCGGCGCAAAGAAACTGCACCTGACTGAAACCAACGCTGCCTCCTCTTCCAATGGCTCGAACAGGAAAAAACGGAGGAAGAAGGCCTCAAGCACTCCTGTCGGTGGAACTGCGCGCGCACCTTCTGCGTGCCCTTCCACTAGAACACTTCCAGCTGATGGAGGTCCCCACGCCCAAAACCTGAGTGAAACAGTTGCTGCAAGCAGAAATGCTCGCGGCGGGAGTAGGCAGAAATTGGCTGTCGCGGGAACATCTGTCAGCAAGAAAAAGACGATTGTATTTACTCAGATCAATCTTCAACATTCCAAGGCTGCTACTGCTCTCATCAGTAAGAAGCTTTCCGTGTTGAACACAAAAGCCCACATAACATCCATACAGGAGCCATGGGTGTGGAAAAATCGCATCTGTGGCCTTGGAGGTGTCCGTGGCACCACGATACTCTGTGACGAGCGGTCCGAGAGACCAAAGGCTTGTCTTGCTGTGTCGAACCTTCTCTCAGTGACTAAGCTTGGACAATTTTGTGGCCAAGATTTGGTTGCTGCAGCCATTAGCTACGAAACGAATGGAGATTGGACGACCTTCGTCGTGGCGTCAGCTTATTTTCCCTATGATTCAGTAGTACCTCCACCACCAAGGGCAATTGCTGAACTCATAGACTATTGCGACACCAGGAAGTTGGGCCTAGTTATATGCTGCGATGCCAACGCTCAAAACACTGCTTGGGGCAGTAGCAAATGCAACATGCGAGGAAACCATCTGCTAGATTTCATTCTATCATCTGATCTTACTATCAACAATGTTGGGTCGCAACCAACTTTTGTGACGTCAAGAAGACAGGAGGTGATCGACCTGACTTTATCAAATAGATACTTTAAGGCGATTACCAACTGGAGGGTCTCTTCGGAGGCATCCCTCTCAGATCATAGATATATCGAATTCCAAATCGAATGCGAAGCCATAACTTTGCAGGAGAGGAGGAAAAACCAAGAAAAACCAACTGGATACGCTTCAGGGAGGAAATGGGAAAAACTCTCAAAACTCCAACCAAACTCAGGACGAGACAAAAGGTAGAGGATGCTGTTCAAAACCTGAATAGTGCCATTACTAGCTGTTTCGAACTGACGCGTCCAGTAAGTAAACCCCCTGGCAGAACGCCAGTTCCCTGGTGGAGCTCGGAACTGCAAAGAATTCGTAGAGAAGTTAGAAAGCTTCTAAATAGGTCACTCAAGACTGATTTAGAGACAGACTGGAATCTCTACCGATCGAAGCAGAAGGAATATAAGAGGCTAATTCGGGTATCGAAAAGTGCTTCTTATAGGAATTTCTGCGAAAAGATTGAAACACTGGGTGAAACTTTTAGGTTGGTTAAAGTTCTGAAAAAGGGCAAACCAGCCAAACTGGACTCACTTAGAAAACTTGATGGCACCTTCACTGAGACGAAAGCGGAAACTCTTAGTTATCTGCTGGAGTCTCACTTTCCGGGTAACCAGATTACAATTGGTACACATTGGCAGAAGTGACTACTCGCTCGCCAAGAGCTTCAGACCAATCAGTCTGACTTCCTTCTTGCTGAAAAGCTTGGAAAGGCTGGTCGAGCTTCACGTGCGCAAAGTTGCTTTGCGATTGCACCCACTATCTCCGATGCAACATGCCTATCAACGTGGAAAATCCTGCGAGACTGCGCTCCAAAATCTAGTTGGTAGAATTGAAGGCGCGCTTGACAGAAAAGAATACGCGATGGGCATTTTCATCGATATTGAGGGTGCTTTTGACAATGCGACTTTTGATAGCATGTGCAGCTCCGCCAGACAACACCGAGTAGACGAACCATTGGTGTTGTGGATTAAAGCAATGCTAATGAATAGAACGTTGGCTGCGGATGCGGATTGTGGCCGCTATGTTATGGCGGGGGTAAACAGAGGCTGCCCGCAAGGCGGCGTCCTGTCTCCACTGCTGTGGTGTATGCTGGTCGACTCTCTGTTGAACGCACTCAACAGTTCTAATATTTACGCTCAGGCGTACGCGGATGATGTTGCGGTGCTTTCTGTTGGATCATGCCTAGCGACTGTATGCGCCAAGGCGCAGGCGGCCCTTGACGTGATCGACGAATGGTGCACTAGGAATGGGCTCTCGGTCAATCCTCTTAAAACTGAGGTTGTTCTCTTTACGAGAAGGAGGAAGCTGGTCGGGTTGACTCAGCCAGTGCTAAAAGGCGTCACAATCCAACTCTCCAATGAAGCAAAGTATCTGGGAGTCATCCTGGATAGCAAACTTCTTTGGTCCAAACATGTTGAGCTGAAGACTGCCAAGGCGCTGTCTGTTTTCTGGCAGTGCAAAGGCATTTTCGGCAAGACATGGGGCTTATCACCGAAAAGAGTCCTTTGGATTTATGCGGCCATGATAAGACCATTTATAGCATACGCATCGGTTGTTTGGTGGAATAAGCTTTCACGTAAATACGTCACTGCTGCTTTTGCCAAACTCCAAAGGCAGGTATGTCTCGGCTGCACGGGGGCCTTCCCCAGCACGCCTGGCTCCGGCCTAGATGCACTATTGAACCTTCCGCCCAAAACCGATCAAGGATCTGGTGCTGGTGTCTTCGTGGAGAGCGATAACGTTGGACTTTTCTTTCCGTTAGGCAAATATGCGTCAGTCTTCCAAACAGAGACTTATGCTATCCTAATGGCCATGGACTATGTTACGAGGAACAGGTGGAGGGGGCGAAGTATCTGCGTCTGTAGCGACAGTCAGGCTGCGCTTAAGGCCTTACTCAAACCCTTAACTACCTCCAAAATAGTACGTGAATGCAAGATATCTCTGAATCGGTCGGAAGGCTGAATTCACTTAAACTTGTCTGGGTCCCGGGTCATAACGGGATCACGGGAAATGAGATCTCCGATGAACTTGCTAGACAAGGCTCAGAGAGGGACTCCTCGGGACCTGAACCAGCGATCTGTCTGGCTGAGTCCTCGGTCAGGGCTTCCATTGACGGTTGGGTTTCCTATGAACACAATCGCCTTTGGCATGACTCTCCAGGGTGCAGACAGACTAAGCAAATGCTCCCCGACGTCTGTGGGAAATCCGCGGCATTCTTGTTGTCTCTCAACAGAAAAGACTGCAGACAGACTACTGGCGTTCTTACGGGACACTACGCTTTTGCCAAACACCTTAAGGTGCTACGCCTAAGCGACACCACCAACTGCGAAGCCTGTGGAGAAAGCGACGACACTGCGGAACATTTCCTCTGTGATTGTCCTGCTTTTGCTCGTATCAGGTGGCAGGTTTTTGGTGCGGATATGGTGAGTGCTATAAACCTAAGCTCCTTATCATTGAAGCGCCTTCTCGTTTTTCTTAGAAAAACGAGTAAATTCCCACAGTAAAATGTGGTGTGTCTACCTGGTAGTACAATGGACCAGTATTGAGTCTGAGTGCTCCAGTGCAGAAAGTTTCACACACCCCGACAAAAAAAAAAAAAAAAAATCCTGTATTTGATTATAATAATAATAAAACCAAAATTCTTGGTATTGTAAAATTGAAATGCGTAGGTTTAAATTTCAAAGAGGAAAAAATTAGCGGAATTTGTGGTTGTCAATGACAAATCGGAACCGATACTGGGAGTTTGTATAAGCTTTGGGTTAATTAAACGATTGGATGTTATAGAGCATTTAGATGTAAGTGGTATTGCATGCTTGGAATCGGAGGAAGTGTTCTTGGATAAATTTAAGGATGTTTTTCACGGACTTGGTAAATTTCCCGGAACATTTTCAATTGAATTAAAAAAAGACTCGAAGCCTGTGCTTCATTACAAGAAACGTATACCACATTCGTTAATGGATAGATTAAAAATATCACTTGAGCAAATGACGCATGATGAAATCATTTCACCTGTCGATTACCCAACGGATTGGGTAAACAATATGCAAATTGTTGAAAAGCCTAACGGCAAACTTCGGATTTGTTTGGACCCAAAGCCTCTTAACGAGTGCATAAAACGTGAACATTTTTTAATTCCGACTATCGATGATTTAACTTCGGGTTTAGCAAAGAAACGTGTATTTTCGGTTTTTAATTTAAATAGTGAGTTTTGACACATGGCTTTGGATGCCCCTAGTTCAAATCTAACCACATTTATGACACCTTTTGGTAGATTTAAATTTATTCGTATACCATTTGGTCTTAATTGCGCCCAAAAATGTTTCAAAAGGAAATGATCAAAATTTTTGGCGATATACCGGGTGTCATTATTTACTTTGACGATTTGTGTATTTGCGCGGAAAGTGAAAAAGAACATGATCGTATCGTGGATATTGTAATGGATAGGGCTAGAATAAATAACGTTAAATTTAATAAGGATAAAATTCAGTTTAGAAAAAGCGTGGTCAATTTTATGCGATATCAAACCGACAAACAAAACAGAAGTTTTGAGATTTTTGGGGCTCCTAAAATATTTGGCAAAATTCATTCCGAATTTGTCACATGATACGGCCGAATTGCGTTATTTAACACGTCATGATGTGGAATTTAATTGGACGGAAAAACATGACAAAGAATTCTATAACTTGCTTAACGTTGTAACATCAGAACCGGTGTCGGCCATCTATGATTCAAAACATCCTGTGGTCATTCAAATAGATGCATCGAAAGATGGATTGGGTTGCGTAATCGTTCAAAATGGACATCCGGTGGCATACGCTTCACGTACGCTTGCAAGTCGTGAACAAAAATGGGCACAAATCGAAAAAGAATTGTTGGCAATCGTTTTTGCATGTCAAAAGTTTCACTTTATGCTGTACGGCCGAGGGATTCACTGTCGAAAGTGACCACAAACTATTGGAAACATTAGTCAAGCGGGATATAAATGACGTAACCATGCGTCTTCAAAGTATGTTCATGTTTCTTTTAAAATACCCGCGCATGACTGTTGTTTACAAACCGGGCAAACGAATGTTGGTAGCTGACTGCTTGTCGCGAGCACAACTATCAGATATATCTGAAATCGAAAATTTATCGAGTGTAATTCACTCTCTTACAAAATCGGTTTGCTTATCGGAGGCAAATTACAAATTTTACCGGAATACGCTAAAAAATGACGTTGAATACTCACGAATTTGTAAGTACGTTGAAAATGGTTGGCCGGGTTATCATCATCTAGATAAATTGGGCCAACAGTTTGACAAGTTTAAATCGGAATTGCATTTCGAAAATGAATTGCTGTTCTTGAATCATAGATTGGTCATACCATCGGAAATGCAACGCAAAATATCGGTTTGGCTTCATTTACCGCATCTGGGAATTGAAAAAACAATTGCGCGTGCTAGAATGTTATACTATTGGTCGGGAATGAATGCACAAATAAAAGAATTGGTAGAATCATGCAAAATTTGCGAGAAGTTTAAGAGAAGTAATCAAAAGGAACCATTGGTTCAGGAAGAAATTCCAAAATATGCATTTCACATAGTCGCTATGGATCTGTTCGAATATGCGGGCCGCGATTGCATTGCTCTATTTGATGCATACTCAAATTACTTAATGGCCGTCCAAAACAAAACATCTAAGCATATAATCGGCGTAATATGTCAGTATTTTGATAAACTGGGATATCCAACAGTCATTAAATTTGACAAAAGTCCATTTGGGTCCTCGGAATTTAATCGTTTCGCGCTTCCGCTTTTGGTCAAAAGTAAATTATGTGAGTCGGAAGTTCAAAACAAATTGAAAAAAAAGAAATAAAAGCAAAAATATTACTATGATCGGAACGCAAGGTCACTGCCGGTATTGGCTGTTGGTGATTTAATTATATTTAAGAAAAACGGAAAAGAATGGCATTATGGAACAATTATGGAAAATTGCAATAATAGATCGTACATTGTAAAAGATAGCTTTGACAATTATTTTAGACGCAATCGGCGGTTCATTGCTAAGGCTAGAAATGAAGATTTTAATGCTAGTGACTTGCTATTTGAAGAAAACATTAAAAGTAATCAAAATTATGCCACAAGTAGTTTTAAATAAATTCAACTAGTGAGTCCACCAAGAAATGATCGGAACGAAAATAATGTCAACGCGGATAGTTCAATGGTGGTGGATTTGCCAGAGAATGATATCACTGATTGTAACGTGGATGAACCAGGGCCTTTGGAAAAAGTTGAGACCCCTGCGGCACCAGCCAAAATTTGGGAAACACCCGAAACAACTGGTTCAGAAGCGCCTAGTTTAAGTTTACCAACAGCAGAAACACGCACTAGAAGTGGTCGATGTGTTAAGCCTCCACAGCGTTATGGTAGAGATTAGGAAAGATAAAGACGGTCCAGTCGCAAGTAAAAGTAATTGTTATGTAACTTTTGAAAGAAAAAGGCGTGTAATGAGTGCGAATGCACCATAAAAATGTGAGTGTGTATGCACCCTTAAAATGTCAAAATGTACATAGTATTATTACATCCAGGCTAGGATTCGAAAAGATAAAACGTAATTCTATTTAATTAATCTTTATTAGTTCTCTTTCAATTTAATTCTTGATTATTACTGTAATAATTCACTTATTTAATTCAACAATTCACTTTCACAATTAATCACTTTAAATACGCAATCACTTTTCTCTTACTCAATACTTATACTTTTTCTCTATACTTTTCACTACTGTCATCTATCGCACTTCTTTATCGCGGATCACAACTAGAATCCCTTGGGTGCTCCTGCGACATCTATTTATATCTCCTAGTGACACCTCTCGAAATTTCCAGATTCGTTAAGTTCAGAAGGTTCGAGAACAACATATTAGGCGTTTTTCTTTTTTAGCCCCGAGCGGGGAACAGAGCGCGGCCCGAGCGACCAGAGCTCGCTCCGAGCTGAACGTAACCTGAGCGCTCCGAGCTAATTAAGAAACAGAATTGAGCACTGAACTGTCATTAGATAATTTTTTTTTATTAATTTTCAAAATAGTCAGGTTTGCTTCTGAAATTGGTGTTTGTCAAGGATTGTTCCATTTAAATTATAATTTCTAGTAAATAAACTATGGAAAAAGCACAAATAATGAATGAAGTCAGCCGCGCTCAGCTTTTCGCTCGATGTGCTCGGTCATTTTCAATCGAGCTCATCGAGCGAGCCCTAAGCTAGCTCAGAGATAAAAAAGAAATACAAATTTTGTGCTCAGAGCGCTCCGAGTTAAAAAAGTAACACAGTTCTTTTTTTGACAGCTCAGTGCCCCGCTCGGAGCTAAAAAAGAAAAACGCCTATTGAGTTATTCCATAGCTATTCAAACTGCTTTTCAATGCTGCCAATTGTCGGTAATATGGCTCTCTACTAGATGGCGGTGCGAGTGACTAATGGATGCTGAATGTCGCAGTTTGAGCACATGCGACAGTATGTAAGCAGTCGTAGAACACATGTAGAAGCTAGCAGACAATAAAGTAACTTGGAAATTACGAATAAGTGTAACTTATTACAGGGATGGCTTTGAAAAAAGGTCTACAAAGGGAGAAAGCGATGCTCCAACCCGGAAGAAATAATGAAAGCCATAAAACAAGCCTGGTCCGAAATGTCACTAAACTACTTGGAAGAACTGTATAAATCTCTTCATAGCAGGCGGTCGGGAGGTAGTACTTATTATTAAAAAGTTTTGCTGTAATCTTAATAAAACAAAAATTAGTTTATTCCGAAAAAAATGTGTTGTTTTATTACCTTTTAAGCATCTAATAGGTATATTTAAGTTACTGTTCGTTATCAGGTGAGACGAAAAAAAGGACTTATTTTATGACCTTATTGGGAAAATCATCATAAAAATTGAATTTATCTACTTAATCTCAATTTTTTTTTACAACCTAAATATAATAAAGCCTGCTTTCATATTTCATTTGGTTTTCCCATATTATTAAAGGATTTAAAGAATTTCTTAAAATTAAACCAAGAAACTACCTTGTTCATAATCATGTTAGACGTAGTATATTAATAGATAAATACAGATAAAAGTAAGTTAAACGTCGGTCGATCTATGTATGTACTTCAAGTCAAAATCAATTAAATTCAATTTATTGAAAATCGAAGGAAATTGCTGTTAAAATCTAGAATTGCTCTTTTCAATGAAACATATTTTGGTTCTGATCAGTCGACTATTCTAGTATTGGTGTCGGCTTGGAGTAACTGAATTTATTTTACAATAAATCAAAACGACGTTTTCCTCACTTTGATGGTTGTCACAAGGCTATTTGTATGTATGGGTAAATTATAGAGCAAATCTCTCAATAAATTGAGATCGCATATTTCGTCTTCTTCTTCTTAGTTTAATGGCGGTGAGGCTATGATCAGGATTCAGGGATTATAACCCTCCCACTTAACTGCATACTGGTCCGCCTCTAGGGTTCACATCTTTCGTGCTAGGGGCAAATCTAGAATTAGTCTTTTTCTTCAATGAAATATGCAAAACCGAAAATGATTTACTTTTGTGAGCAAAAGAGCAAATCTTTTGGGCTAAAGAGCAAATCCTTTCTTCAGTGAAAAACGCCATTACGAAAAACGTCATAAAAAGGCACAACGAGATTGCTATTTGCATGTGGTCTGCTTGAAATACCCTGGGACTTTTACATATTATATTATTAATCTTTTATATTGAGTTTGGTCCGGAGAATCCGTTTCCTGCACCCGATTCCATTTTAGAACCATCGGTATACCACTTTATGCCGTTGTGGCTAATTAGTGCGTTATTACCAACCCATGGTTTAGGGTTGCTCATAATACATCGATACATCGAAAATAACAATGTTTAGTATTCGATTGCATCGAAAAAATCCGATGCATCGATAGCATCCGATATTTAACGATGCATCGATTTATTTCATTCGATGTATCAAAGCATGAAATGCACATATACACAGTACCGAACTTCAAATTTAATACGTTCAATATGCTCTCTTCTCTTTGATTGTATTAATAAAGGATATGAGCAATCCAAAAAATTAAGGAGATGATGACGAATTACCTTCCTAATGCAAATCCAATAGAATCAGATTCGGATAGTTCCGACAAAGTATGGGAAGATTTCAGCCTTTGGAGCGACCATCACAAACTCGTTCACAGAAATAGGAAGGCGAACAAAAGCGAAGAAAATGTTTGTGATGAGCTTTCCGTTTACTTAAGGGCCTTAGTGAAAAACCCTTGGAAATTTGGTCCGACTACAAGCTCTAATTTCCAAAACTTTTTAAAGTTGCTTAATATTTGAATTTGGTAGCCAGCTCAGTTCCTTCGGAAAGGCTTTTTCGAAAGCTTCCCAGGTATTGAGTCAGCAAAGAAATAGAATCCAAGGAAAGCGGGTAAACAAAATATTTTTTATGCAAAGTTGGAGCGGAAGTATTGGGATTTGCAGTTTTAATAAAACTCAGTTAAATCAAAAACCTTGGATAACGTCTTATTTTTAATTTCTTATTTTTAGCTACTATAATACAATACGTCGATGTTCTTAATCTATGCATCGAAAACATCGATGTTTTTAATCAATGCATCGATAGTAATCGATGTACCGTTTCGCTGCATTACATTGTATAAAACATCGATGTAATTTTTGAATGAGCATCCCTACCACGGTTCTCTATTATGAATCTAAATGGAAAATCGTTTATTTAAGAATAATCACCCCTATCGTGGAATCCGCCGGGGGGAATTATTCGCATAACAAAATATTTCAGTATTGTCAAATCCGCAAAGTGAACAATTCCCCGTATCGGTAATGTGAATGAGTTCCGCTGTATCGTCGTAAACTTTCGAATCGAGTTTTCCCCCAGCAAAATGACATTTCTTACCCGCATCAAAATTATTGCGGGTTTCATTCAAGCTTGGTTGCTGCACGTTCGGAGGATTTGATTTTTAAGAATGTAAGTGAATAAAAAAAGAAAGAAATAAAAAAAAAACAATTTGTATTTATTTACAAGCAGGAAAAAAACTACAAACAGACTTCAGTTTAGAGCAATGGTGAACTATATGAAGGAATCACCAGACATTGCCAAAAATATGAGCAAAAGGCCGCCAGAGCAGGTGAAAAAGTTAAGAAAATAAGGTAAGGAAATATTCTAAAATCACATAGGTAACACATGGTAAGAACTGTTTTGTAAAATATTTCAGGTTTGGAGCGACCACAAATCGTATCTAAAACATAGGGACGGGCTACAGTCCGCTTGGGCGAACTGTTGGATACCCTATTCTTATTCCCATCCCTCATAAGTGGGCGTGACAAAAGTCTAAGTATGGTTGAATTGTTAAGAACGCTCTACATATTTTGTTATATAACATTTAAAGGATTTTATCAAAAAAAACGCTCCCTTGCTCAAACTTGGGTGTTTCAATAAAATTGTTTTATTTAATTGTGGGCGTGTCAGTAGGCGGATTTAAAAAAAATTAACACATGAGAATAAAGGGCCCCTAGAGAGTACATATTATAAATTTCAGCTCCCTAGCTCAAACTTAAAAAAAAAATAATAATTGTGAACGGATTTTGAAAATATTTACACATGAGCATAAAGGGCCCATAGAGAGTATATATTATAAATTTCTGCTCCATAGCTCAAACTTTGGATTTTCAAAAAAATTGTTTTATTTATTTGTGGGAGTGTCAGTGGGCGGATTTTGAAAAATTTTTATCCCGAGCAGTTTTAGGAGTCATAGATCATATAAAAAATTTCAGCTTTCTAGCTCAAAATTCGATTTTTTCCAAAATTTTGCATTTTTGAGTTTGTGGGCGTGTCTGTGGGCGGATTTCAAAAATTCGTAAACTTGAATATTTCGGGACCCTAGAGAGTATATGGTTAAAATTTCAGCTCTCTAGGTCCAGTTTAAAGGCCTGATTTTTGCCGACGGACGGACGGACATGGCTAGATCGACATTACTATCGATGCTGATCATAAATATAGTAACTTTTAGGGGTCTACGGGCAATATTAAGGTATGTTACAAACTATGCGTCAAAATTAATATACCCCTAGAATAGGGTATAAAAAGAAACTCGCTTACAACAACGAAGAGATGTCAGCAACTGGTGGTGCACCTTATAAAATTCCACAGTTCACACCTGATAAGGAAGAAGTGGTTGCTCTCATTCAACTAAGATAGTCAGCTGAGGGGTTTGAAGGAGCTTCGTATTTTGGTACCCCACATGAAGTACAACCGGCCGAAGTTTCTTTGGACGATATCACAGACGAACCTATTGCTTCTTCAACAAAGAGGAAATATTTAACGACGGATGACTTCACTCCACAAGATACCAAGAATAATTGTTCATCGAAAATTCAAGAAAAGAAGAAATCTTCATTGGTTCTGCTGGAAGAGCAAGTGAACATTCAGGCAAAGCTGTATGCTGATATAGTGCGCTCTATAAATGAGACAAAAGAGAATTTAGGAGAATTGAATTCTAATATAAGGAGGATCTACCGAAGTCTTAACATAATTCAAGAACAACAGAAACAACACTTTGAGGAGATGAAATATATAGCAAAGGAGAAGCTTAAAGTGAAGCAGAGACTCTTGGAAATAGAACTCGAAAAGAGGTCACTGGCAATGAACAATATAGAGATTTTGAAATGAAAAGATATTCAACTTTTGTTGAATGATACTTTATTAATGTTTTTCTTTTTAATCTTCACAACTTTTTTATTTAATTTCTATTTTCGCGACGCGTTTCGAAGCTTTTGCTTCATCTTCGGGCGACTTGAGTTCGTTACTGGGGCTGTTTATTGTTCTGGTGTGTTGCTATTGTTGTTATTTATGTTTGTTTCTTTTTGTCTTGTGCTGTTGATTGCAGTATCGAATAGTTGGTCTGTTTTTATTGTTAGTTTATCGTTTAGCGGGTTATCTCGTTCTAATTTGTAGGCTTTATGCATTTCGCCAAGTTCTTTACCCTTTTGTTTTATATGTAATGGTATTAAATTGGATTCGAAGTTATTGTTATTGTGGTTATTGTCAATTAGGTGTTGTGCATATGCTGATTTTGTGTTATTTTTGGGTATATGTTCTTTGAATCTGTCTTTGAAGATTCTCCCTGTTTGCCCTATGTAGTATTTTTCGCAGTCGTTACATTTTATTGTGTATACCCCGGATAAATTTTCTTTGTTTGTTTTGGTTGTTGGCTTTAATATTTTTTGTATATTGTTGTTTGTCCGGAATGATATGTTAATGTTTTGTTTTTTGCATTGTTGTGGTATTATTTGTGGTAGTATATTAGTGTATGTTATGGCTGTATATTTATTTTCTGTTGTGTTGCTGTTGTTGTTTTTGTTGTTGTTGTTGTTGTTTTTGTTGTTGTTGTTGTTGTTGTTGATGTTGTTGTTTATTTTATTGTAAATTTTTTGTTTCATCTTTTTATGTAATTTGTCTATTGTTGATGGTTTATATCCGTTTTCTTGTCCTATGTATTTTATTGTGTTGAGTTCTATTTTTTAATCTTTTCTGTCCATTGGTATTGCGATAAGTCTACATAGTATTGAGTTATAAGCTGCCATTTTGTAGTTGTATGGGTGGTGTGAATTGTTGTTTATAGTAATGTCTGTTGTTGTTGTTTTTCTGTATATTTTGTATTTTAATTTGTTGTTCCTTTTTGTTATGTTGAGGTCTAAGAAGTTAATTGTGTTATGGTTTTCGATTTCTGTTGTCAATTTTATTTTGGTGTTGATGCTGTTTATATATTTGCTTAATATGTCTGTTTGTCTCTGTGTTCCGTCTTATATGATAAATGTGTCATCTACGTATCTAGAGTATGTTATTATTTTTTGGTGTTGTGGGTTTTTGGGTGATAAAATGAATTCGTTTTCATAATTATTTAAGTAAATATCTGCTAGTAGTCCGCTGAGGGGTGATCCCATGGCTAGTCCTTCTGGTTGTATGTTATGTTTATTGTTGAACATGAAATAATTTTGTTTGAGTATTATTTCTAATATGTATATTAGTTCTTCTGTTTGTTGTTTATTGGGTGTTGCTGTTGTTATTAGGTTATTTTTTAATATTTTTATTGTTTCAGTGATGGGGATATTTGTGTACATGTTTGTGATGTCCATGGATATCATCTTGTAGTTAGGTGATATGTTTATGTTTTTTAATTTGTCTATTAGGTATGTGTTATTTCTTAAACTGTTGTTGTTGTGTATTATTATGTTCCTTTTTATAATTTTTTGTAATGCTTTTGCGACTTTGTATCCTGGTGCTGTTGCCTTGCGCAACAAGTGGTCAAAATCCTAATTGCTTTCCGGGTGCCTGGCAGTCGTCAACGTGCACACGCGCCGCCGTGAGCCGATTGAAGCCTTACAGCGTCAGTCAACTCCCGGAAGCACCACCACACGTTGGCGAGCGCGGCCTCTCCCAAAAACGCCCTAGCTGACTTAATCTAACTTATAAGCTAAGAGGATGTTACCTATAGTAACGCACCGTCCTGGGTGGGCATGTTGACCCCTCCCCCCTCAACAAGCCACCAACATTCGGCGAATTGCTTTTCCGTGTCGAATTGATCCCTCTCCGATATTGCGGTACTAAAACGGAGGATCTCATGAGCATTGGCGATGTCCTCGCCGCGGATGAGCCGCTTATCTCTCGCGCTGCGGTAGCGGTGGTATAATACCGGGATACCATCCCTCGTCTGTACCAGCCCTTTTGCGTCAATATGTATAAATGCCTCTGGCGGGATAAAGCCAGACCGGAGCGTACTCTCTATGTACATTTCATTGGGGTAGTAAGCCCCAAATATCAGACTATTGTCGCTGGGCATCGCCCTTGCAACGTGCCTTCGAGTCACCTTAATGAGGAAATTGTCAATCCTATTCAACTGAGCCCCATCGTATAGGGCCTTGTTGGGATAGTATTTTATATAATTGGATTCAGGCGTTCACAATCGGAGACAGGTCCTAAGACATTGTCTCTCTAAAACCCGAATCTTTTCCATATAACTAGGCGATATATTAAACCACAATGGACAACCATAAGCGATGATCGGTCTTATAAGGGCCACGTAGCAAATGACCTACACTCTAGAGTCAAGTTGACTGCTATGAAACAGTCTCCTTGTCAGAGCATAAGCTTTCTTACAAAATCAGCATATGCACAACACCTAATTGACAATAACCACAATTACAATAACTTCGAATCCAATTTAATACCATTACATATAAAACAAAAAGGTAAAGAACTTGACGCCACAGAAGAATTTGAAATACATAAAGCCTACAAATTATAACGAGATAACCCGCTAAACGATAAACTAACAATAAACCAACTATTCGATACTGCAATCAACAGCACAAGACAAAAAGAGACAAACATAAATAACACCAATAGCCCCACACCAGAACAATAAACAGCCCCAGTAACGAATTCAAGTCGCCCGAAGATGAAGCAAAAGCTTCGAAACGCGTTGCGAAAATAGAAATTAAATAAAAAATTTGTGAAAATTAAAAAGAAAAACATTAATAAAGTATCATTCAACAAAAGTTGAATACTAGTATCTTTTCATTTCAAATTCAAAACACAACCGGAGACGAACAAAAAATAAAAAATGGAATACATAGATGTCAGACTAATCGAGACTACCGATTTTGTTTTGTGATACTTACCACTGCATGAATTAAATTGAATTAAGAAGTGTTAATGTACCTACCTACTGAGTACCTATGCTTTTTTTTAATAAGCTAGAAGCAATCTTTTTTATACGTACCACTGTATTATGTGATATTAGTACGTAAGTATAACTTTAGAACTCTTAAATGAAAAAAAAATGAATTAAGAAATGTAAATACCCATGTTCTCTTTTTAATTAATTAACCTAATCACCATTGAACTTTTCTTTTTTCGTTTTTATATTCCAATAAATGTTACAATGATCTCATTATGGCATTTCGAATTTCCGGAAGTTCCATAAAATCATCCACTGCTCCTCTTAACCTGTCTCGTATTCTTCTCTGGGAACACCTCGCTTCCCGTTCTTCCTCTTCTGATTCCAAAAATAGAGCTATCGAGTCCATTTTGCTTTGAGCACTTTATTTTCTATTTCTATTTAAATAACTTAATATTTTTCACTTTATCATCTGCATATACATTTTTATTGACAAATAAAAGACAGCCATTTGACAGTGAAACTACATGTCGATAAGGAAACTTTTCCGTCGGATTCCACGATAGCAGTAGAAGGTGAAAGGGAATCGAATAGGTGAAGTGAAACTCAATTCCGAAGGATTCCACGATAGGGGTGAATGTTTAGTGAATGCGTTCTGTAACCGCATAGTTCATATATAGTTCACGAAGTTCAGCGAGAAGAGTCATTAATCCGGGTGGTGGCTAAGACTCATCTCATTTAACGACATTCAACTTGCACTACAAACCGCCACTTTGTGTATGTGTAGAGCTTTTAGTCCTGTTATTGCCCCATACGTTAACACAAACCCCAAATTCTTCATTTTAGCTATATTCAACATTTCACCCGAAATGTTCATCATTTCTCCATATGTTTTCCAACATTTTCGAAATGTTGAACTTCAGCGAAATGCATGTAGGAGAACACAATCTAAGAGCCTTTCTTTAAAAGTTCTTTAAAAGTAAACCAGATGAAAAACCCATAGAGTAGATAGAATATGTTCCTTCTGGCACAGGTTCAGGTTCCTGAAGCCATCTAAGCTGTTTTTGAGCATTTTTGAGGTTTTGGACTTGGAGCTTGCGGAGCTTTTTTGACCGTTGAGCTGTCAGTCAAACTCTTGCATTCCTACTTAACGGGTCGTCAGCAATGTGTGGCTGTAGGAAATCTAGTGTTATCATTCCTCGGGGTACCTGCCGGAGTCCCACAGGGTTCCATTCTCGGTCCCTTATTATTTACAATTTATGTAAACAATCTCCCCCAACTCATAAAACATTGTACTGCACACATGTTCGCTGACGATGTTCAATTATTTAAGTACTGCCCGTTGGATATGATAAGTAGTACCATTGAGTTAATCAACGAAGATCTAGAAGTCATTCAGCAGTGGGCTCTCAAACTTATCGCTTAATCCCTCAAAAATCAAAGACCCTCTGTATCTATAAGCGTCAATTAGATGCATCCACTTTTCCACCAATTTTGTTAGGACAGTCACCCATTGAATATGGGCCAAAAATCTGGGGATAGTCTTCAATGATACACTCACTTGGACCGATCATGTTGCAGCTACAATTGGAAAGGTGTATAGTGGTCTCCGACTTCTGTGGTCCACACAAAGTTCTTTAACCACTAAAACTAAGATGTTACTCGTTAAATTCCTGTTATTACCTATCCTAATGTAGGCGCAAGTTGAATGTCATTTACAATAACCTACCAAGATACGTCTTTAAAAAACGATATAACGACCATATATCTAGTTACTCTCTGTAGATAATGGGATTTACTCTCGACAACCTGATTAAGTTTAGAACATTTATCCTCTTGCACGGTATTATGCAGACCCAACAGACGGAGTACTTGCATAGCAGACTAAGTTTCGCTAGCTTACATAGAACAGCTATATTGATAAGGCCCAGATTCAATTGCCTTCAATATGAGCGCACATTCTTTGTCCATGCCACTCTCCTACGGAACTCATTACCCATTGCATTAAGGAGAACCACAAACACAGGCACATTCAAAAATAAACGTTTTAAACACTTGGCCAGTGATATGTGAATATAATAATAGATTTATAAATATAATAATATGAATATAATAATAGATTTATAAATATAATATACATAATATGTATGTCACTAAATGCTATTAATTTATGTAATCAATGTATCTATATTTATGTTTTCCATTTAATGTATGTAATTAGTTCTAATCTACTTACCGCTAAAGCTCTTAAAGCTATATTTGTAAGGCCCTCACTAATTATGAGATTTAATCTCACTGAGAAACTATTATCTTGATAAATAAATATAAAATATGAAATATGAGCTTTTGGAGCTTTCTTGTCTGGACGTACATAAGGGTCGGCCATGTGGGTCTTGGTCGGACAAAGTATTTTGCCGCGGACATCTGGGTCCCACATCTGCGTGTATCTTTTGGAGAGTTTGGGAACTCTGGAGCTTTTTGACCTTTGTGGTTTTGGAGCGAAGCTTTTGTTTGGCTGTTAGCCCAAATTCTTTATTATCTCGGGTAATCGGGTATCAAGGATCAAAATTTTGGTCTCAAAATCTAAATCTGATCAAAATGCCTAGTCTCAACGATCATAGTCTTGGTCTCAAGGATCAAAATTTTGCTCGCATGAATTAAAATTGTGGTCTCATAGATCAAATCTTGGCATCCATCAAGAATAAAATCGTGCTCTCAAGGATCAAAGTGTTGGTCTCAAAGATCAAAAGTTTGATCTTAAATATTAAAATCCTGGCCACAACGATCAAAAGCTTGGTATCTTGGATGAGCTTTTGGAGCTTCTGTCTTCGTAGGACATAGTTATTAGTAGTATGCATACTGCGGGTTTCTGTGCAGTTTTTTTTATATCTGTTGGGGCAGAACTATCCTCATATCAGCTTCATCACTTCGTCATCATCATCGCATCGTCATCATCATCACATCGTTATCATCATCTATGTTAAGATCATTTCACTATTGTACATAATATATATATTATACAAGTAACATGTAAACTTATCTCTTCATTCAATATTCAAATCTGGCGCTTCTTTTAGACCATCCGCCATAATTAATGTATTTTTTGAATTTGCCTTAAACTTTAAATATTTGAATTTAACGTTACCTCTCTCTCAAGAATTTGTATAAATACCCTTGCCAAAATAAAGCTTTTAACAATTGTATTCAAAACCCTTAGGGGAAACACTATCGTTTTATTCGTCGTCGTTTCGCTCGGTAAATAGCCAACCCTTTGTCGACCTCGATGCGTCATTGAAATCGTGGTATTTCGCAAATATTCGCAACCGTTGAAAATCGTTCAACGCATCAGCCAGGATCGTTCTATCCTTCGATAAAAAGAACTCAATAGAGATCCCCGGTTGACGGTCTAGAATCGGTCTGACCGTTCATTTTGGCGCCCAACGTGGTTAAAGTGATTACCCACCCATTTACGTTTCAAAAGACAAAGTGCATCATAGTGAAAAACTATCAAAAAAAAAATCATTAAGTGCACAATAAAACTTTGTTCAAAATCGCGTCGCGCTTTCGGTTACGCGAGTGCATAGTGTTGGTGAAGGCGGAGAGGCAACCCGAAAATCCAGTGGAAGCAGTCAAAAGAATACCCAGGAGGAACACCAGGCTGCAGATCAACAAGGAAATAACGTGGGAGATAAGTATAACATCTCTCACCCAGGTACGTCCGACTATAAGTCTAATTATTCAAATGTGTGATAGTCAATGAAATAACTCGTCGCCACAAACGAAATTAAATTCCGAGAAAGTGGAACATCATTATATATGTACACCAAATAAACGCACATTTGATGTAATTACGACCTGCATGCTGCATGAATATTTAAAGCTATATATTTATGAACAACATTTGTCGCCATTCTCGCCATCTCGTCAATTATGGGAAAATAATATATAAATCAAAAAGTTGTATCTATCAAATCGTCAGTTTTTGAAGAAAAAAAAATTATGTTCGCTTATCATTGCAAATCTTGATAAATTCATACTTAGCTATCGCTGGTACAAACTCGCTAGAATCCACAAAAAGAGCTAAATTAAGTTCCACCCTTGTAGCCAATTAGAACACACACACACCGAATAAAAGCTTTCGCCCAAAAATTTGAATTCGAATGTTTTTCCCCACCACACTATTGCATTTTTTTCGTAGTCGCTTTTTACTCTCGTTCGCTCGTACTCTCGCATGCTGTACCACCCACAATCCACAACTTGCAATCACCACATACCTACTTGATTTCAGTGCATCGATCTTCATTTCGCCCACACCTCATCGCTCATCGGAGTTTTCGTCGTCGTCGTCGCGGGAGACCTTGCTGCATGATCATTGCACTGAAAGAAAGTTCTCTTTTTTGGAAATTCATCATCATTGGAATTCATCTGTCGTTTTCGCCAATTGTCTGATAAATCACAGCCAACAGATCAACTTGTATTACATTCATAATACAACGATTGTTTGTTGAAAAAACTAGTTTTAGGACTAACTCGTCGCTCTCTTCAGTTAGTGGGATAATAATTGTCGAATTTAGAGATTATTTTCATTTTTTATTTACCTTTAACTGTTTCGCCGTCGTTTGTTCACTTTTGAAAATAATACGTTGGAATTAGGTGTCGCCAGCTAAAACTTCTATTTGGTCAATGAGTTTGTTTGAATTCGGTTTAATAAGAAGTCACCGAAATTCAGTCGATACCGCTTTGGGAATACTTTTTATAACGTTCACAATCGTCAGTCAGGATGGCAAATGAACCGACTATAGACGAATTAAAACAGCAACGGGCTTCCACTAAAGGTAGCATATCTCGGATAAAGAATGTGGTGGAGTCCAATGCAAACACATTCACCTCGACCGAACTGGAGTGTCGTCTAGGGATTCTGGAGTCCTACTTCAAACAAATCTTAGTATACCAGACTAAAATAGAAGGCTTGGTACCCACTGATAACTGTCGCAGTGAAATAGAAGAGCTGTACATTACTGCCAAAACAAGAATTCTTTCGCTGTTGGGAACTGGGAGGCGCGGCAGTGCTGCAGACATGACTTTAAATATTCCGCATACAATCAGTCATCTTCCTAAACAACGATTGCCTAGGTTTAGTGGGAGGTACTCTGATTACAAGAATTTTATAAATTCTTTCAACAATCTTGTGGATAATGATCTGAGCTTAACTAAAATAGAAAAGTTAATTTATTTGCTGTCATGCTTGAGCGATCAAGCTCTCGGTACAGTCAAGGCTTTCCAAGTCACAGAGGAAAACTATCCAAAAGCACTCTTAAGGCTTAAAGAGCGCTATGACAATGATTGCCTCATCTTTCTGGAATATATTTCCGAGTTAATCGAGTTACCCAAGGTTCCGAAAGCGTCTCCTGCTTTATTAAGGAGTTTGGTCGACAACATTTCTGCGTTATTTAGTTCATTACTCTCAATAGGATCATTTGAGAATATATGTAATGCCATAATTATACATATTGCCATGTCGAAGGTTGATACGGATACCCAATCCAAGTGGGACGAACAACTGGACTACAGGAAGCTACCTGAGTGGAACGAGTGTGCAAGTGTCCTTAGCAAACGGTGCCAGTACCTGGAAGCAAGGGATAGCAAGCAGCTTCGATCAGAGCCTGTCCACAAATGGTCCATCAAACCAAAGTCGTCTTCTTCCAATCAACGATCTCAAACTTCGCTATCTGTGAATCAACGATCTTGTTTCTTTTGTCAAAACAATAATCACTCAATTACAAGTTGTTTAAGTTTTAATGAGCTATCAGTTATGGAACGATTTTCGAATGCTAAGAGACTAGGGCTTTGCTTGAATTGTTTAGGAAAAGGTCACAGCGTTTCCAAATGCCCCTCGACTTACAGGTGTAAGGTGTGCAAACAATCACACCGTAGTCTTTTGCATAGACCCCAACCAACAAACACTTCTTCTCGAAGGGAGGATGCAACATCTACATCTACTGCAGTGCATTCTGCCTCAGAAAAGGACCACGCCCCTGCGGCACAAGTTATTTTGGCAACGGCACTGGTGCTAGTCAAAGATTCTTCAGGAGGTTTTCAGTTGGGTAGGGCTCTGCTTGATTCCGGGTCACAAGTCAACTTTGTAAACGAGAAATTTGCAAATTCGCTCTGTCTCAAGACACAAAGGAAGAACGTTGACATCGTGGGAATAGGTGTGTCCGAAACAAAAATTAAATATCAAACCAGATCCACAATTCGCTCCAGATACAGCGATTTCGAGGTTTCTTTGGAATTTTTAGTCGCACCATCCATCACAGGGTATCAGCCGGAAGCAGCTCTTAACACCATAGGTTGGAATCTTCCTGGAAATATAGAGCTCGCGGATGAGCGCTTTAATCAGCCTTCGCGTATCGATTTGCTGTTAGGTGCTGAAGCGTTCTTCGATTTGCTGCAAGAAGGTCAGATCAAACTTGGTGAAGGACTTCCAATGTTACAACAAACTACGCTAGGCTGGATTGTATCAGGAAGATACAAAACTCAACTTCGCGAAAAGAAGATATTCTGTTTCAACGTAACGGAGGATTCACTGAATCAATACGTCGAAAAGTTCTGGGAACTGGAAGAACTCCAAGAACATCGGTCAAAATGGTCAGAGGAGCAGAAGGACTGTGAGTCGCACTTCAAGGACAACATCGAAATTCTACCGAACGGTCGACTAATGGTTCAGTTACCTCTAAAAAAGGATCCCATCTGCCTTGGAGTTTAATACGATATTGCCTTCAGAAGGTTTTTGTCACTCGAGCGTAGGATATCTAAAAATACTTCGTTGAAAGTTCAGTACGTTAATTTCTTGAAGGAATATGAATCGCTAGGCCCCATGTCTCTTGTCACAGACCCAAATCTTGCAATACCCCATTACTATTTGCCGCATCAATGCGTTATTAGACCTGATAGCGCTTCTACGAAACTCCGCGTTGTATTCGACGCATCTTGTTGTACTTCGTCACAGATCTCCTTAAACGGGATTCTTATGGTCGGTCCTACAATACAGGACGAACTTCTTATACTGTTGCTCCGGTTTCGACTTTATCGATATGCCCTGACCGCAGACATCGTAAAGATGTATCGGCAAGTATTAGTACACCCATCGCAAAGGAGACTTCAGTTCATCTTATGGAGAGAAAATGTTCAAACTCCAGTACAAACGTACCAATTAAACACCATAACATATGGTACGTCATCGGCGCCGTTCTTAGCGATCCGTTGCCTTCAGTACTTGGCTGAGAAAAATCAAGAGCAACTGAGCCTTGGTGCTTCGGTTTTAAAGTCGGACTTTTACGTCGACGACATGTTGACCGGAGCGGACGACATCGAAACGCTTACACAAAAACGAAAGGAAGTCGTTGCAATTCTGAATTCGGCTGGGTTCGAGCTGTCGAAATGGAACAGTACCCATCTTAATTTCGTCAAGGAAGCTAAAGAACAAGAGATTAGAGTGACTGAATCCAATCTTACGAGTACATTAGGGATTGCTTGGAATCCTCTCACCGATGAATTTAGCTTTTCCTACAAGTCCAATCGAAACTATCCCAAATATACAAAAAGATCCATTCTCTCTCTTTCATTTTCGCTCTTCGACCCAATGGGTTTGTTAAGTCCCATTATAATACAGGCAAAAATCATTCAGCAAAGGTTATGGATCGAGAAAGTGGATTGGGATGCATCCATCCCACAAACCATTGACATTGAGTGGCGACGGTTCATTGAGGACCTGCACTCACTGCAAAATCTTTCGGTTCCTCGATACGTCTTTATGGAAGATAAAAGAAGCTACCAAATACATGGGTTCGCAGACGCATCCATGAAGGCATATGGCTGCTGCATATACCTGAGAACTTTTAGTCGCTAAATCTAGAGTAGCGCCTGCCAAACAGAAGCAACTCCCTCGCTTAGAACTCTGCGCAACCCATCTTTTAGCAAAACTTTGGGTAAAAATTCAACCAATGTTCGGTAACAATTACACAGGAGCTTTCTTCTGGACGGATTCCGCAATTGTTTTGCACTGGATATCAACGCACTCTTCAAAATTAAAAACGTTCGTGGGAAATAGGGTAGCAGAAATCCAGGAAAAAACGAGGCATGTCCGTTGGAGACATGTGCCAACACACGACAACCCGGCAGATGTAGTCTCTCGAGGATGCACGGTAGAAGAACTGGAGAAGTCAATCTGGTTCACGGGACCACCTTTCCTACGTCAATGTGAACGAAAGTGGCCATACAATGTAGGGATACTTCTTTCTCCGTATGAATCGGCTTTGGAGATAAGAAAAACAGTCTTGAGCTGTCAACAACAGAAACGAAACTATCTTCTTGAGGTTTTAGATCGATTCAGTTCATACACCAAAACTATTCGAATTTTTGCGTACGTCGAGCGGTTTCTTAGCCTCGTAAGAAATGCAGCGTCTTCACATGACAAATATCTAACGGTCAAGGAATTAGATAATGCTCTACATAGAATTGTTTACTTGATTGAAATCGAAGATGGGGAAGATGGAAAACAGCATTTGTCCAGCCTGTACCAAAAAAAGGCGAATCTTCTTCTCCCTCCTCCTACCGACCAATTGCACTTACGTCCCTTCTTTCTAAGGTCATGGAAACGCTGATAAACCGTCAGCTAATGAAATATCTTGAATTGCGAAAACTTCTTAATGACCGGCAGTATGGTTTTCGCAGCAACAGGTCCACTGGTGATTTGATGACATATCTAACCGAAAAGTGGAACCAACCTCTTCACCAAGGTGGTGAAAGTAAGATCGTTGCGCTTGATATTTCAAAAGCATTTGACAGAGTTTAGCACCAAGCTCTCTTGTCGAAAATGCGTGCATTTGGAATCGATGATACTCTTCTTCAATGGATTAGAAATTACCTTTCGGACCGTTCAATTCAAGTTGTTTTGGAGGGCTTCAAGTCTGCAACTCACCAAATAAATGCTGGTGTCCCCCAAGGCTCTGTTCTGTCCCCGACTCTCTTTCTCATTTTTATAAATGATCTACTGTCTGTTACTTCTAATCCAATCCATTGCTGATGACAGTACCCTCAGCTTCTCATATTCGTTTCTTGGGTCACGCCCCTCATCTTCGGGTGTGGAACTGGAACGGCAACGTATGTTAAGCTCATTAAATTCCGATCTTAACAGCATAACTCAGTGGGATAAAACCAATAGAGTGGAATTTAATGCTTCCAAAACTCAATGCTGTCTCCTGTCATTAAAGCAAAACCCACACACACTGCCATTATCTATGAATGGCACTTACATCGCTGAAACCGAAAGACTTTCGATTCTCGGTATGTGTGTTAATGACAACCTTCGTTGGAATGACCACATATTCGATGTCGCCAAGACCGACGCGAAATGTCTAGGCTTCCTTAAGCGTTGTAAGAAATATTTCACCCCTTCTGATCTGGCTACAATTTATAAGGCGTTTATTCGCCCGAAACTCGAGTACAACGCTCATATCTGGTCCGGTGCACCAATAACTTATTTGGAGCTACTTGACAGGATCCAAAAACGCGCGATAAAACTCATTGGCGACCGAGACATCGCGAGATCGATTGACTCTCTTAGTCATCGTCGTAATGTCTCCTGCCTGTCGTTATTTTATCGTTATTTCCACCATAAGTGCTCAAACGAAATAGCCAGTTGCATTCCTCCCCTTGAACATTTCAACCGCAATACCCGCCATGCAGGGAATGCTCATCAGTTCACCCTCAAGCCTGTGTTCGGACGTACAGTGAAGTTCAAAGAATCTTTCCTCAGCCGTATAACACGAATGTGGAATGCTCTTCCCCGCTCCATTTTTCCTACACATTATAACCTACAGACATTCAAAACCAACGTGCATCGGCATCTCTCCTTTTCCTCTCACCCTAATTTCCTTAACGCCCGCGCTGTGTAGCTAATACATTATAAGGGTCCCAACAAATCCCTTTAGTGCGCGCTAATTATAAAAAAAAAAAAAGAAATCGAATCAATCAAAACGAAATCAAAACTAAAAGGATTCATAAAATGGTTAAGTCCTTTTCTTCAAGATCAAAATGGCCTCTTTCTGTTGAAAACGGGAGGTCGATTAAAGCACGCTAACATTCCAGAAGAATGCAAGCACCCTCTTCTACTTCCCAAGAACTCTAATTTTACTAGAAATCTGGTTCGACACCTGCACTTTTCGAACTACCATGCCGGTCCAAAATCTCTTGTTGCACTCACGAGACAACGATTCTGGATAACCAACATTCGGGAGCTGGCACGCCAGACGGTTCGACAGTGTCCTCATTGTGTCAGATATAGTCCAAAATTGTTTGAGCAGGTGATGGGAGATTTGCCTGCTGAAAGGTTGACTCCATCTCGTCCCTTCATTTGCTGTGGGGTGGATTTTTGCGGTCCCATATACACACATTTTAAAATTCGTGGCAAAGTACCGTATAAAACCTATGTTGCAGTCTTTGTTTGTTTTTCGTCAAAGGCAGTCCACTTGGAGGCTGTGTCGGATCTGTCAGCCGATGCCTTCATAGCAGCTTTGAAAAGGATGATAGGTCGTCGTGGGCTCCCCAGAGATATCCATTGCGATAACGCAACAAATTTCGTTGGCGCTCAATCCAAATTAGTAGAATTGCGCGAAATGCTGTTTAAAAAAGTCAATCAACAATCAATTATTAACTTTTGTACTAATGCCACAATAAACTTTCATTTTATACCCCCCAGGGCACCCCACTTCGGTGGGATTTGGAAGGCAGCTGTTAAAGTCGCAAAGGGCCATCTGTACCGCAGCTTGGGATGTGCTAAGCTAACATTTGAGGAGTTGTCAACTGCACTGGTGGAAATTGAAGCAGTTATGAACTCAAGGCCCATTACCCAGATGTCAGCAGATCCTAACGACTTCGAAGCACTCACGCCAGCACACTTGCTTATTGGGTCATCGTTGAAGGCAGTTCCTGAGCCAGCAGTGGAAGTTGCGGAAATCAGTTACATTCAAAGATGGCGGCGAATAAATGCCGTCAAAACTCACTTTTGGAAACGGTGGACAACAGAGTATGTCCATGAACTTCAAGGTCGTTCAAAGTGGACATCATCCAGTCCAAATGTTGCGGTTGGAAGCCTAGTCATCGTGCACGAAGACCACTTACCCCCGCAGAAGTGGCTTATTGGGAGAGTCACAAAAGTCATCCAAGGTCCAGATGGTCGAGTACGAGTCGCTGATGTAAAAACGCCACGAGGAGAGTTCAGACGCCCCATCCGGAAACTTGCAGCGATACCGTCTTGAAAGTAAGTCCTTTCAAAGGAGGCGGAATGTTGGGGCAGAACTATCCTCATATCAGCTTCATCACTTCGTCATCATCATCGCATCGTCATCATCATCACATCGTTATCATCATCTATGTTAAGATCATTTCACTATTGTACATAATATATATATTATACAAGTAACATGTAAACTTATCTCTTCATTCAATATTCAAATCTGGCGCTTCTTTTAGACCATCCGCCATAATTAATGTATTTTTTGAATTCGCCTTAAACTTTAAATATTTGAATTTAACGTTACCTCTCTCTCAAGAATTTGTATAAATACCCTTGCCAAAATAAAGCTTTTAACAATTGTATTCAAAACCCTTAGGGGAAACACTATCGTTTTATTCGTCGTCGTTTCGCTCGCTAAATAGCCAACCCTTTGTCGACCTCGATGCGTCGTTGAAATCGTGGTCTTTCGCAAATATTCGCAACCGTTGAAAATCGTTCAACGCATCAGCCAGGATCGTTCTATCCTTCGATAAAAAGGACTCAATAGAGATCCCCGGTTGACGGTCTAGAATCGGTCTGACCGTTCAATAGCCTTAACAGGTCACTTGCACAGGTAACTTACCCTCACGGTCTGATAACTAGGGACAAGCTGACTTGGGCGCTACAAAGCTTCAAACCCTTCAAATCTGCAGGACCAGACGGCATAATACCTGCCGAACTACAAATGTCAGCGGATATCATCCTGCCTGTGCTGGAGATGATCATGATAAGCTGTCTAAATCTGGTACATATCCCCCGGGCTTGGAGAGAAGTAAAAGTGGTTTTTATACCCAAGGCTGGCAAATATTCCCATGTCAGTCCAAAGTCTATATATAGACCTATTAGTCTATCTTCATTCCTCCTCAAAACGCTGGAGCGATTGATTGATATCCACCTCCGTATGCACATAAACCCGCAATTGCTGTCTACAGCTCAGCATGCGTACTGTAAGGGAAAGTCGGTGGAAACCGCTCTTCATTCCTTAGTACGCACAATCGAATACTCCCTCCATCACAAGGAGTATACCATGGTTGCTTTCCTTGATATAGAAGGCGCCTTTAACAACGTTAACGCATCTGCAATCGCAAACGCACTGGCAGAACTGAATGTGGATAGCTCGCTTGGTGAATTGATCAATCTACTGCTAAATAGTCGGATTATTAATTCAAAACTGGGCGTTACATCTGCTAGGAGGTCTGTCAACAAGCTAACGAGATGGGCTAATCGGTGCGGACTGGGCGTTAACCCCCACAAAACCGAGCTTGTCCTCTTTTCCAGGAAATATAAAATCCCATATATTGACCCTCAATCTATTAGCGGTACAAGCTTAACTTTCTCTGACGAAGCAAAATTTTTGGGTCTAATCTTCGATAGGAAGTTAAGCTGGAAACCCAATATACAAGAAAGAGTCAAGAAAGCTACAGTAGCACTTTTCTCTTGTAAAAAAGCCATTGGCAACAAGTGGGGTTTACAACCCCGCATTACGCACTGGCTATATACATCGGTGGTAAGACCAATTCTTACTTACGGGGTGGTTGTCTGGTGGACTGCTCTAGAAAAAGCTATTAACCGCGACAAGCTGGGCAAAGTCCAGCGTTCAGCGTGTCTATGCATTAGCGGAGTACTCCGAACTACCCCCTCCGCTGCTCTGGACATTCTGCTACACCTGATACCCCTTGATATATTTAGCATGCAAACAGCGGCATGTTCCGCTGTCCGCTTAAAAGCTACCTCGCAGTGGACCAATAACAATATTGGCCACTCCATTATTCTAGACTACTTTAAGTCTCTACCCAGAAACATAGACTACATCATACCCCGTTTGCAGTTCGGAAAAAACTTCCAAATCACCATTCCTTCCAGATCATTCTGGGATGATGATGCATTTGCGAATGATAAATCGATCCACTTTTACACCGATGGATCAAAAACTAGCGATGGGGTAGGTGGTGGAGTCTTCTCAGAAAAGCTAAATCTTAGCCTCTCTTTCCGTCTTCCTGATTACTGTAGCGTGTTCCAGGCGGAAATTTTGGCGATAAAAGAAGCCCTGACGTGGCTGAAGAGGAATGTGATATCCTCAAAGGATATCCGTATCTTCTCGGATAGTCAGGCTGCGATTAAGTCCCTGGACTCAGTCTCTTCAAATTCCATCATAGCCCAAGACTGCCGATCATCTCTTTCGGAGATGGCAGAGCAGTTCAATATTCACCTCTGTTGGGTGCCGGGGCATAGGGGCATTCCAGGTAACTGCAGGGCTGATGATCTCGCCAAAAAAGGAACCACATTACCTCCTTTACCTGATAAAGGTTCCCTAGGTATACCAATCGCTACTTGTAAACTCTTGTTTAAGCTATCCGCAATCGAGAGAACAAACCTTAGTTGGACGAGTAGCAATACATGTCTAGCGACTAAGCGGATCTGGCCAAAGCTGGATCTGCGACGCTCTAAGTGTCTAATCTCATTAAACCGACTGCATATTAGCTCCACTATAGGTGTTATCACAGGTCACTGCTTAATAGGCAGGCACGCATCTAGACTCGGTGTGTGCTCAAATGACTTCTGCAGAAGCTGCATGGACGAGGAGGAGGAGGGGATTGTACTTCACCTTCTCTGCACGTGTCCTGCGCTCTCCCATAGAAGAAATCTCCATCTAGGGGACTTCTTGTTCAATGACACAAGCGACTTAGCCAGCACTGGCGCTAGAAGTCTTTCGCGCTTCATAAGAAGCTCCTACTGGTTCAACGAGCAGTGAGGGTAATCCCCAGATCTGTGTGGTACCACAATGGACCTATCATTGGTCTAAGTGTGTTGGCTTTGGCTGACAGCCACGTCTACCTAACCTAACCTAACCCATACAAATCACCTGGACTAGATGGAATTACACCCATAGAGCTACAGAAGAGTATCGAGACTCTCACACCCTGGCTACTGGTGATTTTCAATAGCTGCCTAAAACTCAGCTTTACACCCACAGTTTGGAAAACGGTAAAAGTGGTCTTTATACCAAAATGCGGTAAAGCTTCACACTGTTCTCCAAAAGACTTCAGACCTATCAGTCTAACTTCATTCCTCCTGAAAACGTTGGAAAGACTTGTAGATTATTACATACGCTCCAACCTGGAAAACAATTCGCTTTCGAGGTGTCAACACGCCTACCGTAAAGGCTTTTCAGTAGAAACAGCACTTCATTCGCTAGTCAGCACTATCGAAAAATCGTTGTATCACAAAGAATACACGATGGTATCCTTTCTGGATATAAAAGGGGCTTTCAACAATGTCAATACAGAAGAAGTCACGAATGCACTCATCAGACTAAACGTGGACAACTGCCTCTGCACCTGGATAAAGAACATGCTAGGAAGCAGGTTGATCCAGGCGGAGCTTGGCAGCTGTCTGACCAGGAGGTCAGTGTACAGGGGCACACCACAAGGAGGAGTGCTCTCACCGCTACTATAGATCTTAGTAGTAAATGAGATCATCTCCAACCTGGAGGAGGATGGATGCAAAGTGACAGCCTACGCGGACGACATTGCCATTGCCATAACGGGTAAATTCCCCCACACGATCAGAGACCTAATGGAATCGGCTCTCAGGAAACTATCCTCCTGGTCCATTAAGGTCGGGCTCAATGTTAACCCATCCAAAACCGAACTGGTTTTATTTACAAGGAACATTAAGGTTCAGGAGATAACGCCACCTACGCTCAACAACGAACCACTCAAATTTTCCAGCCAAGCTAAATATCTGGGAACGATCCTAGATAGCAAACTCAGTTGGAAACCAAACATCCAAGACCGCATAAGGAAGGCTACGATTGCCGTTTACACCTGTAAAAAGGCCTTAGGCTCCAGATGGGGTCTACAGCCTAAGATAACTAAGATAACATGTAAACTTATCTCTTCATTCAATATTCAAATCTGGCGCTTCTTTTAGACCATCCGCCATAATAAATGTATTTTTTGAATTTGCCTTAAACTTTAAATATTTGAATTTAACGTTACCTCTCTCTCAAGAATTTGTATAAATACCCTTGCCAAAATAAAGCTTTTAACAATTGTATTCAAAACCCTTAGGGGAAACACTATCGTTTTATTCGTCGTCGTTTCGCTCGGTAAATAGCCAACCCTTTGTCGACCTCGATGCGTCATTGAAATCGTGGTCTTTCGCAAATATTCGCAACCGTTGAAAATCGTTCAACGCATCAGCCAGGATCGTTCTATCCTTCGATAAGAAGGACTCAATAGAGATCCCCGGTTGACGGTCTAGAATCGGTCTGACCGTTCAATATCGCAGGGCAAAAGCAGTTTTTCCATGAAAAAGGAGATAAAATAGAAAAGTAACCAAAAAGACATAACCTTGCTCAAAAATAAGAATACAATTAAACGTATTGCCTACTTTCAGATGTTTCTTTAATTCGAGTCGAACGTTTGATTCGCTTACCGTAAATATTAAAAAAAATCCAAAAAAGGATCAGCGCATTTTTTTATATCGTAGCGCAAAAGCAGTTTTTCCATGAAAAAATAAAATTGCTTAAATATCCAAAAATTTACAAAAAAGGATCGGCGCAGATTTTTATATAACATTTTTTAAAGAATAAAATGAATTAAATAGTCGAAAAAATTGATAAAAAATATTAACCTAAAATTTAAAATGCGAAAAACATCCAATCATTTTTTGTATTATTCTGATGAGTATAGAATTGATGTGTGCGTCAGCTTTTATATTAAAAAAATTGTTGAATAAAAATTAATCTTCTTGATCTGAATCGATATCACTAAAATCAGTTTCGACCTTATTTAATTTTGTATCGTTTTTATTTTGTAAATGAAAAGTTATTTAAGATATTGTACAATAATAACTTTATAGACATAAAGAATTTGTAAGGGTATTAAAAACATCTAGAAATTTATTATCATTACTAAGAGATTTAAATGTTTGATTGAGATTATTTATTTCATCTATTCGATTATGATTATGATACATATGCGATTTGTCTGAAATAATATCACCAATCATTTTCTTTAATTCTTCATTTATTGTTTCAATACCACAGAGTATCCACAACTATTTTGATTATGGAATCCTTTATAATATTCTCTGGTTTCTTCTTCTTAATTAAATTTATTTTTTTAGATTTCTTTTCAATTAAATTAACGCACTTCACAGGGTGTTCCAGTTAAGTAGTATAATTCTTTAAGGGAGATTCCTGAAGATCCGCGGAACAAAAAAATTTACGGCTGGGTTGGAGGGGGGGGTCTATTCTCACCACATTTCAAATTATATCCCATCGAATTTTGTGACCTCTAATTTGGAGGTGTAACCACTTTAACTTCTATAACAAGATGGAGTATCTTGTCACAGTAGCAGCGGATCTCCTTACGTAACATCCATGGATTTTTTCTTTTGCGGTGCTATGGAAGAAAAAAATTATTAAGTAAACATTTTGAGAAAAATACATTTCATTTTATATATTTTATATTTTTATACTTATTTTTAAACATTTTTTTTTTAAAGAAATTCTGACTTTATCTTCTATTTTAAATACTTTTTTTTCTTTTGCTTTTGAAGCAGGAAAAACTTTTTTAATTTTTTTTTCATTGTTTTTATTGACTTCACAAGGTCCCATGTTCTATGAATATTTTTATAATTGTACTCATGAAAATTTTAAAAATTATAATCAATCCATTTAGTATTTGGTTGAATTTCCAACTGAACATTCAATTTTTCATTGATTGTTCTATTAAATCTTTCCACAATTGTAGATTTTTCTCAATGAAAGTTTAACACATTTTTATATCATATTTATTCAAGATTTAAGAATTATTTTCCTGAATCAGTATGAAGTAATTTTGGTGGATTTGGAGACTCTTTAACAATTAGGGCAAATGCGTCTGCGACACATTTTTCATCTTTCTTTTTCAATGGCCTCATCCAAGCAAATTTTGAGAACGTATCAATAACATTTAGCATAAATTTATATCCTTTATTGATCTATGTATGTCAATCAGCAGCCCACAATTCATTTACTTCTTTAGTAATTATTTTTCTTCACTCAAAATTTGTTCTAGCTGGTTTATGTAATTCGTTTGCTATTGCTTATTTCATTTCCATTATCAAAGTAAATACATTTATTTATAAATGAATATCAGCCGTGTTTCTTTGCACGCGGATATAGGGATGGCATCAGAAAACGACCATCGCCGCTTAAGAATTCATCAAAAAAAAACTTGGCAGCACACATGCACCTATGACGTTTATTAGTGAAACAGCTGTAAGTTGAATTAAGAAATTTGTATTGAAAATCGTGAAATTCAAAAATATTAATTTCCCACAGTTGAAATTAATACCAAACATATTCTTAAATTATAAAAAACAGTTTCACATTCACAGATTTACTAAATTTTGAAAAAAAATAATAATAAAATCCCGAACAAAATATTCGGCGGGATGTGTTAGTGGTCGGCTGGATGTCAAACTTTGACATTTTCTGAAAAATTCATCGCTACGATTCATCAAAAACGAAGAAAATGGGTTTTGGAAGCACTGTTTATCCCCGCTAAATGACTTAGCGGCGATAGCTATCCCCGCTAAAGTTAGCGTATATAGGATAAGTTGTTGTTGTATTTTACATGCAAATTGAAAATTATCCCTATATCCGCGTGCAAAGAAACACGGCTATCGTCAATTAATATTTCAGACACAGTCTTGCGGGATTATATTAAATCTCAAAATAAGTTGAAAAATAAATTCAAATAATACTAGCTAAATAAAGTAATAAAGCAGGACAAAATCAATTAGGAACTTCAACCAATTATATTTCCTTTAAATCAATCTTTTATAAACAGTCATAATTTAAATGAAGGTTTGAATAACTTGCAGATGAACTTAAATGTTGCACTACCATCGAACATATTTAAAATCAATTAAAGACAAACAAAAAGAATTGGGCGTGAGGATGATTTAAGTAATGAACAATCTCCACTAAAAAACATAGGGGCGGGCTACAGTCCGCTTGGGCGAACTGTTGGATACCCTATTCTTATTCCTATATCTCATAAGTGGGCGTGACAAAAATTTAAAGGATTTTATCGAAAAAACTAAGCTTTTGTAAATAAAAACGCTCCCTAGCTCAAACTTTGGTTTTTCAATAAAATTGTTTTATTTAATTGTGGGCGTGTCAGTAGGCGGATTTAAAAAAAAATTTAAGTATGAGCATAAAGGGCACCTAGAGAGTATATACTATAAATTTCAGCTCCCTAGCTCAAACTTTGGACTTTCAAAAATAAAAAAAATAAAAATTGTGGGCGTGTCAGTAGGCGGATTTTGAAAATATTTACACATGAGCATAAAGGGCCCCTAGAGAGTATATACTAAAAATTTCAGCTCCCTAGCTCAAATTTTGGTTTTTCAAAAAAAATATTTTATTTAATTGTGGGCGTGTCAGTGGGCGGATTTTGAAAATTTTATGTCCCAAGCAGTTTTATGGGCCAAAGATCATATATAAAAAATTTCAGCTTTCTAGCTCAAAATTCAATTTTTCCCAAAATTTGTTTTATTTAATTGTGGGCGTGTCAGTGGGCGGATTTTGAAAATTTTATGTCCCAATCAGTTTTATGGGCCATAGATCATATATAAAAAATTTCAGCTCTCTAGCTCAAAATTCGATTTTTTCCAAAATTTTGTTTTTTTGAGTTTGTGGGCGTGTCTGTGGGCGGATTTCAAAAATTCTTAAACTTGATTATTTCGGGACCCTAGAGAGTATATGGTTAAAATTTCAGCTCTCTAGGTCCAGTTTAAAGGCCTAATTTTTGCCGACGGACGGACGGACGGACGGACGGACGGACGGACATGGCTAGATCGACATTACTATCGATGCTGATCATAAATATAGTAACTTTTAGGGGTCTACGGGCAATATTAAGGTATGTTACAAACTATGCGTCAAAATTAATATACCCCTAGAATAGGGTATAAATAGTGTAGAGAAATTACAAAATGAATTTTCAAAATTGTTACCAGTTTTTTTTTTTATAATTTGCTTACGCTAAAGGCATTTTTTTTTCTGTTGTTACAGTACCCTTATAATGCTAAGAACACAGTGTAAGCTACTTGGTATTAGAACGAAGAGATAGGAAAGAAGTGTTTGGGTGCAGTTGTAGGGTTTTTCTCCACGGGTGGTGTCTAAGTTACTTAGGGAGATTAAGATTTCATGTATTCGGTATAAAGTAATGAACTTGGCCGGGATTCGAACGCACGACCTTCCATTCCGTAAGCGAATACACTACTACTGCACCATTGCCACCCGCAAGAAGAAATTTATACTGAACCAGTCCGATCTAGTTCTAAAAAGTGGTCTGCGTGCGACCCGAAGGTCCACACGACTAACTTCCCAGTGGGATCAATATGATTTATGCGATTAGTGGAACATTTTGAAATGTGGTTAAGAATTATTTAAAATCTTTTTTTATATATATTGGTTATGGAAATTAAATGTTGTTAATAACAGCGAAGTGTGATATATATTAATGCAACCATTGTTATGAACACGGAGACCTGCAAATTTACATATATAGGAAATAACGGAGCACAATGTAATTAATGCGTTCGGAATTATATTTCGCTACGATTATCTCTAGAACCAAAGATGATATTGGCATGGAACCGTGTTTATTCGAAGCGTAATTACGTAACTCAGAACTGATTAAGTTGCCAGCGAAATCGGTCCAGCCGTTTTTTGTGAGTAAATAAATAACTAAAATAATTTTCCTTTATTTGTACTATTTATTGTCATTTGTCATTGAGCAAATCATTATTACATTGTGCTTCGTTATTTTGTATTAATTTTAAGGGTCTCCGTGTTCATAACAATGGTTGCATCAATATATATCACACTTCGCTGTTATTAACAACATTTAATTTCCATGAACAATAATAAAGACGATTTTTTGATATTAAATAATTCTTAATCATATCTTATGGTTAACCACATTTCAAAATTTCCCACTAATCGCATAAATCATATTGATCCCACTGGGAAGTTAGTCGTGTGGACCTTGCGGGTCGCACCCAGACCACTTTTTTTAGAATAGTGGAGTGGCCGATTTCATTCTCGGACCACTGGAACGTTGTTTTATTTCGGACAGCCACACTAGCAGCCGCTTGCTTACTAAAGATGTCAAGGGGTGTCAGGTGAAACAGAATGTCCATTGCAGCCGAGGGAGGAGTGCGCAGTGCACCACTCATGCAGAGACACGCTGATCGTTATACTTTGCTTAGCTTATCGCAATTTATCGCTTTTTCTAAGGCAATCCGCCAAACAACTACCCCGTACAGAAGTATCGGTCTTATTACCGAGATGTATAGCTAGTGGTAATGCGGGATTGAAGACCCAATTTATTACCGATGGCTTTTTTGCCAGAGAAGAGTGCTACCGTATTATTTTAAACTCTTTCTTGTATGTTAGGTTTCCAGCTAAGCATTTTATCCAGAATGAGACCCAATTATTTAGCTTCATTAGAAAAGACTTAGCTTCTGCCCGTGATTGAATGGGTGTCAATGTGTGAAATTTTATATTTCCCAGTGAATAGAAGAAGTTCAGTTTTGTGGGGTTTGACACCTAACACACAACGACCTGCCCATGGCGTTAGCTAGTTAAGAGCGTTTTGGAGAAGATCTTTCAGGATGTTTATGTGCTTCCCTAAAGCGATAATTGCCTTCATTTTCCAGGCACATAAGTAGCTCGTTCAACATTTAGTTCAAG
Organism: Portevinia maculata; assembly: GCA_949715645.1. Classification (NCBI taxonomy): domain Eukaryota; kingdom Metazoa; phylum Arthropoda; class Insecta; order Diptera; family Syrphidae; genus Portevinia; species Portevinia maculata. The sequence continues at coordinate 133,172,210 of OX454527.1, forward strand.
AGAAGGGGGAGAGGACTCCATCTTGCGGGGTTCCTCTACTGACAGATCTTCTGGCAAATGTCACCCAGTTTTGAGTTTATAATCCGGCTTGTTAGCAGTAGATTAATTAGGTCATCAAGTGAGTCATCTACTTTCACAGCTGACATTGCATTTCCGATTGCGTATATGGCGTTGTTAAAACCGACTTCAATGTCCATGTCCATGAATGTTGAAGGGAATATTAGATTGGACGTACATACGTTAGTAAGGCTGTTTCAACAGATTTGCCTTTGCAATATGCATGTTGAGCCGTATGCAGGTGCCTTATATCAATGTTAGTACGAAGATGGATATCAATCAGTCTTTCTAACGCTTTAAGTAGGAATTATGATAGGCTTATGGGTCTAAGATCCTTAGGAATAAGATGGGAGCAGTTACCGGCTTTGGGTATAAAAATCACTTAAATTTCTCCATGCAGCTTATCAGAACTATCTCAAGCAGAGGCAAGATGATATGCGAGGTGCTTTGAAGCTCTGCTGATATTATGTCATCTGGCACCGAGGATTTATACGGTTTGAAGCTGTGTAGCGCCCACACCAGGTTGTCCCAAGTAATCAGACCCGTATAGTTAGTTGTTCGTGTAATTGACCTGTTTCGGTTTGCATTACTAATAACGTGGCAGATACCTGGAAAATGTGTATCCAGTAGCAGATTAAGCGATTCTTCGCTAGAAGTGGTCCAGGAGCCGTCTGCATTCTTCAAACAGCTAGGCATAACTGGGTTGATTAAGAGTATTTTTCTTAGCCTTTATGCCTCGGATGATTCTTCTATTTTTCCACAAAAGAGTCTCCAGGACGAGCATTTGGCTTTAATCAGTTCTGTTTTGTTAGCATTGAGAGAAGCTTTGTATGAAGCCCAATCGGTTTCAGCTTTTGTGAACTTGGCTTGATTTAACAGTTTCCTACAACTGCTTCTTAGAGGTTGAACGTCCGGAGATTTTTCAAGTCGCTAACCCGTCAACCTTCTTAGTATAGTTCGAATAAGGAAGATTCGGTCCTGGTTATTGTTTCCATTGACCGAATGCCGATGGATATGAAAGTATTTTAGTGTACTTTACCGAAAAGGGATTAGACGAAGAAGTGTGACCGATAATGCTACTTATTAGCTGTTGAACAATCCAACGAATATGGAGCGAATTACGACGAGTAAAAAGGCGGTGTTTTCCCCTAAGAGTTGTAATAAAAAACTTTATTCTTTCTGATTTTTCATGCGTATTTATACAAAAGTGCATGAGAGGATTTTGGTTTGAGCGAGAGATACATTACATTATTTTTAAAGTTCAAATTTTATGGCGAATTCAATAAAAGAAATAAATATGGTGACTGGTCTAAACTTAGCGCCAGATTTAAATATTAAGTATTTACATTTTATAGTTCATTACAAATATTAGCAACTGCGATATTTATCCTATGGTAATATACGATGATGACGATGGTGATGTTGAAGATGACGAAAGTGATGTTGAAGATGACGATGGTGATGTTGAAGATTACGATGGTGATTCTGCCCCAACAGAGGTCATAGTTCAAAGTCCACCAATACGGCTCATTTTTACCTCTTGGCCTGGATAAGTCAGTGCCTTATTGAAGGCCAGGGTGAGTTTCCTAACCCTCTTGCCAAGCTCAATGGTGTCACAGGGGGACTTAGGAGTTCAGACTTCATTGAACTTTTTAGTACTTCTCTGTACTTGAGCCAGTCAGTTTTTCCATAATTTTTAAATACTGGTTGGCGGAGAGAATCTCAGTTAAACTGAATTAACGGTAGTCACTAAAATAGTGTTTCGCAGAGACTTTCTAGTTCAATATTTACTGATTGATTGAATCGGAGGCAAGAGTTATTCTAAAACTTCTTGTGTATTTTTTGTTATGAATGTAGGTTCACTACCTAGTACAGGGTGGCGCACGAATCGTGCTACAAATTCAAAAAGTAATGACTTTTTTTCTGTGTGAATAATAATTTGTTAGATTTTTTAGATGAAAACAAGTTTAAATCATCATGAAACTTTATGTTTCATATCCTAATGAATATTAAATCAGTGTCGTTTAATGATTTCGCTTCAAATAAAATAATAAATGCATCAGTAGTAGTAGTACTTATTTCATTCTGATCTCATATGTTTTCTTTAATTGAACATACAATTAAAACATTAATAATTTCGCTGAATCTAAGATAGCCATTTCCCAAAATAATGTGTAATTTTATTTTTATTTTTGCCTTTTTTCCGAAAACGATTACCAAATTTTCATCTATAATTACTCTTTTTTGATAATTTTGTTTGCTTATTAATTTTCTCCTTATTTTTTCTTGCTGGACAATCTTTAAATTTAATCTATTTCTTACATTCCCCATTTATGTTATTCATGGTTTCAACTATGCTTTTTGAGTGGGTTGGGGACACAATCCCGAAAACCAAAATCCCGAAAATCCAAAAATCCAAAATCCCGAAAACCCAAAATCCAGAAAATCCAAAATCCCGAAAAGCCAGAATCCCGAAAAGCCAAAATCCCGAAAAAAGAATCCCGAAAACGAAATCTCGAAAATTAATATATAAAATGAAAAATTTGCGCAAATTTTTCATTTTATATATTATTTTTCGGGATTTCGTTTTCATGATTCTTTATTTAATTTTGAATGTAAATAGACAAGTGTTTGTCCATTCCATTTACCGTAATAATATTTTGCAATTGTTTGCGTTGTAATGTTTTGCAATTCGCAATGTGCATTCAGTTGAGCTGATCTCAAATAGTGTGATAGCTGACCGACTAGATTTTTGTTAGACAGTGAACGTCGTAATACAAAGTGAGTATCGTGCATGCCTTTATAATTAAAAACTTTATATTATCAGTGACATTTTGTGTTTGAAGTCTTAAGTAGAAATGAACGTGTCCATCGTGAAAACCAACAAACAGCGTGAGAAACTGCTTATTGACGGCTACAAAAAATACAAGGATACATTTTACTGGGAGTGTGAGCAGCGAAAGCCTTCTGAAATAAGTTATCTCAGAATAATAGCGTACAATATGAACTAGAACTTGTATTATATTATTTTGTCATTGATCGTTTTTGATATGTTTTTGTAAGACTTGAACTGTTTTTGTTATGTTTTATTTATTTGAAGTTTTTTATTTTGTTTATTTTGTTAAATAAATTTGCCAAATTTTTTTGTTGGTACAATAAAATTTTTAGTTTCATTTTCGGGATTTTGGTCTTTCGGAATTTTGGATTTTCGGGATTGTGGCTTTTCGGGATTGTGGGTTTTCGGGATTTTAGTTTTTCGGGATTGTGGCTTTTCGGGATTTTGAATTTTCGGGATTTTGCGCTTTCGGATTACGTTTTTCGGGATTCAGTCCGACTCCCTTTTTGAGTAGATACAATACCTCTATATATATTTAATAATTTAACTCCTTGTTTTTAATATTCTTGCAGAAGCCCTATGTATTTCCTCTCATTTCTAAACTACAAATAAGTTGTTAATAAGATTCGGCGTAGGTGCATAATCATAAAATGAATTAAGTGAGTTTTGTGGGATTTCTAAATCAATAAAATATTTATATTCTTCAAACATTTTTTTTTAAATTTCTGAGGTCTTTATTACTTAACCTTCTGATGCTTTCCTGTAGATAATTGTCGACTCATTGCCAAACCATACAAATTATTTGCATCTAAATATAATTTAAACTAATTAATTTTTTTTCTCAGCTTCTCTCTTAGATAATTTATAAACTTGTAAGTACTAACCACGCCCTACATCGTTTAATTGCGGGTATCTCCTCCTATACCTCTTTCATAAAATTCATATATCCAAATCAGTCATTATTTCTAGTTTTTTATTTTTTTTAAATTTATAGTACCTAGCATTACTGAGCCTACGCGGACGACATTGCCATTGCCATAACGGGTAAATTCCCCCACACGATCAGAGACCTAATGGAATCGGCTCTCAGGAAACTATCCTCCTGGTCCATTAAGGTCGGGCTCAATGTTAACCCATCCAAAACCGAACTGGTTTTATTTACAAGGAAAATTAAGGTTCAGGAGATAACGCCACCTACGCTCAACAACGAACCACTCAAATTTTCCAGCCAAGCTAAATATCTGGGAACGATCCTAGATAGCAAACTCAGTTGGAAACCAAACATCCAAGACCGCATAAGGAAGGCTACGATTGCCGTTTACACCTGTAAAAAGGCCTTAGGCTCCAGATGGGGTCTACAGCCTAAGATAACTAAGATAACATGTAAACTTATCTCTTCATTCAATATTCAAATCTGGCGCTTCTTTTAGACCATCCGCCATAATTAATGTATTTTTTGAATTTGCCTTAAACTTTAAATATTTGAATTTAACGTTACCTCTCTCTCAAGAATTTGTATAAATACCCTTGCCAAAATAAAGCTTTTAACAATTGTATTCAAAACCCTTAGGGGAAACACTATCGTTTTATTCGTCGTCGTTTCGCTCGGTAAATAGCCAACCCTTTGTCGACCTAGATGCGTCATTGAAATCGTGGTCTTTCGCAAATATTCGCAACCGTTGAAAATCGTTCAACGCATCAGCCAGGATCGTTCTATCCTTCGATAAGAAGGACTCAATAGAGATCCCCGGTTGACGGTCTAGAATCGGTCTGACCGTTCAATATCGCAGGGCAAAAGCAGTTTTTCCATGAAAAAGGAGATAAAATAGAAAAGTAACCAAAAAGACATAACCTTGCTCAAAAATAAGAATACAATTAAACGTATTGCCTACTTTCAGATGTTTCTTTAATTCGAGTCGAACGTTTGATTCGCTTACCGTAAATATTAAAAAAAATCCAAAAAAGGATCAGCGCATTTTTTTATATCGTAGCGCAAAAGCAGTTTTTACATGAAAAAATAAAATTGCTTAAATATCCAAAAATTTACAAAAAAGGATCGGCGCAGATTTTTATATAACATTTTTTAAAGAATAAAATGAATTAAATAGTCGAAAAAATTGATAAAAAATATTAACCTAAAATTTAAAATGCGAAAAACATCCAATCATTTTTTGTATTATTCTGATGAGTATAGAATTGATGTACGCGTCAGCTTTTATATTAAAAAAATTGTTGAATAAAAATTAATCTTCATGATCTGAATCGATATCACTAAAATCAGTTTCGACCTTATTTAATTTTGTATCGTTTTTATTTTGTAAATGAAAAGTTATTTAAGATATTGTACAATAATAACTTTATAGACATAAAGAATTTGTAAGGGTATTAAAAACATCTAGAAATTTATTATCATTACTAAGAGATTTAAATGTTTGATTGAGATTATTTATTTCATTTATTCGATTATGATTATGATACATATGCGATTTGTCTGAAATAATATCACCAATCATTTTCTTTGATTCTTCATTTATTGTTTCAATACCACAGAGTATCCACAACTATTTTGATTATGGAATCCTTTATAATATTCTCTGGTTTCTTCTTCTTAATTAAATTTATTTTTTTAGATTTCTTTTCAATTAAATTAACGCACTTCACAGGGTGTTCCAGTTAAGTAGTATAATTCTTTAAGGGAGATTCCTGAAGATCCGCCGAACAAAAAAATGTACGGCTGGGTTGGAGGGGGGGGGGGGGGTCTATTCTCACCACATTTCAAATTATATCCCATCGAATTTTGTGACCTCTAATTTGGAGGTGTAACCACTTTAACTTCTATAACAAGATGGAGTATCTTGTCACAGTAGCAGCGGATCTCCTTACGTAACATCCATGGATTTTTTCTTTTGCGGTGCTATGGAAGAAAAAAATTATTAAGTAAACATTTTGAGAAAAATACATTTCATTTTATATATTTTATATTTTTATACTTATTTTTAAACATTTTTTTTTAAAGAAATTCTGACTTTATCTTCTATTTTAAATACTTTTATTTCTTTTGCTTTTGAAGCAGGAAAAACTTTTTTAATTTTTTTTTCATTGTTTTTATTGACTTCACAAGGTCCCATGTTCTATGAATATTTTTATAATTGTACTCATGAAAATTTTAAAAATTATAATCAATCCATTTAGTATTTGGTTGAATTTCCAACTGAACTTTCAATTTTTCATTGATTGTTCTATTAAATCTTTCCACAATTGTAGATTTTTCTCAATGAAAGTTTAACACATTTTTATATCATATTTATTCAAGATTTAAGAATTATTTTCCTGAATCAGTATGAAGTAATTTTGGTGGATTTGGAGACTCTTTAACAATTAGGGCAAATGCGTCTGCGACACATTTTTCATCTTTCTTTTTCAATGGCCTCATCCAAGCAAATTTTGAGAACGTATCAATAACATTTAGCATAAATTTATATCCTTTATTGATCTATGTATGTCAATCAGCAGCCCACAATTCATTTACTTCTTTAGTAATTATTTTTCTTCACTCAAAATTTGTTCTAGCTGGTTTATGTAATTCGTTTGCTATTGCTTATTTCATTTCCATTATCAAAGTAAATACATTTATTTATAAATGAATATCAGCCGTGTTTCTTTGCACGCGGATATAGGGATGGCATCAGAAAACGACCATCGCCGCTTAAGAATTCATCAAAAAAAACTTGGCAGCACACATGCACCTATGACGTTTATTAGTGAAACAGCTGTAAGTTGAATTAAGAAATTTGTATTGAAAATCGTGAAATTCAAAAATATTAATTTCCCACAGTTGAAATTAATGCCAAACATATTCTTAAATTATAAAAAACAGTTTCACATTCACAGATTTACTAAATTTTGAAAAAAAATAATAATAAAATCCCGAACAAAATATTCGGCGGGATGTGTTAGTGGTCGGCTGGATGTCAAACTTTGACATTTTCTGAAAAATTCATCGCTACGATTCATCAAAAACGAAGAAAATGGGTTTTGGAAGCACTGTTTATCCCCGCTAAATGACTTAGCGGCGATAGCTATCCCCGCTAAAGTTAGCGTATATAGGATAAGTTGTTGTTGTATTTTACATGCAAATTGAAAATTATCCCTATATCCGCGTGCAAAGAAACACGGCTATCGTCAATTAATATTTCAGACACAGTCTTGCGGGATTATATTAAATCTCAAAATAAGTTGAAAAATAAATTCAAATAATACTAGCTAAATAAAGTAATAAAGCAGGACAAAATCAATTAGGAACTTCAACCAATTATATTTCCTTTAAATCAATCTTTTATAAACAGTCATAATTTAAATGAAGGTTTGAATAACTTGCAGATGAACTTAAATGTTGCACTACCATCGAACATATTTAAAATCAATTAAAGACAAACAAAAAGAATTGGGCGTGAGGATGATTTAAGTAATGAACAATCTCCACTAAAAAATAGTGTAGAGAAATTACAAAATGAATTTTCAAAATTGTTACCAGTTTTTTTTTTATAATTTGCTTACGCTAAAGGCATTTTTTTTTCTGTTGTTACAGTACCCTTATAATGCTAAGAACACAGTGTAAGCTACTTGGTATTAGAACGAAGAGATAGGAAAGAAGTGTTTGGGTGCAGTTGTAGGGTTTTTCTCCACGGGTGGTGTCTAAGTTACTTAGGGAGATTAAGATTTCATGTATTCGGTATGAAGTAATGAACTTGGCCGGGATTCGAACGCACGACCTTCCATTCCGTAAGCGAATACACCACTACTGCACCATTGCCACCCGCAAGAAGAAATTTATACTGAACCAGTCCGATCTAGTTCTAAAAAGTGGTCTGCGTGCGACCCGAAGGTCCACACGACTAACTTCCCAGTGGGATCAATATGATTTATGCGATTAGTGGAACATTTTGAAATGTGGTTAAGAATTATTTAAAATCTTTTTTTATATATATTGGTTATGGAAATTAAATGTTGTTAATAACAGCGAAGTGTGATATATATTAATGCAACCATTGTTATGAACACGGAGACCTGCAAATTTACATATATAGGAAATAACGGAGCACAATGTAATTAATGCGTTCGGAATTATCTTTCGCTACGATTATCTCTAGAACCAAAGATGATATTGGCATGGAACCGTGTTTATTCGAAGCGTAATTACGTAACTCAGCGAAATCGGTCCAGCCGTTTTTTGTGAGTAAATAAATAACTAAAATAATTTTCCTTTATTTGTACTATTTATTGTCATTTGTCATTGAGCAAATCATTATTACATTGTGCTTCGTTATTTTGTATTAATTTTAAGGGTTTCCGTGTTCATAACAATGGTTGCATCAATATATATCACACTTCGCTGTTATTAACAACATTTAATTTCCATGAACAATAATAAAGACGATTTTTTGATATTAAATAATTCTTAATCATATCTTATGGTTAACCACATTTCAAAATTTCCCACTAATCGCATAAATCATATTGATCCCACTGGGAAGTTAGTCGTGTCGACCTTGCGGGTCGCACCCAGACCACTTTTTTTAGAATAGTGGAGTGGCCGATTTCATTCTCGGACCACTGGAACGTTGTTTTATTTCGGACAGCCACACTAGCAGCCGCTTGCTTACTAAAGATGTCAAGGGGTGTCAGGTGAAACAGAATGTCCATTGCAGCCGAGGGAGGAGTGCGCAGTGCACCACTCATGCAGAGACACGCTGATCGTTATACTTTGCTTAGCTTATCGCAATTTATCGCTTTTTCTAAGGCAATCCGCCAAACAACTACCCCGTACAGAAGTATCGGTCTTATTACCGAGATGTATAGCTAGTGGTAATGCGGGATTGAAGACCCAATTTATTACCGATGGCTTTTTTGCCAGAGAAGAGTGCTACCGTATTATTTCAAACTCTTTCTTGTATGTTAGGTTTCCAGCTAAGCATTTTATCCAGAATGAGACCCAATTATTTAGCTTCATTAGAAAAGACTAAGCTTCTGCCCCTGATTGAATGGGTGTCAATGTGTGAAATTTTATATTTCCCAGTGAATAGAAGAAGTTCAGTTTTGTGGGGTTTGACACCTAACACACAACGACCTGCCCATGGCGTTAGCTAGTTGAGAGCGTTTTGGAGAAGATCTTTCAGGATGTTTATGTGCTTCCCTAAAGCGATAATTGCCTTCATTTTCCAGGCACATAAGTAGCTCGTTCAACATTTAGTTCAAGAGAAGGGGGAGAGGACTCCATCTTGCGGGGTTCCTCTACTGACAGATCTTCTGGCAAATGTCACCCAGTTTTGAGTTTATAATCCGGCTTGTTAGCAGTAGATTAATTAGGTCATCAAGTGAGTCATCTACTTTCACAGCTGACATTGCATTTCCGATTGCGTATATGGCGTTGTTAAAACCGACTTCAATGTCCATGTCCATGAATGTTGAAGGGAATATTAGATTGGACGTACATACGTTAGTAAGGCTGTTTCAACAGATTTGCCTTTGCAATATGCATGTTGAGCCGTATGCAGGTGCCTTATATCAATGTTAGTACGAAGATGGATCAATCAGTCTTTCTAACGCTTTTAGTAGGAATTATGATAGGCTTATGGGTCTAAGATCCTTAGGAATAAGATGGGAGCAGTTACCGGCTTTGGGTATAAAAATCACTTAAATTTCTCCATGCAGCTTATCAGAACTATCTCAAGCAGAGGCAAGATGATATGCGAGGTGCTTTGAAGCTCTGCTGATATTATGTCATCTGGCACCGAGGATTTATACGGTTTGAAGCTGTGTAGCGCCCACACCAGGTTGTCCCAAGTAATCAGACCCGTATAGTTAGTTGTTCGTGTAATTGACCTGTTTCGGTTTGCATTACTAATAACGTGGGAGATACCTGGAAAATGTGTATCCAGTAGCAGATTAAGCGATTCTTCGCTAGAAGTGGTCCAGGAGCCGTCTGCATTCTTCAAACAGCTAGGCATAACTGGGTTGATTAAGAGTATTTTTCTTAGCCTTTATGCCTCGGATGATTCTTCTATTTTTCCACAAAAGAGTCTCCAGGACGAGCATTTGGCTTTAATCAGTTCTGTTTTGTTAGCATTGAGAGAAGCTTTGTATGAAGCCCAATCGGTTTCAGCTTTTGTGAACTTGGCTTGATTTAACAGTTTCCTACAACTGCTTCTTAGAGGTTGAACGTCCGGAGATTTTTCAAGTCGCTAACCCGTCAACCTTCTTAGTATAGTTCGAATAAGGAAGATTCGGTCCTGGTTATTGTTTCCATTGACCGAATGCCGATGGATATGAAAGTATTTTAGTGTACTTTACCGAAAAGGGATTAGACGAAGAAGTGTGACCGATAATGCTACTTATTAGCTGTTGAACAATCCAACGAATATGGAGCGAATTACGACGAGTAAAAAGGCGGTGTTTTCCCCTAAGGGTTGTAATAAAAAACTTTATTCTTTCTGATTTTTCATGCGTATTTATACAAAAGTGCATGAAAGGATTTTGGTTTGAGCGAGAGAAACATTACATTATTTTTCAAGTTTAAATTTTATGGCGAATTCAATAAAAGAAATAAATATGGTGACTGGTCTAAACTTAGCGCCAGATTTAAATATTAAGTATTTACATTTTATAGTTCATTACAAATATTAGCAACTGCGATATTTATCCTATGGTAATATACGATGATGACGATGGTGATGTTGAAGATGACGAAAGTGATGTTGAAGATGACGATGGTGATGTTGAAGATGACGATGGTGATGTTGAAGATTACGATGGTGATTCTGCCCCAACAGAGGTCATAGTTCAAAGTCCACCAATACGGCTCATTTTTACCTCTTGGCCTGGATAAGTCAGTGCCTTATTGAAGGCCAGTGTGAGTTTCCTAACCCTCTTGCCAAGCTCAATGGTGTCACAGGGGGACTTAGGAGTTCAGACTTCATTGAACTTTTTAGTACTTCTCTGTACTTGAGCCAGTCAGTTTTTCTATAATTTTTAAATACTGGTTGGCGGAGAGAATCTCAGTTAAACTGAATTAACGGTAGTCACTAAAATAGTGTTTCGCAGAGACTTTCTAGTTCAATATTTACTGATTGATTGAATCGGAGGCAAGAGTTATTCTAAAACTTCTTGTGTATTTTTTGTTATGAATGTAGGTTCACTACCTAGTACAGGGTGGCGCACGAATCGTGCTACAAATTCAAAAAGTAATGACTTTTTTTCTGTGTGAATAATAATTTGTTAGATTTTTTAGATGAAAACAAGTTTAAATCATCATGAAACTTTATGTTTCATATCCTAATGAATATTAAATCAGTGTCGTTTAATGATTTCGCTTCAAATAAAATAATAAATGCATCAGTAGTAGTAGTACTTATTTCATTCTGATCTCATATGTTTTCGTTTAATTGAACATACAATTAAAACATTAATAATTTCGCTGAATCTAAGATAGCCATTTCCCAAAATAATGTGTAATTTTAATTTTATTTTTGCCTTTTTTCCGAAAACGATTACCAAATTTTCATCTATAATTACTCTTTTTTGATAATTTTGTTTGCTTATTAATTTTCTCCTTATTTTTTCTTGCTGGACAATCTTTAAATTTAATCTATTTCTTACATTCCCCATTTATGTTATTCATGGTTTCAACTATGCTTTTTGAGTGGGTTGGGGACACAATCCCGAAAACCAAAATCCCGAAAATCCGAAAATCCAAAATCCCGAAAACCCAAAATCCAGAAAATCCAAAATCCCGAAAAGCCAGAATCCCGAAAAGCCAAAATCCCGAAAAAAGAATCCCGAAAACGAAATCCCGAAAAATAATATATAAAATGAAAAATTTGCGCAAATTTTTCATTTTATATATTATTTTTCGGGATTTCGTTTTCGGGATTCTTTATTTAATTTTGAATGTAAATAGACAAGTGTTTGTCCATTCCATTTACCGTAATAATATTTTGCAATTGTTTGCGTTGTAATGTTTTGCAATTCGCAATGTGCATTCAGTTGAGCTGATCTCAAATAGTGTGATAGCTGACCGACTAGATTTTTGTTAGACAGTGAACATCGTAATACAAAGTGAGTATCGTGCATGCCTTTATAATTAAAAACTTTATATTATCAGTGACATTTTGTGTTTGAAGTCTTAAGTAGAAATGAACGTGTCCATCGTGAAAACCAACAAACAGCGTGAGAAACTGCTTATTGACGGCTACAAAAAATACAAGGATACATTTTACTGGGAGTGTGAGCAGCGAAAGCCTTCTGAAATAAGTTATCTCAGAATAATAGCGTACAATATGAACTAGAACTTGTATTATATTATTTTGTCATTGATCGTTTTTGATATGTTTTTGTAAGACTTGAACTGTTTTTGTTATGTTTTATTTATTTGAAGTTTTTTATTTTGTTTATTTTGTTAAATAAATTTGCCAAATTTTTTTGTTGGTACAATAAAATTTTTAGTTTCATTTTCGGGATTTTGGTCTTTCGGAATTTTGGATTTTCGGGATTGTGGCTTTTCGGGATTGTGGGTTTTCGGGATTTTAGTTTTTCGGGATTGTGGCTTTTCGGGATTTTGCGCTTTCGGATTACGTTTTTCGGGATTCTGTCCGACTCCCTTTTTGAGTAGATACAATACCTCTATATATATTTAATAATTTAACTCCTTGTTTTTAATATTCTTGCAGAAGCCCTATGTATTTCCTCTCATTTCTAAACTACAAATAAGTTGTTAATAAGATTCGGCGTAGGTGCATAATCATAAAATGAATTAAGTGAGTTTTGTGAGATTTCTAAATCAATAAAATATTTATATTCTTCAAACATTTTTTTTTAAATTTCTGAGGTCTTTATTACTTAACCTTCTGATGCTTTCCTGTAGATAATTGTCGACTCATTGCCAAACCATACAAATTATTTGCATCTAAATATAATTTAAACTAGTTAATTTTTTTTCTCAGCTTCTCTCTTAGATAATTTATAAACTTGTTCTACATTGTTATTATAATAAAATCAATTATTTGCCTTTGCATCATGAATAATATGTGATATATCTCCTCTTATGCACACATACATATTCGGCCTTAACCCCCCATGCAGGGCCTAGAACTTAGCTTCTCCAACCAGTTTCATTCGAAGTGGAGGGGACCTACAGTTTTACGCCGAATCCGAACGGCAAATTTGAGAAGCTTCTCATGACAATTTGATACTCTTGGATGTTTGTCAGACGTTCGTAGGAGATGCCAACAATACGCGGTATTCCCAAGTGGTTCCCCATCTAAGTATTAACCACGCCCTACATCGTTTAATTGCGGGTATCTCCTCCTATACCTCTTTCATAAAATTCATATATCCAAATCAGTCATTATTTCTAGTTTTTTATTTTTTTTAAATTTATAGTACCTAGCATTACTGCTTAAATGTGGAGAATAGGGTCTTACTTGTAGTTTTGATAACACATTTCTCAAAAATTTCAAAAACATCGGCAAGTAAAATTACATCTAACCCAAGATATAAATTATGACAATCCTTAAAACATCCAGAATCTCCTACTTTGTTTTTGAAATAATTCCATAAATTGTTAGCAAATTTATAACTTTTCTCCGATATATAGAGTCATTGAGGACTTGACAACTTCTTTTTTAAATAAAATGCAAACTAATTGAGATATCTGTGAAAAAATTGTATTGGCTTGAACTACTATCAAAACATTTATGATTGGAATTCGACTTCGTTCATATGTCCACCACGTAAACGTACGCGGTCTATACGTTGAACCCGATTTTCGGTGACTCGGCCGCACATTTCGACCGATATTGCTATTTCTCGATCAATATTGGCTCTAAACTTCTGTAAGTCGCCGGCTTGTTGGCCTAACCCATGATTTAATGTAGCCTCTTAAGAAAAGTCTAGAGGCGTTAAATCACAGAATGTCGGCGGCCAATAGAAGGGTCCGTTTCTCGAGATAACACATTCACCGAACTGAGACTTCAATAACTTGCTGCGTGGCTTGCGGCACCATCTTGTTGGAACCACATATCACAGATGTCCAACTCATGCAATTGCTCAAAGAAATAACGTTTCAACATTCTCTGTAGTGAATACCATTTAAAGTAACGTGACGGTCGTTTTCTTCGACGAAAAAAAATGGCCCAATGACGCCACAGGCATGAAAACCGCACAAAACCGTGACTTTTTGCGGATTTAGTGCTGTTTCATGAAGCACATGAGGGTTCTCATCTGTCCAGTAACGCATATTTTGCTTATTGACGAAGCTGTTTAAACAAAAATGCGCTTAATCGCTGAAGATGATTTTGCGATGAAATTATTAATTTTCTTCCATTATTTCCAGAGCCCAATTCGAGAACCTACCTCGCTGCATTATGATCAAGTGGATTTAGTTCTTGAGTCAGCTTGATCTTGTAAGGGTGTCAGCCAAGTTCCTTACGCAAAATTCGCCATAATGTGGTCTGGAAGAGGCCCAGTTCTTGAAAACGCCGTGAAATTCACTGATTTGGCTGGTTCGCGTTGGACGCCTCTACGGCAGCAATATTCACCACACTTCGGGCAAAACGTAGTCTCACCGGCCGCCAATGTCAAGCAGCAAGTATTCTGACTCAATTTTTTTCATTAGACTATGAATTGCGAATTTTTTTTAGTAAAAAACATATTTCTCTCTTCGGTGTATCTTTAAATATATGATTAAAATTCTTAAGATGATTGTACTTTATGTGCTTTTTTCAAATTTATTACAAAAAGTACAATATTTACACATGCAAAGATATTTTCATTAATTATTTTGAAAGATGGTTTCTTGATTTCTTTTGTCGTTTTCAATGTGAACAATGTGCACTGTTTATATCTAATATATTTTTAATTGCTTTATCCAAACTACAATTCATAAACACCATAGATTTAATGAATCGTTTCTGGAACTTTGTTCTTTAAAATTATATGATTTATATTTAACCGATATTTCACTAGATGAAAAAACTCGCATAAATACCTAGGTGAGTCCCAGGGACTCACTTTGTGTAATATTACTTTTTTTCAATATTTAGGATATGTTTCTGAAAAAAATTACTTTTGTTCTTTGAACTTCAACATCTTCCTGATAAAATAAAGCAAAAACATTTATAAAAATGCTCTATAATTAAGATTTATTCATGGAAGTTTCGAAGTCTTTTTTTGAAAAATCACATTTTCCAGAATTACAAAAAAATATATAAAAAAAATTAATAAAAAACTAGCCATTCACTTTTCAAAACAGAAAAATAACGCTTAAATCATATTTGATGCAAAAAGTAACTGTCTCCATATGAAGAAAAAAAACGTGCAGGTACTCAAATGCAGACTTGATTTTAGAAGTTTTTGCACTTTTTGCATATTTTGCGGGAGCATCCTAGGCAAACTGGCTTCTTGCATGCGCAACAAAGGTATGCAGTCTTAGTCCTCTTTTTGGAGCTGCAAACATGGCAGTATTTTCGCTCACTTTTGGGAAGTTTTTCTTCTGCAGCCTCGGGCGCGTCAGATATTTCTCTTTTGGTAATCGATGAAATTGATTGACGTAGTTCAAATGGCAAAATAGTGTTGTATAAACCCGAAATCAGGTTACTTCTGTTAAGATCTTCACCAGCTTGGCCTGGTTTACTTAAATCCATACTTATCACTGAATTTCTCGCAAAAAAAAAAACAAAAAATAATAAAGCGAACACATATGCAAATTGTAACATAAATACCTACCTGAGTCCCTGGGACTCACTGATCACCAAAAAGTGACCCTTCCACTTATTGTAAAAACACATCCGACCAGTATCGCGTTTATCACCACAGTCCACACTACATGAAGGTACTGTGGATCTTATATATGCACGATCTGTGTGCGAAAGAAAAAGATGGGTGAATCCCGGGCGATCATTCAAACATTTATTTTCCCTTACACTTTTGTGGGACATTTAGGGGATCGGGAAAGTTGAACACCAGACAGTCAGAGGGGTAGGTTACAATCTCTCAAAAGAAAAGTTTAAGAAATCATAAAATATCCGATTTTACGAAACAGCTATTAAAACTTCAAACAACATGGTTAGGGCAATACAAGAGACTGTTTGATTCAAAACACCAACAACTACACTCCAGGATCCAGTGCTTGAGTAAAATCATTAATCTCACCTAGTGTATTAAGGGTTAAAACATTTTGACTCCGATAATTAATTATAATAATAATTACATTTTAGGCATTTCTATTCAGTTCGCCATCTTTTAATTTTTTTCTAAATCGTCTAAATTGCTCAGTCAATATTCTCAATTTCATATGTGCTAGTATCTGTTTTATACATTTTTATTTTATTTAATTCTTTTAAAATAAATTTACTATCATAACCTTTTAAATTATGGATTACAATTTAAAAAAGTTTGGTAACTTACATGCAAGGCTACATTTTGAACAAAGCAGAGCAATTCTGTATTTTCCTGTTAAATGATCATGAGCCCAATTTTTAATAACTTTTTTCTCATCAAATTTATTATGCCATATTTCACAATTTGCAGTTGCTTAACATTTTTTCTTAGATGCTTCATTTTTAATTGCTTTTATTTTGGTTTTACGTATTTTGTTATATGCAATAACTACTTTTCTAAGATAATTATGAAAGTTGTTTACCAATCTTGAACCTTCTGTAACGAGAGAAAAGAACATTTTAAAATAATTAGCATAAATAACTAACTAACGCATAATTTTTTTTTTTAAATGTTACATTTTCTTTAAAGACATTCAAAATCAAGATAGCATTTATGGGTGATAAATTTCAAATCCTTTCGTTTCATAATTTAAAAAAAAAAATATTTTTTTCTGATGGTAATTCACATCTTTGAATTAATGTAGATATTATTTATTTTACAAAAACATTCTAACTTATGATTTTTAAGCTCATCTTCAGAATTAAAATGGTTAAAACATTTTTTGCAAAGAATTAAATGTTTGTTTCTTTGATGAATTTTACCTCTTAGGAAACCTGATAAATTTTTAATAGCTGCAGAATGACATTTATTATCTTCTTCTAAAATGTCTTAACATGTAATTTATCAACATCGTTTGCATCAAAAGATTTACTTGAATACATATTTTGGATTTCTTCAAAATATTATTATAATGATAAAAGTTCATTGTTATATTAAAATAATCTTCTGATTTTTAAATATTTTCTTCATTTATTTCAAATGGATATTTTATTTTTAATTTTTTGTAATTTTCATCATTTTCAATTTCATTAAAATATCTTGTATATTTTGATGGTCTTTGAGGATCTTTTGTAAGTTGATATTGATATTTGAAATAAAGAATAAAATATAAAACACATTTATTATCCATATTTTTAATATTCATATAAATGTTATTACTGAATTGGATGAAATCACCCCCAACAAGCGGTTGAGCCCTGATTCAAATATAATATATCTAAATTCTTGATGTAAATTATGATCTAAAAGAAATTATTTTGAATTCGGTCTAGCCGTTTTTTTGTTATAAAAAAAAGACTGATTAACATTCAGCATTGGGGATGTTATTTTAATTGGTCCAAAATTGAAAGTCGTAATGACAACTTATTTTATAATTTGATGGTCACAATCCATTTACTTCAAAATATCAGATATTTTCATTGATTTTTTTTCAAAGAACAGCTAGTTTCTTATTATCCGAAAAAATGTAAATATAACAATAAATTATCAACTAATGAATGAGGAGAAGAATCAAGCCATCAAGGAGCGAATACACGATGCTGTATACTCATGCCCATAATAGCCACTATGCTCGGTTGCGTTCACTTTCAGGTATCCCGCTTTTTTGTTGCGATGGAAACAAAAATAAAATCCACCTCAGTCAAAATCACAGACTATACTATATATAGGTAGTCTGTGGTCAAAACGAAGCTGCGATGATGGCAACAACGCTCGTAGTTTTCGTTCAGCAATTTTTTTTTGTGTGTCTTAAATGTCAAGAGACGAGCAGAGAAATTTGGAGGCCTGTGCAGTAGAATAGCCAAGTGACTTGGTTCGCGCTATAACAGCTGTTTTAGTTGCCAGAAGCAATTATGGGCACTTTTCCTTTTAACTTATCGTTCGGTTTTGACACTACCTTAAGCTGTTGGAGTTTTCTGCAGTTATTCTTTCAATTTTTCTATATGCTTGGGGAGATGGTTTTGTATCCTGCATTTTTTTTAAACCCCTCGTTTGGCTCTTCTATTACATCTGTCCTTAATGATTTTACTCAAGCACTGGATCCTGGAGTGTAGTTGTTGGTGTTTTGAATCAAACAGTCTCTTGTATTGCCCTAACCATGTTGTTTGAAGTTTTAATAGCTGTTTCGTAAAATCGGATATTTTATGATTTCTTAAACTTTTCTTTTGAGAGATTGTAACCTACCCCTCTGAGTGTCTGGTGTTCAACTTTCCCGATCCCCTAAATGTCTCACAAAAGTGTCAGGGAAAATAAATGTTTGAAGGATCCTGCTGCCAGTTCGGACGCGGGTCACATTATTAACGTGCCTGCGTTCCTGGAAGGGGAAATACTAAGAGTGCATCCACTTCTTAGACCTCCTTTCGACCTGCACCAGCCCGATATTACGCCATGGCTGGTCTCTGTTTAAATGGTACTACCGCCACCTCATCTTGCCGGGGACCCGAAGTTACGTTGATCCGTGATGGAGTTATTAGCTCCTAGCGCCTGTTACTTCGACCTGAGAAGCGGCCTCTGCGACGAACAGCCCCGTAAAGGGGGATTTGGGGAAAAAGGTTGGAATGCTCCCCGTGTGCTGACCCTCCCCGTCGCGCTTATGCGCGAACTCCTTTGGCCACCGCGCCGCACTATTGCGATGTCCCCTAAATTGGAGATGGAGGCAGGCCGCCTTACGCAAACTTAAAGCCTGCTCCCATCTGGCTTCTCTCTGTTACACACTCCTCCCTTCCGAATATTCCGCTCTTCCCTCACCAAAAATTTATTAAACGTCCATGTCCCGGACGGTACACTAAAAAGAATTTTTGAGACGGATGCTTGGATCCACAATTAATTTTTTTTTATTGGTGATAGTGAAACAAAACTTAAAATTACCGTTTACTTAAACTACGTTACAATATGATCTTACTTTTATAGTGAATTTTGAACATGCAGAGTATGCTTAATGTACTTATATTACATAATGCTGTATATACATGCATGCTTGCATGTGACTTCACTAATACAATTGCAGGCATACTCTGCAGAACAGAATGTTCAAAATCAATTGTCCTACAATCTTCAAAAACAAAAAAAAAGGAACAAAAAACTAAAGCTAATTGAGACATATCAAGGAAAAATAAAAAAAAAAATTCACGAGTAGGTATATCAAGTGTCTATCAAGAAAGTGTGTGTCAGAGAAAAAAAATTCATGGCTATGCGCGATAGTATACCCCACTATATATGTGCATATACTTTTCCTTATGTGGGAATGCAAAAGAGGATCGCAACGGGATTGAGTTCGGGCGAGCAAAAAAAAATAAACCCAGGCAAATTTAAGATAAATGCTGACGTAATTATACCTACAAGTAGGTAGCTACAGTTGAGCATACAAGTGTATTTTTTTTTTGTTTAAAAAAAATCCCAAAGAAAGTATATCTAGTTATGTAAATAAAGATTAAAAAAAGGAAAAAATGTATGACGGACTTACGTGGTTATTTCCCTCGATGTGTGCACTTCGATGAGATGTACCTGAGCCTGGAGGAAAATTTTACTAATAAAAACAAAAGATTTACCACACCCTATGCCTCAATGGCCTTGTATAAAATCTTGCGCCGATTCACTTACTCACTTCTTTACTCGCGACGGCACGGACAAAAATTAATATTAAATCCCCATCCCCTAAGAGGACTAAATATGTTGGGATATCACGATGTTCGAATATTAATTGAACATTGAATGAATACAAATTGAATAAAAAAGAATTGACTTAAATAGTTTTGATCGTTGCGATCCCTTTACTTCCTTCATGGAATGATAAGAAAGAAAAAAAAACGTTTTGAGTTTTTAATTTGTCACTGGGGTTAATGACCCCTGACCAAAGCGGTCGTTACAATATGGAAAAAAATAATGCGACTGAGCCGTTGAGGCAGGCCATGGCCGAACTTCGCTCGTGTTTTATTTACATATAATGCAATATAATTGCCTTCACCCTTAGGGGGTGGGATAACAAAGAAATGATCAAATTTGTTCCGCTATCTTAATTAAAGGAAACCCCAAATGGGTGGAATACGTAACGTTACTGTTAATTTTAATTTGATTACACAGGAAAAAAAACCCGGCACTGCTTTAAGAGTAGAAATAATTTAAAAACATAGGGACGGGCTACAGTCCGCTTGGGCGAACTGTTGGATACCCTATTCTTATTCCTATCCCGCATAAGTGGGCGTGACAAAAGTCTAAGTATGGTTGAATTGTTAAGAACGCTCTACATATTTTGTTATATAACATTTAAAGGATTTTATCAAAAAGAAAAACGCTCCCTAGCTCAAACTTGGGTGTTTCAATAAAATTGTTTTATTTAATTGTCGGCGTGTCAGTAGGCGGATTTAAAAAAAAATAACACATGAGAATAAAGGGCCCCTAGAGAGTATATATTATAAATTTCAGCTCCCTAGCTCAAACTTTGAATTTTCAAAAAAAAAAAAATTAATTGTGGGCGTGTCAGTGGGCGGATTTTGAAAATATTTACACATGAGCATAAAGGGCCCATAGAGAGTGTATTTTTTAATTAAAACAAGCTTTTTTGTTTCAATTCCCTTTTTTTTATATTTCAATTTTAGACTCTTGATTTAATTTATTATGTGTCACAACTTGGTTACCTAAAGAAGCCAAAATCCAATTTCGTAATTCACGAGGTTCTTATATACGCCAGAAAAAACGAGGTTAGATGAATCATATGTGCCAACTTAGGTAATACGATGCATGATGATTTGACGTCCCTCTATTCGTCAGCATATGGTAACACGGTGGTAGTGTTCAGATCATTAGATTAGAAGTTATTCTGCAACAGAGAGTATATACTATAAATTTCAGCTCCCTAGCTGAAACTTTGGATTTTCAAAAATTAATATACCCTTAGAATACGGTATAAAAAAATTATTTTATTTATTTGTGGGCGTGTCAGTGGGTGGATTTGAAATTTTTTTATCCCGAGCAGTTTTAGGAGTCATAGATCATATATAAAAAATTTCAGCTTTCTAGCTCAAAATTCGATTTTTTCCAAAATTTGGTTTTTTTGAGTTTGTGGGCGGATTTCAAAAATTCGTAAACTTGATTATTTCGGGACCCTAGAGAGTATATGGTTAAAATTTCAGCTCTCTAGGTCCAGTTTAAAGGCCTAATTTTTGCCGACGGACGGACGGACGGACGGACGGACGGACATGGCTAGATCGACATTACTATCGATGCTGATCATAAATATAGTAACTTTTAGGGGTCTACGGGCAATATTAAGGTATGTTGCAAACTATGCGTCAAAATTAATATACCCTTAGAATAGGGTATAAAAACAATCATGCGGGGTGGTTAGTCCAGGCCCGGTCTGCGAAACTTTTGCCGCATGCGCTAGTGACGGTGGTGAGCGTTTGTCGCTGGTGACAGTGACGCGGAGAATAAACTTCCGTTTGTCGCTGGTGACAGTGACGGTGGTGAGCGTTTGTCGCTGGTGACAGCGACGGTGGTGAACGCTGAGTCTCCTAAGAGACGTCCTGGAGAGTCTGCGCGGCTACTGCAGCGCTCTTGACACCGTCCTTCAATGGACGCATGTCGCTTGTACTCCTAATAAGGATGGTCTACGCTCCGAGTGCCTGTGTACATCACATGTGATTAGTTTAAACTGACTGGTAATAAAAGAAAAGTACCACACTCTTAACTGCAATATGCGGTCTCCGCGTGGTTCGCTTCTTAGTTCCAGGGCGGGGAGTGAAAATTCGACCCACGCGCCTGTCTGTAATTATTCCTCCTTGAAGGTGGTGCTGGACTAATCCCTGCGCACTACTAGCTGGACTGGATTTGGGGATCCCAGAATCGCGGCGTGCTTCGCCTGCCTCCGAGTGTGCGGTGGATTTATCCATATCCGCGTCGCGCTTCTTCTGCGAGATTTAAGGTCGATCTTTCCTGACTAATGCGCTGGTATTTCCTTTGCTGCCTTGTCCCGATGCTGCGGTGTGCAAGGATTATAAACTCGCTTACTTGGTGAATGTTCCGACGGATTTTTGGAGGTTGGGAGTGACGTCTCACAAAACAGGTCTGGACTGCCTGGCGGTGGTATTCAAAGTGACAGATTAATGGGTTTCCTTTTCTGAGGTTTGCATGTCGCCGCAAATGATCGCGTTTAGCCGCGAAAAATTACCTGTTTCGGTAATATGCCAAAAATTACCTGTTTCGGTAATATGCCACAGGGGATGTTCGTTTGACGTCTGGATTCATGTGTTTCTTAAGGTAAGATTAGACTGTATGCCACATTGGCATTTAATGACCATTTTTGACAGTTCTCGCTGTCAAAATAGGGTCATGCAGTGTAATCGGCATATCTCAAATGACCTAATGACCAAATGACCACAAATGACCATGCTGATTTTGACAGATAAAAATGACAAAATTGCATGCAGTGTAATCGGAAAATAAGAACGAATGCCAGTATAATGACCTAATGAACATATGCAATTATTGAAATTTGGTTATGGCATTGCTGTCATTTTTGTCATCTGAAAATTGTCATCTTTTCCAAGCGTGCAGTTATTTAATACTTCAATAATAACATTTTTGCATGATAATAATAATATTTTTGGATAACATTTGATGTAAATTGTTTTAATAATTACATTTTTATTGTACTTTTGTTCAGTGTTAATTAGTGGTTTTCTTGTTATTTTTATGTGCATGGTTTAGTATTTGTTGTGTAATACCTAGGTATTACTTTAATGTTTCCGATTATCTGTTTTATTTATTTTGTTGAAAAATTAAGTTCCGCTTTAACATGTACGGCGTTACCACAACTCACTCTGAAAATATATCAACAAATGCCTTTAATGACCAGCAGCAAAATGATCATTGTGGTCACGTAGTCTATAATATACTAACTTGACAGCGCTGATTTTTTGGTCATTTGACAGATAATCTTGTCATTTGGCTGTGGTCATTTGAATGCCAACTCGGCATACAGTCTAATCTTACCTTTGGTGATGGTATTCCATTGGGAATGCTGATGGAGTAGTTCATATCCCTAAGAGGTGTCATGGTTCGTTACAAGATCTCTGAATTCATTTCAATGCTGAAAGTAAGTTTGGCTTTTATCTGAGATATTAGTGTATCTTTTCGCGACGTCCAGTTTCAAATAAAAAAAAACATCGGCTATACTAACAAATTAATAATAAAATAGATTTGGGTACAAACTAAAAGAGAAACGGTGACAATCGCGTTGTTGTGGCAAAAAAATATTTTTGTTTGGAGAAAAGTTAAGTTGAACAATTTTCTATACATCCCTGCAAGGGTACTTCTCTGGAGAGAGGTAACGGGCGTAACGACCCTGCGGACCCTAGGCACAAAAATCCAGAAGCGTCTAACCCATATTGGGCGACTCCCTGGTTAGCGTCTGTTCTCCATGTCAGGAGCGGCTGTGCACAATAAAAAAAAAAGTTTAAACTTTTCGCAAAAGTTAAAAAAAAAATATGCAATGAACAAAACAAATGATATAATTACCCCATGTGGTAGGCCAGTTACCCTGGCAAATCCACCCTCTTCGGAGGTCGGTTCCATGGATTCTGGGGGGACCATTTCTTGCTACGCAACGACCCATTTGGGAGAAGTAAAACAGTAGAGAGAACACCCCCATCTAAAAAAGAAGAACAAAATGAAACATTGAAGGCTAAATATTTAAAAGCCTGCGATGAAAGAGATGTTTTTAAGCAACTCAATGAGACACTGCTTAAGGAGATAAATAATCTGAAGCAAGAGTTACAATTGTTGAAAGAAGAGGTCAACAACCAGAAAAAATTGAATGTCCAACCTGCCGAGTTCTCAACAGACGAGGAAGAACTAAGAAAAGAGACAGAAGGACATCGTCACAAGGGGACAAAAAATAAAAAACACAAAATGAGTGCGTCCCCAAAAATCTCACCAACAAAAGAAAGCTGCACAGTAACTGTGTATGCTTCAAACAAAGAAAATAAAACACAAAATCCAACCAAGCCCCTACCAATTATCGCGCTGCAACTAAATAAGTATGAAAGCTTGGCCAAAGTATTGGAGGAAAATAAAATTAAATTAAAAAAAAAGAAAAAGGTACAATGGTATTCTTATGAAAATAAGCAAACCAGACCAATGAAGGTGGTAGTGAAAAGACTGCATTACTCATGCTCACCCGAAAGCATAAAAAAGAGTTCAAAGACAGAGGCTTTAAAATCTTGGAAGTCGTAAATATGCTTAAATTTAAAAGCAAAATACCGCTACCAATTTTTACACTCAGTTTTGAGCATGACGAAGATAAGAAAAAAGTATATGAAATTAAAAACATACTTGGGATGCAAGTTGAGATTCATACCCTACGTAAATCGAAACAAGTGCCCCAATGCGAAAATTGCCAAAGATATGGGCATACACATAGATACTACAACTCAAATCCAAGATGTGTTAAATGTGCAGGAAGTCACCACACTAAAGATTGTGAGAAGAAAGAGGATGTACAGCCTATATGTGCAAACTGCAATGAAAACCATCGCAGCGTTGTTTAGTTTCAAAAGAAATCCAACTTGCAAGGGACAAAAAGCAAAAAAAAAAAACACAAAAAAACTCAAATAAGAAAGAGCAAACAGTTAAAAAGGACTTGCAAAGAGCCCACAGAAAAAAAAGCCTAAAGACCAAGCGATAATCAAAAATGTCCTGAGACAAAAGACGGCGGGTCCAAAAATGACATTTGCTCAGGCAGCATCAATAAATACTCAAATACCAGCAGATAAAATGGTAAAACAAATCCTAAACAGGATTGGCTCCATGGAAAAATCGAATAAAACGATATGAGATAGAATATTGTTGTTAGAGAGACAAAACAGCAGCAAAAGAGCTGTTACCAAAAGACAGACATGATGAATAAAATAAAAATTCTTGAATGGAATGTTAATGGTATCGAGAGTCGCAAGGACGAGATGCAAGTGACTCTTGACATACACCAGATAGATATATGTCTCATTTCAGATACGCACTTTAAATTGATTACTGACTTTAAACTGCAAGGATATGAATTCTATCACTCCCCACATCCTTATAACTGTGCATAAGGTGGGGCTGCAGTGTTAATAAAGAATACATTAAAACACCATATAGAAGCAAAATTCCAATCATGTGCCATCCAAGGAATTTCCATATGTGTAGAAACGAGCAGTGGACAAATATCTGTTGCAGCAGTATACTGCTCTCCTAGCTATAGACTAAAGAAAGATTTTAAAAGTCTTTTCCGCATATTTCACAATAGATTAATCGCAGGAGGGGATTTTAACGCCAAAAATAAGTATTGGGGATCTAGATTAACTAATACTAGGGGCAGATAACTATATGAACCTGATCTCCAATCAGATCATTCCTCTATACTCTTAACACTTAGCGATAAAATAATAATAAAAGACCATAGCCCAAAACTAGTAAATAGACTACTTCAGACAGATGTTGGAAGAAAGTATCCAACTATTACCAGCTATTCAGCTGTTGCACTTTAGATTCGCGAGAAAATTACTTTAATTGCCTTTAATTTGGGGGAAAATAAACAAAATAAATTAATGCGAAATTACGGTCGCCACCGCCGAGAATGAAATTTATTGAACTATCAGAAATTTATTGCGAAGAGCGCGAGTGCAACAGCCAGCATATATGTATGCTGGTTTTCCCGGTAACTCAGCAAGGGGTGGGTTCAGGTGATGAAATATAGTCTTTGGTAAATCGCACCAAAGGAAAACGTAGGTACTTACTGCGGTGGGTTAAAGTAAAATTTTTATTCACGTTACGATCCGAGATCTGAAAAATATCTAGAAAAATGGACGCCACCCAATTTTTAGGTTAATTGTGAAACTGAAATATTCAACCAAAATGAGCGGAACAAAGGAATAAAAGATGAAAAGTTTTTTTTCTAGCACGTTATAAAACTCCGTTGGAGTACGGCGAAATTTTATTACGGTACTGAACAGCCGTTTGGGATTAAAAGAAAGAAATTCCCAAAATGGCACACGATCGCGTTCTCCCGAGGGGTGGAAAATATTCCGAAATTAAAGGGTCGCGTGTCCCGTCGTTAACCAAGATTTTCGAGGCACGATCCCACCGAGATTATCACTTATCACAAACACTGCCTAACTGTCACGAACTAAACTATGGGTAAATGAATATATTTTAAAAGTACTTAGCTTTTTTTTCCTCAACTCCTTCGTCCTCGTCCTGCAAGTTGGTTGGTCTACTCCCGCCACGACACTTGTCCAATCGCTCCTTGAAAATATCCTGAGCTCCCTTTATGTTTATGACACCTATCTCCTTTCTCGACACTTCACTTTTGTTCACTTTTTTTTCAAAATCCCTTCTGGACGTTTTCTCAAGTTAAACTATCTCGCTGCCTGGCCAACCAAGAAGTGATTTACCAGCTGGCTTTGTCCATTCGGCCGGCCGGCATCCTCACTCACAAATCCATACGTACGTGGGGAAGCAGAGCCAACGACAGTTCTAACGCGGCCATTTAGCTGTAGCGCTGAAGAGGCCAACTGTTTCGTACTCCCCCATACTCACCCATACTTAAACATTTGGCGGTCCATGTCATCTTCTGCTACACTATGTACTCTCACATAAGTGCACTGACATGAACCCGCTAATGTTCTCACGCCCTTCAGGCGACCTCTCTCTCAGTGAATTCGCCCATTGCTCTAACTCAACAATGAACAAACCCTCCGACCGACCCTGGATCTGCCTTTATTCAGCCCATGCCCTTTTCTGACGTTTCGCGACGTAAACAAAAGCATTCCAGCAAGGAAATAGATTTGCAAACAACATGCCAACTGCCAAATGTTGTTTTTAATAAAAATATCCCCTCAACGGCCAAAAACTCATGGATAATTTCAGGATGCGGAAGACAGAAACCATTTTCAAGATATCCATCCCTAGGACCAGGCCCAACGACTATTTGGGAACGCAGAACTAAAGAGTTGGTATGACTTTCTATCTTACTAACGAATTTTTCCTATTCTACCTCGGTAGAGTCGCGCGCAGATTTTGGGGAAGGGATCTGCAGATCGTGTGCCATTCTTCACATAAATTTAATTTATGGTGGGCACGCAGCCGTCATTACATTATTCGTGTCTCGCTCGAATTTGTTCTTGTTGACACGTCCTGGGGTGTTCGTCTACAATCCCCATCTCGGTTCAAAGTGTTGTGTTTGTTTGTGTTGTTTTCGCGCCGGTATTGTTTTTCTTGGATGCGCGATTGGTGGTGTTTCACGTCCTGTGTCGCTCGTTTATTGTGAGGGTGTTTCACAGGGCCGCCCGCCCGTACTCCTCTGCTGCTCCTACGGTGCTCCCACGACCGAGTTGGGTCAAAAGGGAGCGTCGTCCCTTCCCTCATCGAACCAAACTCACTACCGTGTCGGTGGTAGATAAATATTCGCTTCTGGGCCTTTGACTTATTTGGACAGTCCGTCCGCGCCCGCGAAATACATTATTGTATTTGCAGGGTGAATGTTTCAGTGGGTTGTATTGGTTCCACCCTGCCGTTGCAGACACTTCGTCTGGTTGCGGAGTGCTTTTCACTTGCACCCCGCCTTTACAGGCCGTCCGTCTGTAGTCATCGTCACAGACCGTCCGTCTGTCTTCGAATCCACAGACCGCCCGTCTGTATTGGGTTTCACAGACCGTCCGTCTGTATTAGTTTTGGCCCTGGGCCTCCTGCCCTTCCAGTCACCTGTGGTGGTTGCTCCCCACGGCTCCAGAGACGTGGAACAATGGCTGATGGAACCATGGTTGCCCCTCCACTTCTTTAGACCATGGAAACGCAGACCGATAGAAGAGGGAAATTTCAAGGAGGGTCAAGCGAAAAGAGAATGGCTCTTGTTGCGGGCAATTTGACTGCAACAAACAGAAGATCAACTAGAAGAAGCAGTCCAAATATTGACGCTCAGAATACAAAAAGCTGCGTGGGCTGCCACTCCCAAAACAACAAAAAAGAACAAACAAAACTCTTATTCTCCCGAAATATGTGAAATTATTACAGAAAAGAGGAAAGCTAGAAAACGCTGGCAACAGACAAGGGCACCAAGCGACAAGACCACACTGAACAACTTAAATTATTACCTCAGAAAATCTGTAAGAGAATTCAATAATGAGTCTTTGAAAACTTACCTCACAAGTCTTACAAATGACGCTAGTACTGACTACTCGCTCTGGAAGCCAACAAAGGAAATGAACAGGCCAATAGCTCACATTCCGCCAGTAAAAAGCAGAGAAGGTAACTGGGCGAAAAGCAGCCAAGAGAAAGCAAACACTTTCGCTGAGTATCTTGAAGACATATTCAAACCTTATGGAGATAAAGGTTATCAAGGACTCGAAATAAGGTGTGAAGAAGATACACCTATTCGGCCGGTAACAGCTAAAGAACTTGCCAAAGAAATTAAAGAAAACGTAAATATAAAAAAGGCCCCAGGGTTTGATTTAATTACAGGAGAAATTTTGAAGCAATTTCCACGAACATGTTTAAAAAAAACTAGCGCAGATTATTAATGCTGAAATTAAGATATGTGCCAAGCATGTGGAAAGTCGCGGAGGTAATAATGATACCTAAACCAGGCAAACCACCTAACGAAGTTACCTCATATCGCCCAATATCTATTCTACCAATGTTGTCCAAGTTATTCGAAAAAGTGCTGGTAAAACGTCTACAAAAAATAATAGATGAAAAATCGCTAGTCCCAATTTGATTTAGAAGTAAGCACTCTACCATTAATCAGGTGCATAGAATCACAGATAGAATCGAAAAAGCATTTGAAGAGAAAAATGTGTGCTCTACAGTATTTCTAGATATAGCACAAGCTTTCGATAAAGTCTGGCACAAAGGACTGATACACAAACTACAAAAGCAGTATGCGACCATTCTGGAGTCTTATATATCAGATAGATTCGTCAGAATTAAACAAGATGCAGAGTACTCAACATTAAGAGAGATTAAAAATGGTGTACCGCAAGGCAGTGTGCTAGGTGCAATTCTATACCTTCTTTTCACTAGCGATCTGCCTGAAAGTGAAGAAACCACCATAGCTACTTTTGCAGATGACACAGCTGTCCTTGCTGTGGGAGCAACTGTCGAAATAGCAACAGAAAAGCTTCAAAAAGCAATAAACAATATTTCAGAATGGACTAAGAAATGGCAGATTAGATTAAATGGCCTTAAGTCAGTCCATATTAATTTTACGTATAGAAACGTACCACACATTCCAGTCTACATTAACAACAATGTAGTGGAATATTCAAACACAGCCAAATATCTGGGCATGACTCTAGACGTTAAACTGCGTTGGAAGGCGCACGTAAAGAAAGAAAAAGATGAGTTGAACATGCGATACAGTATTGGCTTATTGGGAGATACTCATTCCTGTCTAACTACAATAAGTTATTGCTATACACGCAAGTTCTGAAACCAGTATGGACCTACGGGTTTTCCAAAATAATGTACTAAGGAACATAGTTAATGCACCTTGGCAATGCCGATCTGCAGAAAGATCTAAATGTTGAAATGGTGGAAGATGAAGTTAAGAAAGTTGCCCAAAGGCATAGAAGTAGGTTTCTCAACCACGTAAACACAAAAATAACACAACTATTAAATAATGACAATGTAATCAGGAGATTGAGACGGGTAAAACCTCTTCATCTATAAGAGTTAGCTAGGGCTAAGAAATCAGTTATTGATTTCAAACAAAAAAAAGTTTAGAAATCCGACAAACGGCGGATTTATCTGTTAAATTCAACAAATATGTAGTTCAAAAACAAATTGCCGATTAGTCGTCGACTAGGTGCAATCTCATTCGGGATGGCGAATGTCAGTCCCCGGGATTTTTTTTAGATGAGTTAAAGTCTCTCACTATTGCAGAAGCATCCCTCGCTTACTAGCTCTGGAATGTCTTTCGATGGTTTTTTACTTCCAGCGAATTCCCAACACGAAAAAAAAATTCTATACATTAATTTTATACTCTTAAATACAAATGAACCAAAAAAACAATTAAGTAATTTAAACCTAAAATTTGGCGCAAATAAATACCGATGACTCTGGGCTGGAATGCTAAGGTGATAGTTGATTGTCGCTTTTTGATTGTCGTTTTTGATTATCAACTCCTCTTTGCTCTGCGTAAAGCGATCACTAAAAAATGATTCATTATTGGCAGCACTTAGAGTTTTAAACGTCACTTCCTTGCCGACGCTGTCATTCCGAGCAGCTGATGTGTGTTTATTTTTCATGATTTATATTTCAAATATGATTTTGTTGAGTCCTTAGGCAAAAACTTTATCATAAATGGACAAAGTATTGACTGCATTTTTTTAATGACTGCAGCAGTAATTTCAGCCACCGTACTTTGACCCATTGGTGCAGCCCAGTCAGCCCCAACTTGTCTTTGATAGCCACCACCCCTAAGATTTTAAGTTGCAGACAATTGAAGGATGGGTGGAACATGCTTTGACCTTATTCCAGTTGGTAAATCAAGCAGTCCCAAAACAAACACAAACTATTCTTTTGATAAGCGAAAGTTTTTTAAAAATCTAAAATACACAATAATAAATGATAGCAATCAACAATGAATATTTATAATTCTATGAATTCTTTCATCGGGTTTGAAAGTTCCAAGATATTTGCTTTATTTCTCTTTTTTCTTCTTAATAGTTGGACATTTGTGTAATTATTTTCTTCATTTGTGTAGAAAAGTTCTAATGAAGGAAAAATTGCACTTCACTAATTTTCCAATATCACTTTTTTATTTGAATTTATTTAATATATATTCTTTTTTCACTAAAGCATTTAATTTATTTGGAGTTAAAGCCGAGGTGCATACCTATGAAAATAACAAAAATGTATGAAAGCGACACCTAAATAGCTGTCACATGAAATTGATGGCAAAAAGGTGATTGTCAATTTGATAATCACCTTACGTGGACGTAAAGGTATGATTTTGATTGTCAACTATCAACTATCACCTTAACCGATTCCACCCCAGGATAATTTTCCTTATCTTTATTTTTCGTCTTCTGCGTACACTCGTCGCTGTCGGTTTTTACAATTCAAGTGATAGAAAAAAGTGGGATTCTCCCTGAAGTTGGTTGCAGTGAGTTTAGCAGTTCTTCTTAAACTTAAACTGGTTACAATTTATAGAACACAGATGGCGTTCGTCAAAGGAATGTGTTTAGTGACAAATAAAAAAATGAATGAAAACACAATGCTTACAACTCGGCCAACATGACATTTGGTCGACTACAAGCAAAACAAATAAATTTACAATAATAATTAAACAAAGTTATTGATTACAACTTAAACCTACATCTGGATTGTTTTTTTTTTTTTTTTTTTTTTTTTTTTATAAAAAAATCTGGAGTATTACTCCGGTCCTCAACAATTACAGCCTCGTCAATAGGTCTAGGAAGCCACTTCCGCATTATTTTTGCTTCAACAACCCCATCGTAAGGCAGCTGAGTCAACTGGCAATTTTCGACGTCGCGTAACACATATCGATCATTTCCTAGAACTTTATGTACAACATAAGGTGCACGAAATTTCGGCAAAAACTTTTTATTTGTCCCCTCGGTAGTATCAACGTTTGCCATAACCACAAAGTCGCCAACCCCATAATCGTTAGACTTCTTACAGTGCCTGAGGAAATAACTCAAATTATACTCCTGAGACCTATCAATTTCTTTTGAAGCTTCTGCCCTAACTTGCAGGAGATCTCGAGGATTGTCTAAACTCAATTTATCGGCTAGATGCTCTGTAATTTCGTCTATTACTTCCCCTCGCTGCTCTACGCCGAACAGCAACATACTAGGAGAATTTTTCGTCGCCTTGTGGATAGAATTATTAACGGCAAACTCTACCTGAAGTAGCTTAGATGACCAATCGGCATGATTAACAGGTTCACATGATTTTCCCAGCATAGCTTTAATCACTCTGTTGACTCGCTCCACTTGTCCATTCGCCTGGGGAGAAGCCACTGCTACTTTAACATGCCCTATGAAAAGTCCTCAAATTCGGTAGATGTGAAAAACGTACCCATGTCGGTAATAACTCTTTTAGGCCGGCTATAATATTGAAAGTATTTTTCTAGTGCCGCCACCACTTCTTTCGTACTTGTGGATTTCGTCGGGTACAACTTAACAAATTTCGTAAAAGCGTCTACTATGACCAAAATACGCTTCCTTTTTGAATTTATCGACGACAGCGGACCGAAATGGTTCAAGTGAATAGTATCAAATGGTACTGGCTTCTTGGGGATATTAAACAGACTCCCTTCATTGGAACGAACAGGGGCGGCGTACATGAGGCACTTGAGGCAATTTTGAATGAACCTCTCGACCTTTCTTCGCATACTTGGGAACCAATAAAAACTGGCAATTTTATCGTAAGACTTATCAACCGCCTGATGTCCGTATTTTTCGTGAATTAACCGGATGACATTATCCTCCATTTCATTCGGGACATATAGGACTTTACGGCCGTCGTTCCTTACTTTGAACACAAGCCCGTCCGTCAGCTCAAAATTTTCAATCTCTTCAACCTCCATACGATCCCGCAAAGCCTTAACTACGTCGTCCCGTCCTTGGGCGACCTGGATTTGAAAATCAACATCGTCTACATCCCAAACGGAAGCAATCTGACATCGGCTCAGAGAATCTACGTGCCCATGGAGGCACCACTACGATGCTGAATCTTATAATTGTAATTTTCAAGCTCTAAAGCCCAACGGGCAATCCGTGGATTAACTTGCTTCTTTTCTAACGTCATTGTCAAAGAGCTACAGTCGGTTATAATCTTGAAAGGTATCCCTTCTAAATAAACGCGGAAACGTCTTAATGCATAAATGATAGCGAGCGTCTCAAGCTCAAAACTGTGATACCTAGATTCGGCATCAGAGGCAGTTTTCGAAAAATATGATATCGGATGGAGCTTCCCGTCGTTTTGCCTTTGCAGCAGGACAGCTCCAAACCCGACTGAACTGGCGTCGCAGTGTAATTCTGTCTCTTTCGCAGGATTGTAAATAGCCAGCACAGGGGCCTCAACCAGTCTCGATTTAAGTTCTATAAATGCATTACGGCATTGTTCGTCAAAGTCAAAATCGGCATTTCTTTTTAATAAATTTTGCAACGGCTTTGCAATTCGGGAAAACGAGGGCACAAATCGCCTAAAGTATGAAAACAACCCGAGACACGAGTGCAGTTGCTTCTGGTTCGTCGGGACTGGATATCTTTTATAGCGGCAATATGAGATTCACTCGGGGCAATCCCCCGCGGGTACTCTAACTCTGTATAGCAAAACTTACTCTTGTCAAGATTTAACTTAAGGTTTCGTTGCGTAACTCGTCTCAGCACAGTTCGTAATAAAAGCAAGTGTTCATCAAAATCGGCAGTAGCAATCAATATGTCGTCCATATAGGCGACTATTTTACCTGAATCGATTAGGTCACGGAAAATAACATTAATGAACCGCTGAAATA
Organism: Portevinia maculata; assembly: GCA_949715645.1. Classification (NCBI taxonomy): domain Eukaryota; kingdom Metazoa; phylum Arthropoda; class Insecta; order Diptera; family Syrphidae; genus Portevinia; species Portevinia maculata. The sequence goes on from OX454527.1 coordinate 133,205,896, forward strand.
CAGCCGGTGCATTCTTTAAACCAAATGGCATTCTTAAATACTCCCACATCCCATTAGGTGTCACAAATGCAGTGAGAGGTATGGATTCCTCAGAAACTCTAACTTGGTGAAATCCGCTCTTCAAGTCTAGCTGTGAAAAGTATTTCTTTCCCTCAAGGTACTCTATACAATCCTCAATAAACGGCAAAGGCTGGTTATCTCGGACAGTCTTTTTATTCAGGCATCGATAGTCGACACACATTCGGGTCTCTCCATTTTTCTGTTTTACCAACACGATAGCGGAAGCATAAGGAGAGCTACTTGGCCTAACTATTCCGTCTATTTCTAACTGATCAACTATTGGCTGAACCTTCGCACGCTCAAAATGAGAGAGTCGTCAAGGAGCACAGTGAAACGGGATATCGTCTACTAAATGAATTTTCATTTAATAATCTAACGGCTCTATCTTCACGTTTTTCGGCAAAATATAAGAATCTATAATCAAACCATTTAGTCTGGCACGGCAAGATTTATCTAACTTAAGATCAATATTCAGTTCAATTTTATTAGTGGCAATATCAATATTAAATATATCCGGCAACGAATTAGATTCATTATTAACCCAAGTTGACCCAGCTTCCACGGCGGATTTCGTCATTTTACGTACATTACTAGCGGCAAGTAAATGGTCATTTTTCAAAAGGCTGTATCTATTGAGAACCGTATAGGATTTATCTGGCAGGGCACAAAATTCACATTTAGGGCAAGCAATTTTTCTTTGCGATATTTCAACTTTACTCTAGTTAAATGAATGTTAAAAGCTTTTAAGAAGTTTCGTCCCAAAATTAACGGCATTAACATAGCCTCGTCAGGCAAAACAACAATTCGAATTAAATTTTCTTTATTGTCAAACTTTACAGGGCATATAATTTCGCCTAAAACTTTTATAATATGTCCGCCTATCCCGCGATATGACGATTCGGCTTTCTTCGGCACGCTCGGCAAATTAATCGGCACGCGCGACGTTTTCATAAAGCTAATCAGACTGCCCGTATCAAAAAGAGAAAGAAAGTCAGTGAATTCAGCGCCCCCAAAGAGACCAGTCCTAAAAGCAACACTCACCCAATTTACGGCACCAATTACGTCTTGCTCATCTTCGTCAGCGTCATCTGGTGTATGTACGGCAGCAGCAGCAACTAGTTTCTCGGCGTTAACGGCAGCAGCTCTAGACAGCAACTTCTTGGGGTTCGGGCACGACCGGTGGTCATGTCCCATTTTCCAGCACCGAAAGCAGGACCCGTCCGGGCGCAGCGGATGTGGGCAATGCGACTTGATATGGCCCATTGGTGAACAGTTAAAGCACAACGGTTCCTTCTTTTCGGCATTCACCTTTGGTGTAGCGACATGCTTCATCGTAACGGCTGATTTTCCGGCAACGGCATTGTGGTTGTGACTTACAGCGCTCTGGTAAAGGTATCGTTGTTGGTACCGGTTTATAAGGCGCTTTAGCTACTCGACGGTATGAGCTCCCAGCAGCAAATTAACATTCGGCACTTCTCTCATTCCGTCGACGATGAAATCTATCGTCTCAAGCTCGCTAATGTCGGAACGCTTGGCAACTTCTTGCATGGTGAGGATATAGCAGTGTAATGATTCCTCCTGCTTCTTCCATCGTCGGCGGCTCAGCATTCCGTATACATCTTGGCGAGAAACGGCAACATCAAACTCTTTGGTGAGTGCAGTCTTCAGTTCGCTATAGGTAAGGGCGACAGTTGATGAGAGAAATACTCTCGCGGTCCCAACAAGCCAACGGCGCAGGCTCAGCAGCTTAAAGCGATCGTCTGCCTTGATCATGGCCATAACCTCCTCAAAGTCACGGAGAAAGTGCTGCACAGAATAGCCTAGGTCGTCCCCCGTGAATTTCCGCAGCGCATGTTCGATGTCACCAAAATCCGTCCGGCATTGGCTGGTTGACGGCACGTTCCCCTCCAGTTCACGGATTTGTTCCCCAAGTTTCAGGATATCCACGCGTTTATGAAGGTTGCTAAGTTCCTCGTCTAGAGCGGCACCTTGCAACTCGTTAACATTTACGGCGTTTTCAGCACCATCGTCGTAGTCGGCACTATCGGCATTGTCGGCATCAGGAACAGCATCAGCGGCACCGTCTATCTCCAACTCATCGTCAGCTTCCCCCCTAGTTCGTCATGTCGCACGTGACATTTTTCTCGAAAGAGGAAATTAGACCTTATTTTCTTTATTTGTGGCAGAAATTATTTTATCAAACGTTGGCCAGTTTTGTTCTGACCCCACATCTGAGTTTTAAACCTAAAATTTGGCGCAAATAAATACTCTGGATAATTTTCCTTATTTTTTCGTCTTCTGCGTACACTCGTCGCTGTCGGTTTTTACAATTCAAGTGAAAGAAAAAAGTGGGATTCTCCCTGAAGTTGGTTGCAGTGACTGTTGCAGTTCTTCTTAAACTTAAACTGGTTACAATTTATAGAACGCAGATGGCGTTCGTCAAAGGAATGTGTTCAGTGACAAATAAAAAAATGAATGAAAACACAATGCTTACAGTAAAAACAAATTGAACAGAAAGTGAAAATGCCTGTAAATTGTTACATCAAAGAGCTTCACAAATCATTTTGCTCAACTATTTTTATTGTATTTTGCTTTAACAAAATTTCTCAGCTTTTTTGTCTACATTTTCGTAGTTTTTACTCTGCAATAGCTTTTGTTTTCACTTCAGTATACACGTTATTAACAATCACAATGATTTTTTGTTATAATACGCTTTATTATAAACTTTTGATAAAAGATTCGCGCAAAAGTTGGCTCCCGCCATAAATACTCACCGACCCATTAATTAATTCAGTCAATGTGTTTTTTTCTTTTGGCACTGATGTTGTCGCGAAGTACTCCATATTAGAATAAGCAATTGATAGAGTACTTCGCGACAACGTCCGTGAAAAAAAAATAGCAGCAGAATGAAATGAAGTAAAACAAAGGCGAATTTGTATGGCGGAAGACTAGTTTTACGCAAATGTTCCGTCAAAAGAATTTAAATAATGCGAATTTTAACAGAAAGAGATAGCCTCCTGAAGTGGACTAGGTTAGGCAAAAATACTGAATGCGTCCACTTACTGTTACCTCTGGATTCAACGTAATCAAAGTAGTAAATTTGTTTTTTTTATGAAATAATACATTTCAAAAAATTGTGTTGTCTCTTTTTCGTATTAAAGAATTTACCATGTGGACAATCATACTAAGTAAAAAAGCCGAAAACTACCTCCGTAAAACTGTTGATGATTCAAGAGTTGCATGTGGAATAATAATTGGCCAAGTAAATTTTCTTAAAAAACTATTATATCTACAATAAAATAATTGCACATTTCAGAAAACATCCGAAGAAAAATACTATGTTATTCACTTGGCTAAATTGGCGGAAGATGAGGAGTCGGTAGGAAGTACATCTCAAGATGTCGGGTTGCTATTTGAAAATGTTGATGTGCAATCTTTGGCGGATCAATGGATAAGTGCTTTGAAAATGACACCTGGGTCTTTTAGTGTTATTGGTACGTATTCATTATCTTAAAATTATATTTACTGATGTGAACACTGCCAAACCTTTCTTTAACATAGTACATTATATTCACTATGGCTTATTTCCGTGCATGTGATTGAATTCAATTCGTCACAGATGTGCATTTGCATTACTTCCTTGTCATAACTGGATTCGGCCTTATGCTATCTTGTGAAGGGTGCAATAAAAAGCTATTCAGCCCAAATCTAAATGACAACTCTTAGGGAATTTGTTCGCCTTTCTTTACGCCTAATTTTATTCCCATGGATTATTCAAAACAAATTTCGAAAATTTAAAAAAGAAGGGATTTTAAATGTGAAAAAGTAAATGTAAAATAGTTTTTAAGAGTCTTCCCTACATGTATGCCAGGGAGTTTGATGAAATAATGTATGTTTCTCATTTTTGCAAATTGAAATTAAATATTTAAAAGTGAAATAATTGCTGAGCTATAAAACAACAAACAAGTCACAGAATCAATTACTCTTTAATTTAATGGGAGAGCACCGTGACATTGCATTTACATTTTGTATACCCTATTCGAAGGGTATATTAAAAAATTAATCAAGTTAAGAATTTTTAAAATCCGCCCTCTATTTATAAGAAAAACTCTTTATTTATGTTATGTAGATAAAATGGTCCTTTCGATAACATCCTTTAAATGTTGTTCAACAAAATATGTAGATCGTTCTTAACAATTCACCCATACTTTTTGAAACGCTCACTTAATGAGGGATAGCAATCTAGTCGATCAAGCGGACTATGGACTTTCTCTATGTTTTAGTTTTAAGTTTTACAATTCATCATAAATTGCAAAGCGCTTTTTAGCCGGCGCCAGGGTTACTTTCAACAAATAATAATAAATGTCATCTTGCTGATTGATTGGTTCTATTAGCCCTGGCGGATTTCTTAACCATTTGCTTACTCTAATGATTAAACATTTCAAAGAGAAGTAGAATATGTTTTTTTGTGGATTTTTATTTATTTATTTTGTAGCAAAATTGTCACAATGGTTGATTAATACTATTTGTACATACCTAGATATGGTATGAATCTACCTTGCTAATGATAATATTACAAATTGAATGCAAGTACTAAAACAGATTGACAGATTGCGAAGGAAAAAGCTACTTAAAAAATCTTCATTTAAATTATCACAGATATTAAAGTATATATTTATACAGGAAATTATTATGTAATTTCGTAAGAAATCTAATAAATTAACATGAAAGGTAAATAAACGTAATATAAATATAATAAATAAATAAATAAATACAATGAATAGGTACGTAAATAAATTTAATATAATAAATAAATAAACAAATATAATAAATTAACACATATAGTAAATAAACAAATATAATAAGTTAATTGATAGAATAAAAAAAAAAATTAAAATAATATAAATAAACAAAGTACATTATAATATGTATATAACAACAAGTAGTTATATAATAAGCAAATAAATAATTACACAAAATCATACAATAAATAAATAAATACAAAATTATACAAATAAATGAAATATGTAACGTGTTAACACCTAAATGATAAATTTACAGCATGAAGAGATTTTAATAAGTACATACATATATATATGAAATCAACAAGTTCTGAAAGTAAGAATGAAAGAATAACGAACTTACAAATATATATATTTGTTTTTTTTTGATAAAATATATTCGTTAGATGTTATTCAAAGTAAAAGTACCTACATGTTATGTAAATAATGGATTGGTGTGGTGTGTTTTTAATTAACAATAATATATTAATGATGGTTTAATAATTAGCTTAAGCACATATATTTTATCCCGTGTGGTGAAGGACCTTGCCATAAAAGGCGACGGCGACTAGAAGGAGAAATCGCACCTAGGCCTGATTCACACTAATAGATCCACCATTTGACTCGCCTCAGTGACGAAGTGATCGGAAAATGGGATGGCTGTCCACACTTTCTGAAGACAAGCCGGCAAACCACACAGGCCGTCCAGCCGTATGCTGTAGAAATCGAGTCTAGACACAAAACAACGTTGACGGGCTCGCCCTCGTTGGCGCGTGAGTTACAAATCCTAAAGATCCCGATTTATACCAATAATTTGGTCTAGACTGTGTTGAAAAACGTCAATTTGATCGTCCAATGCTCGTCATTGTATGACTCAGAAGCTGCAATCATCAAATATGCTAAAGTCGTGTTTGCACACGTGCTTTAATCGACCTTAAATGACTTTTCTGCAAGCGTATTTGACGATTTCAAACTCAATTAAAATGAAGCCGTATCTACTTAAAGCCAGCTCGAATATTATTTAATTAACGGGCTCCCAACCCGTGGACAGTCTTCCTGAGACACTACAGGCTTCTATCTTCCGCGATCCCGGACACGCTGCTTCCAGTTGTACAGACCAAGCGCTCTGGCATCCGCGATGCTTTGGTCTTTAAAACGGAGGTTCGGCCTTCAATCTGGTTGCTTTGACTCCCAAAGATCCTCTTCGCTGGAGCAATATTGTCCATTCGCTCGATGTGGCCGAGCCAATGTAGTCGACTTATTTTAGCTTTTTGGACTACAGCCACATCTTGTTATAGCTCATAGAGTTCGCTGTTGTAGCTTCTACTCCATTCACCTTCCTTACACACAGTATCAAATATCCGACGGTGTGTTTTTCTTTCCAAGAACCAAACACAAGCTCTCTTTCCTGCTTATCGTCCAGCATTCGGCCCCGAACTGGCAGTACCAGTGTTTTGAAGAGCTTATACTTGGTCTTCTGAGTTAGGAGTTTTGAACACATTTGTTTTGCCAAACCGGAGTAGAAACGGTTTCCTAGGGTAATTCTTCGTCGAATCGCCAATATAGTGTCATTTGTAGAGTTCATGTTTAATCCGAGGTAGGTACTTTTTTTTACATAATTTGCTTACGCTAAAAGGGTTTTCTGTAAAGGTTACCGTACCCTTGTTGTGCTGTGAACACAGCGCAAGCATTTGTGTTTAACAGCAAGCAGCACCTGGCAATAGCGTATTTCATTGCATGCTTTTAGTTGCTACTTACTATTAGACTAGAGACATAGGATGGAAGTGTTTTGGTGCAGTTGTAGTATTTTCTCCACGCGTGGCGTCTAAGTTGCTTAGGGAGATTAGGTTTGCATGTATCCGATTTAAGGTAATGGAGCGAGAAATTTGGCCCGTAAGCAAATGCACTACTACTGCACCGTAGCCACCGGCAAAGTTACTGCTTTCAACAGTGACGTTTTGGCCAAGTTGGTTTATTCAAAGCAAGTAAATCGTTTTATCCTCGTTGAATTTAAGCGCAACCAATTATGTTTGTTCTTCAATCGCCATCAAAGCCTCTAACACGGCCCGCTGAGTTCAGCCGATAATGTTGATATCGTCCGCGTATCCCAGTAGTTGGATTTTTCTGTTGAAGATAGTGCCTTCCCCTTCACACGTTTTTACAGCTATCCTAACCTTTTCAAAACTGGATGGTGGAACCGGTTCTTCGTTGACTGGACGTGCGTCCTGTTCTTGCCCTATCATTAATAGCTGCTGGAAATGTTGTTTCGATCGCAAGACTCTTCGAAGTCCTTGAGCTAGGAGACAGCGTAAGACCTCTTCTTTCTACTCAGGATCTTCTTCTTCTCCTTTCTGCTGGCGCGATATTCTTCCCTTACTGCGCTAGTTTAGCGTTGCAGTGTTTGTAGGTGTGAACGTTCTGTCACCATTTTCCGATGAGCGCACTCACCATCATACCACGGGCTCTTTCTCTGGGGTGGCTGGAAACCTACGGTGTTCTCGGCTACCTCTTTGATGGTGTCGCGATACCGGTTCCACATATTGTTGGCGTCTGTGGGTGGTGAGTGTGCAGCAAAAGACGTGCAACGTCGGATTTACTTTTCTGGACGGTTTGCAGCTTGGACAGTCGAGCTCTAAATTTAGCCGCAACAAGAAAATAGTCAGAGTCTACGTTCTTTATATCTTCGGAACTCAGTTGTTCCCTGATGAAGATCTTCTTTCTTGTTCCATTGAGAGCTGGATCTTTACATAATATTTGTTCAGTTGTTTCGTCTTCTTAAGACATAATCGGCACTCTGGGGAGTCGACTATTTTTTTTTTGTTATCTGGTATCGTAAACCGTGGTGACCAGTTAAATAACCTACTAAGTTTTTAAAATCATGCCTGCTTAAATTTAGACATCTGTTGGACTTGTTATTGTCGGGCCGAATGGCTCACTTGGCCTGTCTGAGACATGGGATGTTCTCCCAGTAAAAGATACATTTCATATGCTCTCAGCTTTTTATTGCTGCTATTGTTGCCGATCTAGGTGTGCAGCAGAAGAGTTCGGGGCTGTGAATGAACCCTTCCTTGCCTATTTGCCGGCCTTTTCATTACCATCAAACGCCTCATGGCCCGGAAACCACCACAGTTTGGTCTTGTTCCTTAAGCTGAGTGTTTGAAGGGTATTAAAACAGTGCATGGCTGATTTAGAGTCAATGTTGTGCGAGCTAAAGACATTTATAGCTGCTTTACTATCCGTGAATATATGGATGTTTGCATCTTTAATACCAGATGTATAAATGTGACGGCACATCCTTGAATGCCAGCTCTGCTTGAAATAGCTGGAGGTTTTCCCAATACCCGTTTCCATTTGAAAACCGTCCGTATACCACTTAATGCAGTTGTGGCATGCTCCTCGATTTGGTATTTCTGTTAAGAACCGTTAATAAAAGCATAAGGTCTTATGAAGGCGGTCTGTGACCGCGCAGTTCATGTCAAGTTCCGGAAGTTCAGCGAATAGGGTCATAAGTTCCTGGTGGTCACTAAGTCAATCGCCACTTTATGTAAGTATATGTGAAGAGGTGTTAGCCTTTTTATTGCTTCTATAGCAGTTGTGGGGCAAGTTCGGAGATACCTAGGTGCACAGGTGAGGTGATTTTAATTTTTGTTGTTTTAACACAGCGCCTTCAGTTGAATAAAATTTAATTTGATTTGAAATTTTATATGGGTGTAGAGGCATGCTGTTTGCAAAGCACTCTCTGATTTGATCGTCGATAATCCTATCCATCGTTTTCAGAAAAAACGTCAAGCTTATGGGACGGTATGAATTAGGATGTTCACTCGGCTTGTTGCCTGGTCTTGAGATGATTGGTACAACTTATCACCGTAAGTCGAATATGGAAAATCTTGTGATGTAGAAATAAAACAAATTACTTTAATTTCAAACAGAATAATAAAAATCGACATCAGCCATTTAATGGCTTCGGCCATCAAACTTTCTCGTCACGTCGGATTTTTTCCTGCGCATCTGCAACGCAGATGACGTTTCCGAACAAATGACTTGCGAACATAATGCTAATGCAATTAAATTAAAGCTGCTTTTTCCAACACTTTAATTTTGCAGATTACAAATACGTTGGATAGGATTTTATATGCGACATTAAGCAGAAATATGTCTCGATAGTGTTTGCAAGACTTCGAATCACCTTTCTTGTAGAGCACGCCATTGAAAATTACTCATAACTAAGGACTTTCTTATATTTTAACCTTCCTAATGTATGATTAAGCCCCTCATTACAATTTTTCATTGACTTTTCTTTTTCTATCACAAAAATGTTTAACACTCTTAGAAACTCTTGTTCAAAAACTAAACTAGCTTCATCATTGATCGTAACGTTTATACTTAATTTATTCATTTTACTTCTTCTTATTGGTTGAACAAATTGAAAACTGTTATATTCCAAAAATTTTATTTTCTTTATATTTTGGAACATTTTTTTTTTCTTGTATGAATTTCAAAAGTTATAGATTCGTGATCACTTATCCTTATATCATTTTGCACACTAGAGTCATAAACACTTAGGTTTTATACTACATAGTCTAATAGTGTTTTACTATGAGGTGTAATTCTTTCTGGAGTCTCAAATAATTGTTTGCAAGAATATTTACCGAAAAGACACTCGAGATCATTTTTGTAAATATTATTTCCCAATCAATGCTGAAATCTCAAATTATGACAAAGTCTTGATCAATTAACTCGTCCATGACCTCGTTCAAAATTTAGAAGTTTAAATATTGCCACTCATTTAGAATAAAAATTAAGATACTTCGTTAAAAGAGCTTCCCATCTTCATAGTAGCATCCAACAAAATCGAAGGTGAGTGGTTTTTTGCATGGAAGTTCAGAAATCGGCATAGAATAAATATCATCACTGAAGAAGAATGAAAACAACAATACAACACCACTGAATTCTCAAAACAAACGAAGGTTAGCCTAAATTTCCCCCAACTGTGGGTAGCATCTTGATCGCATATATTCAGACACTCATTATAAACTCTATGGCATCAGTACTATATGATAAGCTAAAGAATATGCCTACGAAATTGGACAATCTGACTCTTTAAGATCAACTGGAAAACAACACAATCAACTTGTTGCAGTGTCAGATTGAGTGGCTGTCAAAGAGGGCAAATGGAAAAAATCAAATCATGCATTTCCCAGCTTGGAGATGAGTGTCCGCAACAGAGAAGGCAAAATCAGTCTGCTTGGATTTGCTACAACAGGCCCATAACTCTTCAGCAGTTGCATCAGTAGGAGAAATTTTTTCTTACATTTTTAATGTTTCAAACGTTACTGTATAAACTCAGGGGCACCGGCATATCCATACATAGGTTATCCCGCAGTGGCACGTGAGAAAAAAGCAGGTCTAGGTAATAACTAATAAGCTACTTTTTCCTGTTTTTTTTTTTAAATAGTTGTGATATTTTCCTTCTTTTTAAAACCTTCGTTGATAAAGATATGACACGCATACGTACCACTGGATCCCAGCAACGCAGAGCTAGCAGAGGATGCATTAAAAAACAGATCAACAATTTTACTCGTTGTCTCTACGTTAAAGAATAAAACCGAACGTTTATAGAAATTGTAACTGAAAATTCTAAAATGTATGTTATTCCAGTTTACATTAACTGCAATAAGTGAATGGACGATTTTTCGAGTTTGTAAGATCTCTTACTGGCTTGAACGTAAATAAATAAACATTCTCGGATCACATGTCTCTAAACGTGTCAGTCGTTGTAAAATTGATCCTCAAATGCTATTCTTGCCAAAATTGCAATGTGCAAATGTATATCAAGCAAGCTCAAACGCTACACTAGCTGCTAGCATATGCGGATTAGACAAGCGCACTTCCTGCACTCTGAATGCTGCAACACCTTTACCATTTTCAGGAAAGGTAATAAAAAGAAAGCAACTGTGGTATGACTGTGAGTGCGTGTCAGCTAAGAAAATGTCTTTCGCCTATTTGCGAAAAATAAATAAAAGAAATGTTAGGCATTAACGATACAGGGCCTAAAACCTAGCTACTCCATCCATTTGCATATGCAAGTGGAAGGGACCTACAATCTAAATCCGAATCCGAACAGCAATTTTGATAAGCTCATGACAATTGATACTCTTGGATGTTTGTCAGACGGTCGCAAGAGGTGGGGCGGTGGAAAATCTTTACGATGTTACTTGGCCCCGGCGGGATTTGAACCTGAGACCTTTGGATTAGTAGTCCAAGAAACTAACCTATGTGCCAATGTAATTTTGCAAACACCATCTACCAGCAGACACACAAAACTTACAAGCTCTTGTGTAAAAAAAAAAAAACAAAAAAAGTATGTTCAGTATTTGGCTATGGCGCTTGGATATGGATATATCAAAGACAGTCGTGGCAAATCGAATCATCTGCGTTAACAGAACATTGTGAACATGTTGAATCCGCCTTGTAGCTCAAACCAAATACAGTACTTCTTTCTTTCCAAATGGTAGATGATTAAGATCGAGAGATCGAATAACAAGACGTCTCCAGAGCTTTAACAGTTGCAACGATAATAAAACCTATATGTATACGTCTGAGTAGGCTGCTCTTTAAATTCGTCCGGCAGAATTATTGAATTAAGTGTGTTTTCCAACCGAATTTTTAAGCAAAAGTGCGCGAAATTTGTATTGAAATTTGCTCATTTAAACAATAACAATATACTGAGCTAAATCACGGTCTAAGTTTAAAAATACCTTGAATTTAATCATTCAACTTTTTGCCAATACTTCGCCATTTTTCCCGCAACTCACACACAAACTCACACACACATACCATGTCATCCACAAGATCGAAGGCACTACAATCAAAAGGTGCTCTTTCAACGCCAACAGTTCGCAACAACTCTCCAGCGCCTAAGCAGACCATCGAACCTAGCAGTTTATTTCCCGTAGTAAACAACCTTGATGATCGTTTCAATAAAATGACAGAAATTCTAGTGGAGCGAATAACACAGGAAATGTCTAAGGTACGAAATGACCTCTTACTCAAAATCGAAAATATTGAGATGAACTGGTCCGCAAAGTTCGAAAGTCTGAAAAATACTGTGACTGACATAGTTGACCGTATTGGAAAAATTGAAGCTGAGGAAGCTGATAATTCGCCTGAGGTGAAAGAAGAGTTTCGATCACTGCAACTGCAGAAAGATGCATTAGAACGACAAAATGTTGCTGCCGACGCGGTAATGTTTGGTATCCCTGAACTGCCTGAAGAAAACCTAAAACATGTGTTTAACCACTTATGTCATATAATTGATCTCAAGGCTCCACCATTGAAACAAATATTCCGTGCAAAACATAACAACAACACCTCTCTCAGACCATCACCAGTCATTTTGAAGTTTAATTTATCGCAAGAGAGAAACTCTTTTCTTCGATCAGCTGCTTTCCACCGCAAAATCGATAAACATCTCTCGCTCAGTGACATCGGCTTGGTTTCAAACGGGAACAGTCAATGCAAAATTTACGTTCACGAGAGTCTAACAAAAAGAAATCGTGCTCTCTTACTTTCGACGTCCTACTCCTTAGTCCTTTTTTTCCTCTATCCAACTGTCCTCCTATTTGTCCTCCTCCTGACGCTCCTGACTATTTTCTCCAGATCTTTCCTCCACTTCAACTTTCTTCGCTACTTTATTATACTTTCAACTTTAACTTTAATTATTTTTCTTTTGTTTGCTCTTATTTCGCACTTTCTTTTTTTCAAAACTCCTGTCAACAAAAGACAACTATCTCGTTAGCCGGTCGACCAAGAAGTGATCTTCCAGAACTTTCATTGTTCCAGTTCGGCCAACTCTCATTTCTCACACCCTCATTCACACATTAGTAGTAGAATCCCACTCATGGCGTGCAATGGACGTTCACCTATCTGTTGGTGGTTGTCCGCCATATTCCACTACCTTCAGTCGCTCAGCGAGCCAACGGCAGACCACATTCAGCGGCACCAGAGCGTGTTCGCCAAGGTGTGCGTGAGTCTGAACGTTACCCCCTCGCTATTATTCCATCCACTCAATCCATTCACTCTTATACCCACGATCCACCACTGGAAAGTCGGGTTATTGAGCTGTTTAACCGACCTGGAACAATCTTCTTATCACATCATAATATAATCTACGTTTGACATTTCTCGTCTGAGTTCTGCCCAAGTGCGAAATAAAAACAACAATAAGAACAATAATAAATTACAACGCGGATTAAAATACCCTTAAATCGGTGAAAATGAAAAAGGAAAAAGGACGTGACTGGGTCCCAACAACCCTGACCCACCTCAGGAGGAGAAGAAATTTGAAGACAGTGTTGCAATTTCACCCCCCCAGCGCGTGGAGTAAAATAAGAAAATCCCCTTAGACTCCACGCGCTGGGGGGGGGGTGAAATTGCAACACTGTCTTCAAATTTCTTCTCCTCCTGAGGTGGGTCAGGGTTGTTGGGACCCAGTCACGTCCTTTTTCCTTTTTCATTTTCACCGATTTAAGGGTATTTTAATCCGCGTTGTAATTTATTATTGTTCTTATTGTTGTTTTTATTTCGCACTTGGGCAGAACTCAGACGAGAAATGTCAAACGTAGATTATATTATGATGTGATAAGAAGATTGTTCCAGGTCGGTTAAACAGCTCAATAACCCGACTTTCCAGTGGTGGATCGTGGGTATAAGAGTGAATGGATTGAGTGGATGGAATAATAGCGAGGGGGTAACGTTCAGACTCACGCACACCTTGGCGAACACGCTCTGGTGCCGCTGAATGTGGTCTGCCGTTGGCTCGCTGAGCGACTGAAGGTAGTGGAATATGGCGGACAACCACCAACACATAGGTGAACGTCCATTGCACGCCATGAGTGGGATTCTACTACTAATGTGTGAATGAGGGTGTGAGAAATGAGAGTTGGCCGAACTGGAACAATGAAAGTTCTGGAAGATCACTTCTTGGTCGACCGGCTAACGAGATAGTTGTCTTTTGTTGACAGGAATTTTGAAAAAAAGAAAGTGCGAAATAAGAGCAAACAAAAGAAAAATAATTAAAGTTAAAGTTGAAAGTATAATAAAGTAGCGAAGAAAGTTGAAGTGGAGGAAAGATCTGGAGAAAATAGTCAGGAGCGTCAGGAGGAGGACAAATAGGAGGACAGTTGGATAGAGGAAAAAAAGGACTAAGGAGTAGGACGTCGAAACAAAGTCAAGTGAGTTATTATTAGTTTAGAAAATCGCGGATTTTAAACTTGTCTGGTGGAATCCTGTTCAGAAAAGGTGTAAGGGTCTTGCCAATCGCGGGTCATTCCTTACAATATGTTTTGTTGGACAGGATTTCTCCTTTTGATTGATGTCTGTTGTTTTGGTGTATCGGGTCAACCAGTCTTCTGAGTCTCGTGTTTCTTCGTGTTCTTCAGTGTTTGCAGTCGGTATACTTGTTGTGATGTCTTCTACGGGAGTGTCTTTTTATCGTGGCCGTCCGCCTACACTCCTCTGTTGCTCCTCCGGTGCTCCTACGACGGAGTAGAAAGGAAGAGCGTCTTCTTCCCCCTCATCGAACCTAACGCCCCACCATGTCAGTGGTGGTTCTGGTGCAGATGTGAATGTGTGGGCGGTCCACCCACACTTATCTGCTGCCTCTCCATATCGTTGGAGGGCACTCAGGCTAAGGTCACCCACCTTGCCGCATTATTATTTGCCTCGCACGGTTACGTATGTGCAGGCAACGTTGGGCCCATTCTGCCGAGTTGGTGTGTGGCGAAAAGGGTGGGCACTTTACCCCGGCTCTCGATCTGCCGGTCGGCGGTCCGCCTAAGCTGCTCATCTCCACGTTTCATTTTTGGGAATCCTCTCCACTCACGGGGTTGGGTACCTGTGGGGGTGATACCCTCGAGGTTCGGGGAAAGTGGCCCAAAGGCTGATGGGACCTTGGTTGCCCTCCACTTGCCGATGACCTCGCAGATGCCACCCAATAGAAGAAGGGTACGGGGAAGGAAATGAAGGACAGAAGGTGAAACTTGTTGCGTGAAAATATTCCGCAACAAACCCCACCCTCACCTCCGAGGAAATGGTCTTGGTTTCCGAAGGAACCCAAACCATTTTCCCAGACTAAGGGTAACGCCACAACAGGGGAAACACATTTCCATCAATGGCCATATTGCCCGTCTAGCAGGATCAAATTTGAACGAAATTACTTTAATTTACTTGTTAACAGCCTATGGGTGGGCCTTCAAACAAAAGCTAGACTAATCGTCTCTGGCATCGTGGAAGGGCTTAAGGTCCTTCACGTGCCAGGTACCGCGTTCTTTTCCGTCTTCATCTATAAGCAAATAGGTCCATGGCGAGAGGCGCTTCCGGATCCGAAAAGGTCCGACATATTTCGGAGCTAATTTGGCGGCGTAGTAATTCGCGGCATCGGACAGGATGAAATTTCGTCGCCATACAACCTCATTCGGCAGGTATTGAACATCCCGCCGACGGAGGTTGTAGGTTTTCGCGGACTTCTTGGTCGCCTCCGCTAACTTTCTACCTATATCCTTTCTTAGCTCCTTAAAACGCCTGCCTAGCTCCGACATTCCTATTTCCTCCCGCTCTAACCCCATATTCCCATCTGCTAATTCCCTGTCACTACCCGCAGAATCTTCTTCGGTATCGGGCCTATCGCCCCTCCTCCTTGACGGCATCCTTTCGAAGGAAGAGTCACGACCATATGTGACCATATCCCTTCCAAAGTTTGCGTAATATGGGGAAACTCCTAGGACCTCATGTTGTGAGGTTCGTATGCAACAGGCCACCTTTGCCAGGTGCATATCCCACGTCCTATGGTTCTCCGACACATAGGCACGTAGCGTTGTTTTTATTATTTGGTTAATCCTCTCCGCAGGATTAGCCTGCGGATGGTAATGTGCAGTAAATTTTAATTGTGACCCGTACGCTTCGCATAGCGCTTTCAATTCCTTGCTTCGGAATTGGGGACCGTTGTCACAGACGATCCACTTTGGTACGCCGAATAATGTAAAGACGTTGTCTTCTAGATCCTTGCACACCGACTTCGCGGTTGCGGATCTCAGTGGAAATAAAAGGGGAAATTTAGTGAAGTAGTCAACCACCGTTAAAATATAAATAAAACCCCTACTCGATTTAGGAAGAGGGCCTACCAAGTCCACGCAAATCATCTCCCATGGGTTCGAAGTCCCTATCCTTTCGACCATTAAACCAGCTGGCTTGTCATTCACAGGTTTCACACTTTGGCATATTTTGCAATTACGGACGTATTTCGTAACGTCTGACCTTAATTTCGGCCAATAATATTTCGAGGCAATCTTCGCGAACGTTTTCCTAACCCCCATATGTCCGGCCAATGGATGGTCGTGACATTGTTTCAAAATCCTAACTCTATCTATTTTCGGAACTACTTCCTTCCATTTCTGACCTGTCCGGATTTTGAGCGTCCCTAAGAAAATCCCCTTAGACTCCACGCGCTGGGGGGTGAAATTGCAACACTGTCTTCAAATTTCTTCTCCTCCTGAGGTGGGTCAGGGTTGTTGGGACCCAGTCACGTCCTTTTTCCTTTTTCATTTTCACCGATTTAAGGGTATTTTAATCCGCGTTGTAATTTATTATTGTTCTTATTGTTGTTTTTATTTCGCACTTGGGCAGAACTCAGACGAGAAATGTCAAACGTAGATTATATTATGATGTGATAAGAAGATTGTTCCAGGTCGGTTAAACAGCTCAATAACCCGACTTTCCAGTGGTGGATCGTGGGTATAAGAGTGAATGGATTGAGTGGATGGAATAATAGCGAGGGGGTAACGTTCAGACTCACGCACACCTTGGCGAACACGCTCTGGTGCCGCTGAATGTGGTCTGCCGTTGGCTCGCTGAGCGACTGAAGGTAGTGGAATATGGCGGACAACCACCAACACATAGGTGAACGTCCATTGCACGCCATGAGTGGGATTCTACTACTAATGTGTGAATGAGGGTGTGAGAAATGAGAGTTGGCCGAACTGGAACAATGAAAGTTCTGGAAGATCACTTCTTGGTCGACCGGCTAACGAGATAGTTGTCTTTTGTTGACAGGAGTTTTGAAAAAAAGAAAGTGCGAAATAAGAGCAAACAAAAGAAAAATAATTAAAGTTAAAGTTGAAAGTATAATAAAGTAGCGAAGAAAGTTGAAGTGGAGGAAAGATCTGGAGAAAATAGTCAGGAGCGTCAGGAGGAGGACAAATAGGAGGACAGTTGGATAGAGGAAAAAAAGGACTAAGGAGTAGGACGTCGAAACAAAGTCAAGTGAGTTATTATTAGTTTAGAAAATCGCGGATTTTAAACTTGTTGGTCATCCAAGATGGAGAGTTAAGTTTAATCTTTTTCGTTTTGAGTTGGACGTGTGTGTCGAAGAGCCTATTTAGAACTCCTTGAAACAACTGTACTTGGTCATTCACGGAAGATGTATAGAAGATTTCGTTCCAGTTTGAGCTCTGCAGATCTTGTAAGAGATGAACATAATCGATATTCTTAAAATCTCTAAACTGGGCCCATTCTGCCGAGTTGGTGTGTGGCGAAAAGGGTGGGCACTTTACCCCGGCTCTCGATCTGCCGGTCGGCGGTCCGCCTAAGCTGCTCATCTCCACGTTTCATTTTTGGGAATCCTCTCCACTCACGGGGTTGGGTACCTGTGGGGGTGATACCCTCGAGGTTCGGGGAAAGTGGCCCAAAGGCTGATGGGACCTTGGTTGCCCTCCACTTGCCGATGACCTCGCAGATGCCACCCAATAGAAGAAGGGTACGGGGAAGGAAATGAAGGACAGAAGGTGAAACTTGTTGCGTGAAAATATTCCGCAACAAGCAAGCGGTACATATGAAACGTCAAAATCAGCTGTCCTCCGTGTATGTAAAATTTGGATCTGTGTTCGTCAAGTTTGCTGCTGAAGACAAAAGTATTCTTGTTGAAAGCTCCAATTGTTTGAGTGCTGCCACTGCCACGATGACATCTATACCAGCAAATTAAAGTGTTGCCACTTAGTTCTTTTTTGGAATCATTTTTCTTTTTATTATCGTTTTATTTTTCTAACTTTTTCTTTTTCTTTTCTTCTTTTTTTTTTTTTGTTTGTTTCTTTATTTTGTGAGTGAAAATGGCCAAACCAAATTTTCCTAAATGTAGTTCACCCAATTTTTATATAACTGCTTGCGTTTCTACTTCTTATTTCCCTTTAAACATGTTACCAAATAAATATGATAAACCCTTGCGGGTCTGACAGACAAAGGGGTTGCACGGATAGTGGCAGGAATGGAACTCTACGCAATATGATACGGGTACTGAATGCACAACACAATGGTTTGCATATTGTCCATATCAATGCACAAAGTCTATATCCAAAAATTGATGAGTTTCGGTACTTGTTCGTGGGTTCGAATGTTGATATTATTTGTGTAACAGAAACTTGGTTTTTTCCCAACATTCGTGACAAAATGTACGACCTAGATGGTTTCAGGCTTCACCGGGGCGATAGATACTCTCGTGTGGGTGGTGGCGTAGCAATATACACTCGTTTTGGTATTAAATTTAAATTTCTGTGCAAGTCCGAAGCTGATTCCCCGATTGATTATTTGTTCCTTAATGTTGTGTGCGACACGGCGAATATTCTCTTAGGCACTGTTTATAGACCAAACAGCAATATACCCTTTACCTATCTGTTCGACACACTCGAACAGTTGTCATGTTACACGCCCCATATTGTTATCTGTGGTGATTTAAACTCTAACTTACTTGACGCTTCCAAGTCTGCTGACCTATCTGACTTTATGACATCACTAAATCTCTTCACGGTAAATAAGACCTCACCCACTCATCATTCCAACTATGCCAGTACGCTGCTTGATCTGTTTTTCACTAGCGACTTAGACAAAATACTCCTTTATAACCAACTTCTTGCCCCAGGTTTTTCCAAACATGAACTGCTATATCTAACTCTAGATTTCGCTAAAATGCCTCATGCTGATACCTACCAGTTTAGAGATTTTAAGAATATCGATTATGTTCATCTCTTACAAGATCTGCAGAGCTCAAACTGGAACGAAATCTTCTATACATCTTCCGTGAATGACCAAGTACAGTTGTTTCAAGGAGTTCTAAATAGGCTCTTCGACACACACGTCCAACTCAAAACGAAAAAGATTAAACTTAACTCTCCATCTTGGATGACCAACAATATTTTAAAGATAATGAAGGATAGAGATTTCGCCTATTATCGTTGGAAGCGATACAAATTGGTGAGACTATACGATATGTATCGAAAACTTCTAAATAAGGTGGTCTGCGAGGTAAAGAAAGCAAAAGCACGATTTTATAAGGACAAACTTGATCCATCTGTAGCGGAGAAAAATCTCTGGAAGAATCTGCGAGAAATAGGAGTTGGCAAGCAAGAGCCCATGCTCCCCGATGACTTGGATTGCAATGCACTTAATAAAATATTTACATCATGTCCGTCGCCCAACCCCTCCCGTGCAAATCTGGCCTTTGAGGAATCCCCTGGTAGCACCAACAATTCAGGAAGCTTTTCCTTTGTGAGATTCTCAGATCTTGATGTAGTAGAGGCGTTGTTATCAGTGAAGTCAAATGCAACTGGGTTAGATGGGATAAACCCTAAATTTGTTAAGCTATTGTTGCCAATTATTTTGCCTTATATCACTCACATTTTCAATACCATTGCGACTACCTCTGAGTACCCGATCGAATGGAAAAAAGCTAAGATAGTACCCACACTTAAAAAAGTAAATAGTAGCTTATCTGAATACAGACCAATTGCAATTCTGCCCTATCTCTCTAAGGTATTTGAAAAAGCTCTGCTTGCACAATTACGTCAGCACCTGGCAGAACATCAGCTAAGCTCATGTCAATCGGGGTTTCGAAGAAAGCGGAGCTGCAAAACGGCTCTCCTATTTATTACGGATGAGATTCGAATTGGTATTGACAAAAAAGAACTTACCCTTTTAACCCTTCTAGATTTTTCAAAAGCTTTCGATACGGTAAACCACACACTCTTATGTTCTTAACTGATAAACCATTTTAATTTTTCAACCCAATCGGCAAAACTGATATATTCATACCTAACTGGTAGACAACAATCCGTAGTCATTGGAGATCGAGCATCTGAAATGCTGTCAATGACAACTGGTGTACCGCAAGGTTCTATACTCGGGCCCATTCTTTTCTCAATTTACGTGAACGAGCTACCTAATGTTGTGCAACACTGCAGCGTTCATATGTACGCAGATGACGTGCAACTATTTATACAATGTCCTCTTAGTTCGTTGCAATCTGCGGCACTAAAAATGAATGAAGATCTCCATCATATACTAAACTGGGCGCAGTCTAATAACCTTTGCATAAACCCGAGCAAATCAAAAGCCATTGTCATCTATCGGAATAACGTAGATCTGACCTCCTTTCCTTTGTTGCAACTAGGCGACTCAAACATCGAATATGTTGAGTCTGTTCGAAATCTAGGCATTACCTTTAATCGTTTGTTATCGTGGGATGCTCATATCACTGCAACAATTGGAAAAGTTTATGGCTGTCTCCGTCTTCTCTGGGCTTCACACACTTATACACCAACAAAAACGAAAATGCTTCTTGCAAAAACCATACTGTTGCCAATTTTACTAAACTGTTGTGAATTATTCGGCAAACTTGACTACAGGTGTAAAAGAAAACTAATTGTAGTTTACAACAATATTGCACGATACATATATAACCTGCGTAGATATGATCATATTTCATCCTATGCCAAAACAATTTTCGGGTGTTCTTTCGAAAATGTACTACAATATTTTTCATTAACGTGCCTTTATGACATTATTCGAACACAAGAACCAGACTACCTCTACAATAAGCTTAGGTTCCCAACATCGCAGAGAACCTTTGTGCTAATTCAACCAACGTACTCCTGCTTAACATCAGAACGCCAGTTCCTAGTTCATGCCACTCGTTTGTGGAACTCCCTTCCGATGGAACTAAGAAGGATAAGAAACGCAAAGCTCTTCAAAAAACATCTATCTTCTTACACATTTGGCCATTGATCACAATTAACTTACATTCTTTTAAATTTAAGTTTTTTCTCTCTTTTTCACTCTCTTATCTACATGTAGTTTCAACTTAGATTACCTTTTGATAAAAATACTCTTTCTTTTTTATATTATTTTTATAGTCAATTTCTTTTAATTTTAAGTTCAATTTTTAGTTATTATTACCACTTTTAAAACATTGTACAAACTTATAAGATTCCTGTTATCTTAATGTACAACTACATTCTTGAATAAATACTAAATACTAAAAACTCTGGGAGAAGATCGTATCAAGTACGAATTTTTAAATATGCAATTAACGAGCTTCTTGAAAGATAAGCAACCGTATATAATTAAATATTTAACGTGGTTGAAGTGCACAAGTGTTTTCGAAGAAATATAATTTTAATTCTATAAAAACAGAAGATTATAATGATCCAGGCAACAGCAGAGGCATATCCTCCTTGAATTCAGTAAAGAACAAAATTTCGGGGATTATTCTGAGCGGCTCACAGTTTGGATAGATACAAACGGCTTAATCAATCTGGATCAGGGAGAATTACCCCACAGTGGACGCTCTTCTTTGCTGTTTTAAGCGCAGCTCGCTTCACTCGATGGCAAATTACTGCCGCAGTTTTTAGAGAGAGAGTCAAGTGTTGATTCAAGACTGAATTTTGTTCTATTCTTAGGGTAGGTAGAAGTGGCGGTTCGGTTTGAACCCAATTAGCACTTATTGTGCCTTTTTGTTACCACGACTCGTGTGACCTATGTTGTAGTGGTTGTGAGAGATTTGGTGTGTGTCTATATCCAACCTGTGGAGTTGAGAAAACGGATAAGATCTTGTATCCCTTTGCTCGATATAGCGCTAAGGTCATCGAAGAATGGTTGATTCAGTGCCCGCAGTCTAGCTCTTGCTAGTGCCGGACATTCGCAGAGGAAGTGGAAGAGAGTTTCTCTTTCGTTTACATTGCCGCAGCTTCGGCAGTGGGTGTTAAATGGGATACCCAGTTTGGCCGCATGGTCTCCAATTGGCCAGTGCCCGGTGATTATCGCCGTGATTCTGGAGACTTCGGGCGGGTTCTGTTTAGAAGATCCCCTGTTCTCCCTTTGTCATAAGTAGGCCATATCTTCCTCGATATGATGCAGTTAGTTAACCTTCTCCATTGAAGATTGGCTTTCTACAGGAATTGTGAGTGTATTTGTGTCTTGACCGCACCTAGCGGAATGTGAACCCTTGCAGCGAGTGAGTCGTCCAGAGCTGAGCCCTGCCTGGCCAGCTCATCTGCACGCTCGTTTCCTGTTATGTTATTATGGCCTGGAACCCAGAGTAGTGTAACACTGAAACGTTCGCCCAGTCGCGCAAGCTCGTTCCGGCACTCCTGCACCAGTTTGGAGGATATGGTAGCCGAGTCAATAGCTTTGATTGCGGCTTGGCTATCTATGAGGATAGCAACGTTTTGTTTGTACGCTGTGTCACGCCCTAGTTGCGTACAGGCCTCTCGGATAGCCAGTAGTTCCGCCATGAAAACGCTGGCAAAATCCGGCAGGCGAAGGGATATTGATATTTTTAGTGATTCCGAGTAGACACCGGCCTTCACACCACAGTTCATCTTAGAACCGTCGGTGTATATGACCGTGTCGAAATCTTTCACTACTTCATCCCTCTTCCAACAAGCTCTGGAAGGGAAGCTTACTTGGAAGCCTTTTGTGAAGTTTAGTTTGGGTGTGATGTAGTCGGTTGGAAACGTGGCCATGCCTTCTGGTAGCGAGTCCAGAATGCTGCTGTGGCCGTATGGCCTTGCAGTCCAGCACCCCGATTCCCTGAGTCTTACCGCACTACATAGTGCGGTATCTTTTGCGTGTAGGTCAAGAGGCAAAAGGTGCAAAAGCACAGTGAGGGCGTCCGTTGGGGCTGACCTCAGTGCACCCGTGGTACCTATACAGGCTGTCCTTTGCAATCTTTTCAGTTTTGTGAGATTGTAACCTTTACTCAACGCGGGCCACCATACTAGTGATACATAGGTGAGGATTGGACGCACTACTGCTGTGTACATCCACAAGGTCATCTTTGGTTGAAGTCCCCACTTCTTTCCAAAGGTTCTGCTACAGGCATAGAAGGCAATACACGCCTTCCTCACTCTGTGTTCAATGTTACGTTTCCAGCTAAGTTTAGGATCGAGCGCGATACCCAGATACTTAGCGCTAGAGGATAGTGTAAGTGGTTGACCGTTTAGGCGGGGTAGGGTAAAATCGGGTATTTTGGTTTTGGTGGTGAACAGCATCAGTTCGGTTTTGCTCGGGTTAACGCCGAGGCCACACCTTGTAGCCCAGGTGCTTACCTTGTCTAGAGCATTTGGTTAAGTGGCTGTTGCCTAGTGTTGCCTGAATGACTCTTGTTCCGAGCATAGAAGCTATCCATTTCCTAATAGATTCCTCTATGCCCAGTTCGACCAGTGATTCAAGAATAGCTTCCGTGTGTACGTTGTTGAAGGCTCCCTCTATATCCAAGAAGGAGGCTAGGGTGTATTCTTTGTAGTGTATGGATTTTTCGATAGTTCGCACTACCTCGTGGAGAGCCGTTTCCGTGGATCGGCCTTTGAGGTAGGCGTGCTGTGATTTGGAGAGCGATGTTTCTGGCAGAGAATTTCGCATATGGATGTCTAGGACACGCTCCAGGGTTTTGAGTATAAAGGAGGTTAGACTGATAGGTCTGAAGTCCTTTGCGGACACGTGCCCGCGTTTACCCACCTTCGGTATAAACACCACCCTGGCGCGTCTCCAGGAGTTTGGTACGTGGTTTAGCAATAAACAGCTTCGGAAGATCGACGCTAACCAAGGTATTGATAGGTTTTGCGTTTTCTGTAACATGACAGGCATAATGCCGTCAGGCCCCGGAGACTTATATGGGGAGAAGCTGTTAATAGCCCAGGAAATCTTTCCTCGGAAATTATTGAGGTGATGTTGTTGTTGGGAGCAGGTGTAGTGTACATAATAACTACACTAACAAATAGCCTCAGCATCGTAAAGGAATTTCCCCAGCTACACAAAAAAAACATAGACACACATAAGACAGACATTTCCCACCGAATTCACTCGACACCCGATACACACCTAATGCTCGCCATAGAGTCAAGGCCAATGACAATTGCAGCATTTCTCATAAGACACACATTTCCCACCAAATCCACTCGACACCCGATACACAGCTAATGCTCGCCATAGAGTCAAGGCCAATGACAATTGCACATTTACGTGTTGCAGCAAAATTGTGCTGAGTAGTTTATTTTCCCTTTATTTGTGTTTTCCTTTATCATATTATAATGTAAGTAGCATGTAAGATATTTTGTATAAATAGGCTAAGATCTTTGAATAAAAATTAATTACTATCTGACTTGTGGATGTTATGCTTGGCTTCTTAGCCGTTTCCTCACTTTCAGCTCGGCTCTTTAGCCATCAATTCAGTTCGGCTCTTTAGCCATCAATATTTCGGCTTGGGATAGCCAATAATCCCCATAGCTTGGTAGGCGAGGCAGGGCTTTTGCGCAACCTAAAATATCAAACATTACACAGGTTGTACTTGCCGAGGCCTCTCGGGTTGCGTACTAATATCACTGCATCCGGGAAAGTGAGTGTTTATAAGGAGTTCCAGGGTCTCCGCTGGAGATTCTGTCCATCCTCCGTCTGGTCTTTTCAGAAAAGAAGGGTTGGAGTGTTCCTTGGACAAAATTTTGCTTAGCCTAGCGGAGTCCTTAAGGGTTTCTATCGACTGACTGTACTCCATCCAGGCCTCCTTTTTGGATGCCTTTATGGCTTTCTTATACAGACTTAGACAGTCCTTATAAGGCCGCCAAAAATTGTGTTTGTGGCAGATGTTGAAAATCGCTCTAGTCATCTGTCTGAGACTGGAGAGATCTTCGTTCCACCATGGGGGAAGCGTTTTTTTACTGCGTTTAACTGGGCACGAGACTTTGTATGCTATATCCATAGCCTTCTCAAAAGTCTTTACCTGTACCTCCAGTTCTTTAATTGCAGCTGTGTTTGTTTCAGGTATATTTCTGAGTTTTGTCCGAAGGACTTGGCCAAACTTGGTCCAATTAACTCTTTTGGGGTTTCTATAAGGTTTTGTGGTCTCGACCTCGAGATTCATGTCGTAGAGGATCCATCTGTGGTCTGAGAGTGACTCCAGATTGGAAACTCTCCAGTTGTCGACCTTAAAGTTATTATTGTTTGTTTTTAATGTAACATCTAGTACCTCTTCCCATCCCCTGTACGTTTCCGTACTCGGAAAGACAAAAGTTGGGGTCGTACCCTTGTTGCAGACTGATAGGTTAGTGGTTAACAGAAAATCAAAAAGTGACTCACCTCTTTCATTATCTTCTGAGCTGCCCCAGATGGAATGCCTGGCGTTGGCGTCGCAGTCCATCAGTAGGTTGTCCTTCACTGTTGTTGAGGCTATGAGCAGCTCCACCTCTTCTGGCGGTACAGGTCTCCCATGAGCCATGTATGCTGAAGCCAGGTATTTTGTTTGGTTCGCACACTCCAGTTTAATCACTGTCAAATAATATGAGCTAAGATTGGGACATAAAAAATCTTTTAGATCTATTCTTACTTGCTATAATACACAAATTCTTACAACTAATATTTACAACTCTAAGCATAAATACGTATCAATTATACACAATATGCAATGGATCATCACGATCAATATTACAAATAATCAATTCTGCAAACCGATCCATCTGGCCTGCATTGAGAATGGAGAAAGCAAAGAATGAAATTGTTAGCAATGACAAGCACATGAACTGAGGTGAACTCTCACATAACATAAATCACTTGCCGATAGCAAATGGATGTCATGCGACACTTTCAATGCTATACGGGGAAGATTATGTAATGGATTTCACGTTTCGTGTGCTTACACTGAATCACACTACATCACTTTATAAACTAAGCAATCTTGGAGTGTCAACCAGAGGTCTGAAAGTAGTACCGAGTCTTTATGTTCAAAATATGTCTGCGGTCTGGGATGGAAAAAAAGTGTCAAACTGGTTTGAATCACACATGGGTGTTAACCTGGGTTGCCTCATGAGTCCATTACTATTTTCCTTGTTTCTGGACGATCTGCCGACTTTCTTACCAGGAGGAATCGATTTTACCGGTATTAAAATTAATCATACTACTTACTTAACGGGCTCCCGATCCGTGAAGAGTCTCTGCCTGAGACACTGCAGCCTTCCATCTTCTGCAATCCCGGGCTGCTTCTAGTTCTCCAGACCTAGCGCTCTGTCATCCGCGATGGCTTGTAAAACGGAGTTTGGGTCTTCCGTGCCTTCTTGAACCGAAGATCCTCTTGACTGGAGCATTATTTTCCATTCGCTCAATGTGGCCGAGCCAATGTAGTCGACGTTATTGAGCTTTTTGGACTACAACCACATCTTGGTACAGCTCGTCGAGTTCGCGGTTGTATCTTTCCTCCATTCGCCCTCCTCGCACACAGGACCAAATATCAGACGGAGTATTTTTCTTTCAAAAGAACCCAATATTAGCTCCCCTTTTCTACGTATTGTCCAGCACTCGGCGCCATAAAGTAGGACTGGTAGAATTAAGTTTCGATAGAGCATGCATTTTGCCCTTTGAGTGAGGGTTTTGAACCCATTTGTTTCGCCAAACCGTAGTAGCAACGATTTTCAAGGTAATTCTCCGCCGGATCTCCACTAAGGTGTCATTCGTGGAGTTGATGTTTACTCCTAGGTGTAGGTAGATGACCTCCTTAACTACCTCGAAGTTATTTTTATCAACAGTGACGTTTTGTTATAGGCGGTAGACAGATGTTTGTTTGTTTGTTGATAGCATGTACTTGGTCTTGTCCTCATTTGCTTCAAGACCAAAATGATGATTTCGTTGAGCTGGGAGACTGCGTACGCCCTCTTCTTTCTAAGCAGGATCTTCTTCTCCTCCCTTCTCTTGGCTCGATACACTTCCCTCGCTGCCCTTGTTTTGCACTACAGCGTTTTTAAATATGCATCTTCTGTCACTTTCTTCCGATAAACACATACATCATCATACCACGGGCTTTTTCTCTGGGGTGGCTGGTAACCTATGGTGGTCTCGGCTAACTCATTTATGATGTTAAGGTTGGCGCCTGTGGGTGGTGAATGCACAGAGGAGAGTCTCTCGCTCATCCGCTCTCTGTAGACTCTGGCTACTACAGGTGTGCCTTGGAAACCTAGTGCTACTTATCACCGTATTAAGAGCTGCTGCAAAGTCGATTAGTCGGTAGCTTTTATCCGTTACCGTGTCGTGAAGGATGTGCTTACCAACTAATCCGCCGAAGATGTTTTCCTTACCGACTTTAGCATTAAAATCCCCGAGCACAGCTTTGACATCGTACTTCGGACAGGCTCCGTAGGTCCAGGAGGTCATAGAACTCCTCCTTGATGGAATCTTCAGCCTCATCGGTAGGGGCGTGTGCACATATTAGGCTAATGTTTTGGAATGCAGCTTTGATGCGGATCACAGCCAGGCGATCACTTATCAGCTTGAAATCTATTACTTTTGTCCTAAGCCGATTTCCCACGACGAATCCGCACCCTAACATATGCAATCTTTTATGGCAGCTGTAATAAATGTCGCAATTTTTCCTTTTCATCATACCTGATCCTATCCATTGTATCTCCTGGATCGCGGTAATATCTGCCTTGTACCGCTCGAGGACAGACTCAGGTTTTTGAGTAGCACCTGGGGTGTACAGTGTTTGCACGTTTCAGGTGCCCAACTCTATAATTCGATTCTAAAGTTCATTCGTTCGAATTCGGAAAATATGTACTGTGTAATTCGAAAATCGGAAATTGAAATCCGAATTTCATACTTTTCGTTGCTAAATACATAAAAATTTCAGAAATTTCATTTGATATCTATTTACCATACGGAAAAGTTTGCAATGCACATGTGAATATCAGCTGTTCACTGAAAATTTCCCCTTCGAGAAAGTGAAAGAAATCAACCCTAATTTCTCAGTGAGTTACAGATGTGGAGTCTCATGCTCTACCGACTTGTATTTTAACATAATTTTCTCTTTTGTTTACAAACATTTTTGGCCATTTTTTGTTTCGCTCTCGAAGTTGCATTTTTCAATGTGTTTGACTCGACCTTGAAGTTTTCGCCCTCGTCAAAGTTGAAGTCCAAGTTGAGGTGTTGATGTGTTTCTACCATTAAGCTTGAATATTTGACAGAAAACTACCTTAAACGCTCATTTTCGCTGCATTTTTGGCAGATTTCTGTCAAATATGAGTTTATCGGTGACCATTTGCATACAGTCGAATACTTATTTACAGAAACAGATGAATAGTTACAGAGTATTTTTATTCAATTCACATCGTTCCGTGGAAAAATTTCTCGATGCGAGAGTTACAGAACAGGCTCCATTCGTGAGGACAAGGAAGGCCTAACCTCCGTTTCAACTGCAAGCAGCGTGCCCGAGGTCACCTAGTATGGAAGGCTGCAGTGTTTCTGGAGACTCTGCCCCATTGGTCGGTAGCCTGTTAAGTAAGTAAGTTGGTTGAGTTTGCTAAACAATTCGTCCAGCTCTTCTTTATTGTAGTTCGAAATGGACAAGATCTAGTTCGTTATTAGGGTATATGATTCCTTAAATGACTTGTTTTGAGGTCGGCGGTGACCGCAACAGTTGCCGTCTCCTTTTAAACGGACTTGACATTCCTTCAAATGTAGCATTACGTTCCATGGAGCCAAGTATTCCACTCTCATCATTTGAAACCACAACCTTTTCTTTAATATGATCCTAAAAGCAATGTTTATTTTTATAGGTATATTTTTATCACACGGGCAAAATAACTTAAATGATGAAAAATATACAAACGACATTAAAAAAATATTGGGAGAACTTAATAGGTGAGATCGTTGTGGTACTTTTTTCAATATATACATATTAACAGTTTTCCTTATAAACAGCCTTATTACTCACAACACTTCTTCATTTGGATGTGTGGACAATGCCAGAGAAAGCGAAACTCTTTTGCTGTTATGTTCAACATCTGAATTGAATGTAAGCTGTAAACTATTTTCAAACGTAACTAGGTAATTTAACTTATAAAAAAAATTAAATATATTAAATCAATTTAAACTTACAGTGGCAGCAATTTGATGCCAGTGGACTGCAAAATTGTGGATAAGCTGCCACAATGGTATCTTTTTGAATCAAATTACGAATTGGAAGACGTGTTTCCCATTATTGACAACAAAGAACAAGTTAACATTGAAAATCAATTTAACGCTGCATTGCAAGATGTGAAAACCAATATTCACAACAGTGAGATATTTATCCAGCACCAAAATGTCGACGATTCTGTTACCCTAGAAAACTACTTAAAGGAAACTAGCAAAAAGAATGATAGTGTTGTTTTTAAGGCATCTATATTACTAACAGCAAATATGTCGAATGAGTTTTTGATCAACATCAGATCATTCAATGGAACAATAAGATTTTCCGGTATTGTGTCTTCTCGTGTTTGGTGTCACTCAAAGAATACTTTTAAGGAAATAAAGGCGAATATCAGGAAAGATGTTCTTCGGTCGCTCGCTGCCAGAATTCAAATATATTGTGACGGTTTGACTGATTTACATTCCAATAATGTTGGTGTTGTTATTAGTGAACCTCCACGAAGAATTTACTTTTGTTACTCGAAAAGTCAGGGGATTCAGTTTTCGGAATACATTTTTCGGGGAGAAACACCATCTGTTGCAGTCGCACAGGCGAAACAAATACTGGATATGGATATAAACTCAGAGTGCATTTTTGATGATCAGGAAGGCTTGCACGTTGACGAGGCAGCTGCGGTCACTGAAGATCCAGTTGTTTTAAATAGAAAATCAAATTCCGTTCACGAAATCAGTCGCTCAATGTATATGTTAGGTATTGCGGCAGCTCTTCTAGTGTTATTGATATCAGTTCTGCTGCATTATATATTTTTGTAAGTTTTAGATCTGTTCATTAGGTAAATATATTGCAATGTTAACATAAATTGTGATAAAAATTTCTTCTTTGGTTTTTTCCTGTACATTATTTTAAAAATATGGTGATCAAATTAAATTTGTTTAACGTTCTCTAAACTGTACGTTGCTGCGCACAACAAAAGAAATGCTTGTTTTTAAGTAACAAACAAAACTGCAAGGTTACCACTGGACCGATGTGCCTCTCTCGAAAATATGAACTCAATCGGTTAGGTGTTTAAGGGGATTACAACGTTTTCTCGGCATGATTAAGCCCGCCCACACAACTTCGTTGCTCCGCTAAGGGTAGGTGCCAGTTCCATGTCAAGCGCCTTGTTTTAAAATGAA
This sequence comes from Portevinia maculata, assembly GCA_949715645.1. Lineage (NCBI taxonomy): Eukaryota > Metazoa > Arthropoda > Insecta > Diptera > Syrphidae > Portevinia > Portevinia maculata. Next base: position 133,236,183 of record OX454527.1, read on the forward strand.
TAACAACGATTATTGTTTAAATATTAACGAAGAATTGGATAATCGTGTTCCGATAAAGGCAAATAACACATGCGTGTGTTCCAATAAACCCTTCAAACACGCGCCGTGTACGAGTATATAATAACATTAACAGTGTAATATCAATAAATAAACTGCATGTGTTTCAGTTAACACCATCAGACACGCGTATTCCGTAAACCCAGACGAACAGTTTTAGATGCATAAGCACTGTCCCACGATATGCAGTTTGCCATAACAAAACGATCGGGTGCAGCAACTGAATGCCGGATACACGCGCTGCAAGAATTTAGGCGCTTCAGTGGATACCTGCTGCATACTGGTTTAGAATAAGTTTCAGTTTTAATTTTGTATTGTACGATTTAAGAACTAGGAAATAAAATAAATATTGGCCCATGTTCTGCATTCCACTTTTTGTGAATTTGCATGGTGAAAGTGAAATTGTGTGTTCTGCATTTCGATCGAAATGAATATTGTGAATTGGTGCAAATCTGTAGGGAGGTATTACGAATGGTTTAAGTGCGAATCCAGCATTTCTTTTATTGAAAATTGCTAAAACTATTGCATCCATGTTGACTTTATTGTGTTTGCTTAGGTGTGTTTGCTTAGGTCTTTGACAAATCGAAAGTGAATTCGAAAAAATCTGTATATGCGAACAAGTTGGCGCTCGGTTTTTTGATGTGTAAACATCTTTGCTCTCGCTGATGTGTAAATATCTTTTTTCTCTGTAGGGGCTAGTTGGAAATATCGAGCGTCACCGTCAGCGTCAGATTTTCAGCGTCACCGTCATCGTCAGATTTTCAGCGTCACCGTCAGATTTTCATACCACGTGAGTTAATCAGTGCTCGCCAGATCACTGCAATTAAACGACGTTGGGCGCGGTTAGTACGTAGATGGGTGACCGTTCGAGAACAACCGCGTGTCGTTGTTTTTTTTATTTTATTTATTTCGCTATACATTTTCCAGTTTTGATTATGTTCAATTTTAGAGATTATTATGTATGGCCTTACGAAACACCGGGAAGTTGTGTGGAAGTAGATTTGTTTTGAATAATTGAGGTTGTATAGCTTGAAGTTTGTTGTACATCAGTTGAAGGCAAGAGGAAAAATATCGATTTGTACTTCGGTAACCGATGGCCGATGAATGTCACTTTTAGTTGTAATAAGGTTATTTACCAAGTGCTCCTTGGAGAACCAAATAAGGTCCTTAAGCCCGAATTTTTTTTTTTTTTCAAAAACTCCTAAAAAAACCGCGTAGTATATTGTGTTCAATGTTATTTGACTAACAGATCCTTGGAACAACAAAAAAGGTCCTTCAAAATAGAAAAAGGGTATTTTCCCAAAATGCCATTAGAATCCACACGGTATATCTGTGTTCAATATGACTAAGAGATAGGTCCTTAATAGTGGAAAACAGAATATTTTTCAAAAATGTCACTAGAATCCGCACGGTATATCTCTGCTCAATGTTATTTGACTAAGAGGTCCTTGCAACAACAAAAAAGGTCCTTAATAGTTGAAAACAGGATATTTTTCCAAAATGTCATTTGAATCCGCACGGTATATCTGCGTTCAATGTTATTTGACTAAGAGGTCTTTGGAACAACAAAAAGGTCCTTAAAAGTCGAAAAAATGATATTTTACCAAAATGTTTGTTGTTCCTAGCACCCCCATTCAAATAACATTGAACTCATATATACCGTGCCATTTCTAAAAACATTTTGGGCAATATCCTTTTTCCAGTTTAATTATTGTTTCTCCAAGGAGCTCTTTGTAAAATAACGTAATGTAAAATAAACGCAATATGCATAATAAATCCCAATAAATTGTAACGAATCCCTGCCGTGCCAACATTATAAACACCAGCACGACACAGCAGCAAAACAGCAAAAGCTGCTGTTTCACCCAATGTAACACTCGGCATCAGGCGAACACATCCCCGAATCGACGAAAAGCAAGGATTTTGACAGCTGAATGTAGTCACCCGAGCGGCGGCCAAATGTCATCGAAGAATAAGAAATTCGAGAACGAAACTGACAGGGAATCCGATATCTCGTGGTCTCGTGGCTTTCTTTTCGAATTTCAACGGCCGAAGAGGAAGTACTCGTCTGCATAAGGAGCATTCCACCTAAATGAGATCGAGGAAATCCCTCGACCAGCGAGACAGACATCCCACCAGGAACGGGCGAGGATAAATATAATTTTCTCGGATTCCGCGACAGGCTATCCATTCCCGGAACCCGTTTTGGCGAAGCAAATCCCGGCCCACGCTAAGCGCAAGGATCGGAAAAGCGATCTAGCAGTGGCCCAGAGCCATCTCCCAAATAAGCTGCCCCCTGTAGCGAACGACGAAGTGGTGAGTTACTATGAGATATGCACGGAGGACGATGAATTAAAATTCCTCCTTCTCTTTATTTCTTTTTCGCAGCCAGCAGCCTCGATTCAACACTGCAGGTCTAGTACCGACGGATCCACGTGTCATTCGATACCTCGAGAAGCCTCATTAAAGGAGGAAAAAAGCCCGAGCCAGGCATAGTTCGGAGCAATAGGACGCAGGAGCCAGACTCCGGTCCTGAGCGCGGACATCTGCAAAACCAGGCTCGGAAATCACGTGTCGCCACGCTACCATACGGTTCGTCAGGTACTTACCTTGCAAGCGAGAGGGGGCAGTCGAGCTCCAAGCGAAATAAAGCGGGCCCTGCTCAGAAACCTCGCGCCGAATATACTACGCGGCCCCTTCACAATTTTGCACGGCGAAGGCATCGCCGAATATACTCCGCGGGCCCTTCATACAACCATGTTCAGCCCAGGCAGAGTAGCGCTTTGCGACAAGCAGCAGCCAGAATGGCCCCTTTACAGCCGTTCGGCAAGGCCCTTTTACAGCCAGTAGTCACAAGCGACCCTACCTTCCAACATCAGCAGGCGTAAGTCACAAGCGACTCCACCATCAGCGCAGTAGGTCACAAGCGACCCATCGCACCAACAACCGCAGTCCAGCAGTGATCAATTTTTTTTTATTGTGCGTAGAGTAGCTTATTTATAAATAGTTTATCGTAGAGTAGCTATGGGTTTTTTTTTAAATATACGTACACGTACATACGTACTTAAAGAAATCGCGAACCATGGTCTTTAACTCCCCCTCTGGGAACTCAGATTTAGTTCGTCGATAGAACAGCATCCTAGTAGCGCGATTAAGCAGCCATCGGTGGCGTGCCAGTCCGGGTATGTCCCTCAGTAACGCGGTATATTTTGTTTCACTCAAGGAACTTCGATCCGTGTGGGTGGATAATGAAAGAAAAAGTGCAGAATTAATAACCAACCAACGAGAATGAGTAGTTTGGTCCATTTCTCAGATCCTCACACCCCCGCAGATACCTCTGGGTGTGGATAAAAGAAAAAAGAGAAAAAAAGTTAACGTAAAAGTAAAGAAAAGCGATCGGTTGTGTAAAGTTTTCTTTATGTTGTTTCGCGTCGGCTTGAGCGAGGAATTTTTAATTGATTTAAGCATGTCGATGCAAGTACTTAGGGAATTATATTTATATATATGCAAGTAACATCCTACACTCCTCAAAATCCAACAGGAACGTCGGCAGTGTGCGCACATCGTCTGGAGTATCCACGTAAGTCATTAGTGTTGGCATTTAAATATATTGATAACATTATATATATATATATATATACATCTTTTCGCTTATATACATACATAAATATATTTATAATTCTGTGGGTCAGGCGTATTAAAGAACGTCCTATTCGATTTCGGGTAGAGGTGTAGCAACGAACGTCCCATCGCAAATTTATTTCGTTTTAGTTTCGGTTATATTTTTTTTGTTGTGGACGATTTTTTTTTCATTTTTTTGGCATCCGGAAAGGATTTCAATAATCATTCGTGTTTTTTTTGTTTATATCTCGAAGATAGCTTGTCATTCGGTATATACCCAACCACCGAAGGGCAATGGTAAGAATCGGATCGCGTCCAAAGTTTTCTTTGTGTGTCGGTGTAAGTCATCCTACTCAAGGAGTCGAGTCCTTTTCTATTCAAGCTTCAATCGTTTGAATAAGAGGGCGTATTGAAAAAGACCGAAGGTGCAATTACATAGGCACTTTTGGGATTTAGCGTAATACTTTCAAGAATTCGGAAGCATTTAAGGTAGCTTTAAGTTTTTTTCCCAATTCATTTTGATTTTCTGTCTTTGAGGCGGATCTAGACGTAAGATAGATTTTTAGTTTTATCTTAAATTTGTTCTGATTTCGTTCCCTGAATTATAATCGAATATATTAGTACGCGCTTAGAGCGTTTTCATGATAAAGCATTTTCTTAGTTTTTCTGTGTTCATTCTTTGGTTATTTGTTTTCTTTTGGATTAACTTATCTTCACCGAAGTCCGAACGTCTAGGTATGGCGGTTTAATAATCCTTCAAAGGAGGGGGTCGTAGGTCCGCAGCGGGAAGTGAGCTGAAGGAGGTTCAACGCAACGGGAGTAGGCGTCAACAGAGGCTGTAGAGGTCTATCTCCCTTTTCAATTTAGGGGTCATCGCCTATGGTGCGGCGCGGTGACCATGCAGTCCATGTGGAAACGTGGCGGGGTAGGCCAGCACAGGAGAGAATCATCACCTTCTCCTCCCCTCTCTCTCTCTTTCTCTCTCTTCCGGCGTTATTACTTCTTACCCACGCTTCATCCAGCTTGCTGGGTAGGGAGTGTCTCTCGTTCGCTTCTCAAGGTCATCCAGGCCTCCTGACCCTTCGGGCCACCCAAGCAATGGTGGTAGCAATACCACTCTCGCTCACTTTCTCTCTCTCCGCGAACGGTTAGCAATGGAGGTACATCGGTCCATTGGATACGGAGGAAGAGAGCAACCTTTTCTGGTTTTTGGTTTTCCAGGAAGGAGCTGCGGTTCTTTGAAGGCATGTAAAAATAGATGTAACCCCAGTTTGGGCTCACAGACAAGGATTCACGCCCGCGGCGAGCTAGCGCGGGGCGGTACCCATGCCTGGCTGGACCAGCTGACCCAAAGGTAGTATCCCAGTTCTCCGGTGCAGTGAAGCAGGACCTGTAACGTAAATTAATTAGCCCCTACCACAGCGCCACCGGTTACACTCAAGCCCCACCTTGCGGAAGGGCCGGTAGTGGTAGTGCCACAAGCTTCCCCTGTCTACCTTACCTTGTCCTTTCATCCAAAAAAAAAGAAGAAAAAACTGTACCATTGAGGCCCCAATGTTCCCTACAGCTTCGCTGCACCGGAGAACTGGGATACTACCTTTGGGTCAGCTGGTCCCCGCTTACAGGCGACTAGGACACAGCCGACCTTAACGACTGGGAAGAGGGGTGTTTGGCCACTCACAGCCAGGAATGCGTACCGCCCCGCGCTAGCTCGCCGGCGGGCGTGAATCCTTGTCTGTGAGCCCAAACTGGGGTTACATCTATTTTTACATGCCTTCAAAGAACCGCAGCTCCTTCCTGGAAAACCAAAATCCAGAAAAGGTTGCTCTCTTCCTCCGTATCCAATGGACCGATGTACCTCCATTGCTAACCGTTCGCGGAGAGAGAGAAAGTGAGCGAGAGTGGTATTGTTACCACCATCGCTTGGGTGGCCCGAAGGGTCAGGAGGCCTGGATGACCTTGAGAAGCGAACGAGAGACACGCCCTACCCAGCAAGCTGGATGAAGCGTGGGTAAGAAGTAATAACGCCGGAAGAGAGAGAAAGAGAGAGAGAGGGGAGGAGAAGGTGATGAATCTCTCCTGTGCTGGCCTACCCCGCCACGTTTCCACATGGACTCCATGGTCACCGCGCCGCACAATAGGCGATGACCCCTAAATTGAAAAGGGAGATAGACCTCTACAGCCTCTGTTGACGCCTACTCCCGTTGTGTTGAACCTCCTTCAGCTCACTTCCCGCTGCGGATCTACGACCCCCTCCTTAGAAGGATTATTAAAACTCCATACCTAGACGTTCGGACTTCGGTGAAGATAAGTCCATCCAAAAGAAAACAAATAACCAACGAATGAACACAGAAAAACTAAGAAAATGCTTTATCATGAAAACGCTCTAAGCGCGTACTAATATATTCGATCATAATTCAGGGAACGAAATCAGAACAAATTTAAGATAAAACTAAAAATCTATCTTACGTCTAGATCCGCCTCAAAGACAGAAAATCAAAATGAATTGGAAAAAAAACTTAAAGCTACCTTAAATGCTTCCGAATTCCTGAAAGTATTACGCTAAATCCCAAAAGTGCCTATGTAATTGCACCTTCGGTCTTTTTCAATACGCCCTCTTATTCAAACGATTGAAGCTTGAATAGAAAAGGACTCGACTCCTTGAGTAGGATGACTTACACCTTTGTATATACATTCCTATAGTAGCGCCAATCCAGTAGTACCAGTATCCTAATAGGTGTCGCTACTCATACCAAATCGAGAATTAGTTGGCTGAGAGCTTTTGTGCCTTTGATAATTTTATTAATAATAAAAAAGCATTCGTTGAGATTTTTGTTCGTTCAATCATTCAATATTATAGTTCGTCGTTCGTCGAAGAGAAAAGAGAAAGAAAGAAGAAAGAAACGAAGAAATAAACTGCTTTGTCTCTCATTATCGAATCATTCTGATATTATGTAAGTATTTATTTTTCTTTGTAAAAGCCAAATACTTTTTGAAGATTTGCGTTGTGCGTCGCTTCGGCAAATAGTATGTAGGATGGATAGAGGGAGATCATGGAAAAATTAGAAATCTGGCTTTGTCGTCTGCGAGTAGAATGTATGATGGAAGAGGCGATTCGTTTGAAAAGAAAAATTGAATAAAAGCTGATTTCGGTAGGTATTTGAATTATGAATTAATGGATTTTTAGACTTTAGCTATTTTCGCTGTATCTTGTCCAAAAATGTACCGATATATATCATTTCTTCAGTATTTGATTCGGAAATATTCAATTTGTGTTGTATCAGCCGTTATTCAAGGAAATAGTTGTTGGATAGGTGTATTTATCTAATTGATGACCTACATTAATATTGAGGCAGGTCACCTGTCGTTTTGGAGTTTTTTGTAATATATTCGTGGTCAGCATCGATAGTAATATGTATCTACTATGTCCGTCCGTCCGTCCGCCCACCCGTCGGCACAAATGAATGCCTTTACACTGGAGCTAGAAAGCTGAAATTTTAGCAATGTTATCTCTAGGGGCCCGAAATAATAATTTTTAAGAATTTTTAAAATCCGCCCATTGACACGCCCACAATTTTAAAAGAACAAATTTGTGAGCTAGAAAGCTGAAATTTTGAATATATGTATTGTCTTAAGGCGCCCAAAATGCTGTGAGAGTTAACTAACATTGCATCGTCGCCTCTTCAAGTAGCATGTATGATGAGAGGGGGATGATGGAAGGGACGAAAAGTTTTGAAATGAAAAATTTAATAAAATCAAATTTCAGTCTTTTTTCTCGAATAAGAAATTATGAGTTTATCGCTTTTTAGACTGTTACTATTTTGGCTATACCTTATCGAAAAATGTTCCGATTTGTATCATTTCTTTTGTAATTGATTCAGAAATATTCAATCTAATTTATAAAGAAACGGGATGTTACTTTGTGTCAGTATTGCGCCATGCTGCACCACAACTTATGGGTTAATAGTTAATAGGTTTCTACCTATACGATCAATATTTATTTTATTCAAATTTTATTATTTATTTATGTTCTTCTTAAGACAATTGGAGCTGGACGAACGTCTGCCATTCCTAAAGAATTTGAAGATGATGCCTAATAGCACGTTGAATGAAGAACAAGAAAGGGGAGTTCCTTCTGACAGAATAGAAATTCCGGGGAGTACATCTGCCCATGCAGGGACCAGCTTAGAAAATCACTACAGCGCCCTCCAAACAGCGTTTGTCGTAAAAGTATAGGTACTAAGGGGGAAATCACATCTATGCAATTTAAACATCCAGATGAGCCCAGCGACATATTTAACATCTTGCTCATTGCAGGGACGTTTGAACCTCGCTAATCCATCGCCAGCAAAGAATAACTGATACCAATTAGGGTCCGTCACTTTTTCTTCAAGCAGATAATCAAGGGCAATATGATTAGACTTAGGACGCTTCACTGGTGTACACCTCTTTGATGGCGAAATCTTCGGTGACGCCAACTATACATCTTACTCTTGTCTTTACTCGCTCATACATGTACACATGTCCATGACCATCCATACGTAGATTTCTGGAACTCCTCGTTGTCTTAGCGCTAACCCATAACAGATCCGTTGGTTGTTTATTACAGGACTTTCCAAAATCAACCAACACCATATGCAAATCCTTCAAAGAATCACGATGTTTTTCCATCATGATCATTACACTTTGGATTGCATTTGATTTACCTGCGACAAACTCGCACTGGTCTTCAGCTAGCCGTACTATTTTACGGATTCGGCTATTTAATACCCCCTGAACGATCTTCGTGGTGTGTGACATCAGCTTGATTGAACGGTATTTATCAGTCTCGCGTATCGCCTTTTTCTTTGTACAAAATAAGAAGAAAACTCTCCCTCCACGGGTTAGGCATTGGATCGCCACTCATCAGTTTGGAGATGAGAATCATGAGCCATTTGGACCCGATGTCTGATATCTTTTTCCAGAACTCAGAGGGTTTCTTGTCCGGCCCAACTGGTTTCGATTTTTGAAGTCTTTGACCGCCTTCCTAACTTCTGCAACAATAATGTCGTGTACTTCTTCAGTGTTAGAAACGGCTCTCGGAAAATATATCCGATGAAATATGGTTAATTAGTAGTTTTTGTCATCCACAAGAAGCAGCCCTTGAGCATTGTTGATGAACTTTGGCGAACGGATTTCCTGGGCATTCCTCCTTCTCTCAGCGCAAATTTTGAAAATAGTTGTTTTTCTGTTCAAGTTCAAGCTGCTTTGTTGGAGTTCGTGGACGGCCTTCTGACACTTTTTTGTCTTATCACTGCTTTAGCTTCATCTGCCCACCACCATGTTTCTTTGCCGTATTGACAACTTTGGATGGAGATAATTTTGCATATTTGCAATAAATGCTTGACTTTTTTTGTCCAGGTTGTACCATTTGATTCTCACAAACACTTTTCTGTCAGGAGTAAGCGGTTTTGTTGGGCGATTGCCTCTTCCAGGATCACTTTGCAATCTTTAACCCGAGGCTTCATGAAACGTGCTACCATATGGCAATCACTCTGGGATTCGTTTCCGCCACTGCTGTAAGTGACCAGGTGACGGCTTTGTTTGAGAACGATAAGACCTTATGACTTGCACATGCTCAGGATATCTTTACCCGGAGAGTTCCTGGTGCCGTATCCCAGTCCTCCATGGCAGTTCTCATAGTCTTCGTTTGACTAACCGACAATACCGTTCAAATCTCCGCCAACAAACAAAAGTCCCGTATTAGAATATCTTGAAAGCTTTTGTGATAAAGTCCAAGAAACGCGCCCGATTTCCGGTGTTTTGCGGGATGATATTTTCCTGGGATAGACTCACAAAAATTAAAACTCTGGACACGTCTTCGACTCACAAAAAAGGATATTCTGAAGGTGGGATATTTCAACCGTGGATATTATAAAAAAGAATATAAACTGCAGTAATTATTACTAATTTTTGGATTTGAAGTGGCCAACCGCTAGTGCCGGTTCCCTACCTACTCCACACACACATCAAAGCAAACAACTTAGAGCATTCTTCAAAAGAATTCGCTTTAACATCTCTAAATGATTGCATACCTTCTTATGCAATGTTTAAATATTTTCCCAGCCTTTATGCAAAAATTCGGATTCAGTACATATCCAAAACATGTAAGTTATGCAATCTCTGTGTCGTTTAAAGTCCCAAACCAGTTGTTTGTGAAAAACCAAATGAAAAAATTCTGCTTATTTTCGGAGATTTAATTGTGTAACAAAATGCAATCGCAATACGCGACCTTAGGACAACAAGGTTCTAACGACATTTTTACCAAAAATGAGTTATATATTGCATCGTACTAAAAATGCTATGCTCTTTCGATCCCTGTATTCCGTTCTTGGCTATCTTCTATGGTTTCTCAAATAATTGATAAAAATGCAGTCAACAAGGTCCTATCAACACATATTTAATTTGATTTTAAGTTCACAAAGTTCTATCAGCCACATAGAACCATGCGTCCTTAGAAAAAATTTTTAATTTTGCAGATAGAACCTTGTTGCAGTTTTAATTGCAGATAGAACCTTTTTGCTCCAGAAATTATTAAAATATGCTACCGTTGGAATCGAGTCTTTCTTGATAATTTTGTCAAATTTGAATTCATATGCGTGAACTCAAAGTGGTATCGAATGTTATTTGGTGGAAAAAATCATTGCACGAAGTCCTATTTGGTAAAAAGTGATAAAAATTATTTGTTTTAAGCTATACGTTTAATATCTGGATGTAAGTAAAACAATTTCCGGTAATTAGGATTTTTATAACACTGTTCTTGTTAGTGTATTAGCCTGTTTGAACAAATCTATGATGGATTCGCAAATACTTGCTCTTGAAGATGGAGACATTATAAATGTTGATAATATATCGGTGTTTATTGAGGACTACATTATTTTGGGACCTGAAGTTGATGAAATAAACCAGGATGCAGAAGATCATCTCTTGCAACAAGAAGGTAATTCTGAAAAAAATAATGTAGGGCTAGAAGTAAACCAAGTGGATGTAAATGATCTGAGCCCTAAGAAACAAGTTAAAACATTAACACGTAAACGGTTACTTAATGAAAAAACATGGAAAAGAAACGTTAGGCAGAGAAAATTTCAAGCAGGGGAGGCATATATTAGTTCTCGAGGAAAAGCAGTACACAAGAAAGATATTAAGTCTACAAAGAACTGTCTCTTGCACTGCAAACTGCACTGTGAGCAAAAAGTGACAATATCAGAGCGCAAAGAACTCTTTGAATCTTTTTATTCCCTGGATAGAGATGGAAAAGCGAACTTTATACTCAAATCAACAACGAAAACAGAAACAAATAGAAAAGTAAACAAATCAATGTCTTCTCGTCGGAGTTTTACATTCGTGTATTTTGTCGAGTTATCCGGAAATACAATCCAAGTATGCAAATCTTATTGGCTCGGAACATTTTCTATTTCTCAAAAATCAGTTTACAATGCCCATGCGGTCAAAAACAATGTGTCTGGTGTTGCTAAAAAGAGTGAAAGGGGCTTAAAATCATTTAAACGAATTCGTGACGAGAAGGTGTCTGAAGTAAAGGCACATATAACTTCTTTTCCGACAATAGAGTCACATTATTGCCGTGCAAAAACAAATAAGCTTTATCTAGAACCAAGCCTCAACATAACAAAGATGTACAACTTGTACAAAAATGATGTCGAAGACCCCGTTAAGGAAAGCTTCTACAGGTATATTTTTAATACAAACTTTAATTTGGATTTCCATCGACCCAAATCGGATAAATGTGGAAAGTGTGAGGCCTATTATGCTGCAGAAAAAGATAAGGCATTAACTGAAAACTTAACCAGAGATCATAAAGTTCATCTCGAACTGAAAAAGATGATGAGAGAGCAAAAGGTTCTGGATAAAGATTCAGGGATTCCTCTCCTTACATTTGATTTGCAAAACGTTATACCCTGTCCAAGAGCGAAAATTGGTCCAATGTTTTACAATTCAAACATGAACATATATAATTTGACTGCTCATTTGTCGACAACAAAAAAAATTTATTGTGCTATTTGGACGGAGTACACTGGTGGTAGAAGTGGCAACGACATAGCGGCTGCATTAATTACAATTTTTGAAAGAGTTTTTGAAGAAAACAATATAACAAAGCCTATTACTTGGTCCGATTCATGTGTTCCTCAAAACAAGAACTCTATAATGGCTCTTGCTGTACAGCATTTTATGAAGACTCACCCGGACATTGAAAGCATAACAATGAAGTACTCACTACCAGGACATTCAGCACTGCAGGAGGTGGATAATGCTCATAGCCAGATAGAGAAATATCTGTCTGTAAATGAATATTTCTCTCCTATGGGACTCATCAGACTGTTGAAAACAGTTAATACCCGAAAGCCGCTTGTAATAATGCAAATGCAACCATCCGATTTTAAGGACTTCGCCAGATATTCAAAAATTTGTTTTGACTACAAAAATATACCGTTTTCAAAACTTAAAATCCTAAAATTTACACAAGCTGAATTTGAAATCGGATTTTCTTTGAACTACGATTCGGAAAACATTACTTGTGTCGTAATAAGATGGATGGCAACAAGACCACGCAAAGGTAAAGTTGTGGAACAACAAACACCAACTCTGCAGGAAGAGATTGAAAGCGTTCCATTGAAAGACGGTATCTCTAAGGAGAAAGAGAAGCACCTTCTATCTATGTTCAAGTACATGAGCTCTGCCGATAAGGCTTACTACAAACTAATACTTAAACTAGGTATGATACACTTAAAAATACGTTTTAAAATTTACTAACAAGTAAAATTTCCTTCTTTTTCAAGATGATCAAACTTTACCAAGTCCAAGAAATTCGATTTGAAGAACAAAATATTATTATCTAACAATTAATAATATAATTTATAACCTAACTTAATTTAATTTTTTGTATATTTTTATTAAAAAGCCTAAAAACACCGATATGTTTTAATATTTTTTTTATCGAATTATCAGTATCTTAATAAAATTGGCATATTCTTAACCATAATGTCTAATATAACAAGGTTCTATCTGAACAAATATGTATCTTACAGTGAAACAAAGTTCTATAAGGCAGTTAGAACCTTGTTGTCCTACCTTTATGTACCCTATCGTTGAGCAACAAAGTTCTATCGATTTTTTTAATCTTAAATAACTTAATAACTATTCAATATATTTTAAACAAATTAATTGGAGTACATTTCTTAAAGCAATAAAATGTATATAATTAGGTGCACGTCTAGATTAAAATCAATTTGTAAAAATTATACAACATCAAATATTCAACCTCTGTTTTCTCGAAAGTGATCTGAGTGCAGTTAGAACCTTGTTGTCCTAAGGTCGCGAATAATGTACATAATATGATTTGTGATACCGATTATGAATGAATACTGTACCCCTTTTCATTGATGAATGCTACGGCCTCCTTGCAATATGCCATAACCTACCCCAAACTTCCATTAAAAACAAATAATTTATAAACCATATACCGTACCCTCTCACCCACACATCATATCCCCATCATGAGAAGTATAAAAAAAATTCAATAAACAAACGACAAACTACAAATCTTCAAATATAACGGCGCTGGTCGGAAAAATGTTACTTTTGTTTTGTTCATCACTTCAATTACTTTCGTTTAATATAGCTTTCGTTTTGACGAAAACTTTCATAAGAACTTAAAGCTCCATCTAAATTAATTAAGGACACAAACCAGTTTTCATTATTGATCGATTGAAGCGCCAAAGCTTCTGCGGGATACATGTACAACATTATTATTCGATTTCTTGGCGCTACTATAGGAATGTATATACAAAGCTTACACCGACACACAAAGAAAACTTTGGACGCGATCCGATTCTTACCATTGCCCTTCGGTGGTTGGGTATATACCGAATGACAAGCTATCTTCGAGATATAGGTTAGGTTTAGGTTAGGTTTGTGTGGCTGTCGGCAGAAACCGACACGCTTAGACCAATTAGGTCCATTGTGATACCACGTATGTATTATCTACCTCAACTCTGTAGATGGGACTGGCCAACGACACGCGGTTGTTCTCAAACGGTCCCCCATCTACGTACTAACCGCGCCCAACGTCGTTTAATTGCGGTGATCTGACGAGAACCGATTAACTCGACGTGGTATGGTCTTCGAGATATAAACAAAAAAAACACGAATGATTATTGAAATCCTTTCTGGATGCCAAAAAAATGGAAACAAATCGTCCACAAAAAAAAAAAATATAACCGAAACTAAAACGAAATAAATTTGCGATGAGACGTTCTTTGCTACACCTCTACCCGAAATCGAATAGGACGTTCTTTAATACGCCTGACCCACAGAATTATAAATATATTTATGTATGTATATAGGCGAAAAGATGTATATATATATATATATATAATGTTATCAATATATTTAAATGCCAACACTAATGACTTACGTGGATACTCCAGACGATGTGCGCACACTGCCGACGTCCCTGTTGGATTTTGAGGAGTGTAGGATGTTACTTGCATATATATAAATATAATTCCCTAAGTACTTGCATCGACATGCTTAAATCAATTAAAAATTCCTCGTTCAAGCCGACGCGAAACAACAAAATAAAACTTTACACAACCGATCGCTTTTCTTTACTTTTACGTTAAATTTTTTTTCTCTTTTTTCTTTTATCCACACCCAGAGGTATCTCCGGGGGTGTGAGGATCTGAGAAATGGACCAAACTACTCATTCTCGTTGGTTGGTTATTAATTCTGCACTTTTTCTTTCATTATCCACCCACACGGATCGAAGTTCCTTGAGTGAAACAAAATATACCGCGTTACTGAGGGACATACCCGGACTGAGTTCCCAGACCTTGGTTCGCGATTTCTTTAAGTACGTATGTACGTGTACGTATATTTAAAAAAAACCCATAGCTACTCTACGATAAACTATTTATAAATAAGCTACTCTACGCACAATAAAAAAAAATTGATGACTGCTGGACTGCGGTTGTTGGTGCGATGGGTCGCTTGTGACCTACTGCGCTGATGGTGGAGTCGCTTGTGACTTACGCCTGCTGATGTTGGAAGGTAGGGTCGCTTGTGACTACTGGCTGTAAAAGGGCCTTGCCGAACAGCTGTAAAGGGGCCGTTCTGGCTGCTGCTTGTCGCAAAGCGCTACTCTGCCTGGGCTGAACATGGTTGTATGAAGGGCCCGCGGAGTATATTCGGCGATGCCTTCGCCGTGCAAAATTGTGAAGGGGCCGCGTAGTATATTCGGCGCGAGGTTATGAGCAGGGCCCGCGTTATTTCGCTTGGAGCTCACCTGCCCCCTCTCGCTTGCAAGGTAAGTACCTGACGAACCGTATGGTAGCGTGGCGACACGTGATTTCCGAGCCTGGTTTTGCAGATGTCCGCGCTCAGGACCGGAGTCTGGCTCCTGCGTCCTATTGCTCCGAACTATGCCTGGCTCGGGCTTTTTTCCTCCTTTAATGAGGCTTCTCGAGGTATCGAATGACACGTGGATCCGTCGGTACTAGACCTGCAGTGTTGAAACGAGGCTGCTGGCTGCGAAAAAGAAATAAAGAGAAGGAGGAATTTTAATTCATCGTCCTCCGTGCATATCTCATAGTAACTCACCACTTCGTCGTTCGCTACAGGGGGCATCTTGTTTGGGAGATGGCTCTAGGCCACTGCTAGATCCCTTTTCCGATCCTTGCGCTTAGCGTGGGCCGGGATTTGCTTCGCCAAAATGGGTTCCGGGAATGGATAGCCTGTCGCGGAATCCGAGAAAGTTATATTTATCCTCGCCCGTTCCTGGTGAGATGTCTCGTTGGTCGAGGGATTTCCTCGATCTCCTTGAGGTGGAATGCTCCTTATGCAGACGAGTACTTCCTCGTCGGCCGTTGAAATTCGAAAAGAAAGCCACGAGACCACGAGATATCGGATTCCCTGTCAGTTTCGTTCTCGAATTTCTTATTCTTCGATGACATTTGACCGTCGCTCGGGTGACTACATTCAGCCGTCAAAATCCTTGCTTTTCGTCGATTCGGGGATGTGTTCGCCTGATGCCGAGTGTTACATTGGGTGAAACAGCAGCTTTTGCTGTTTTGCTGCTGCTGTGTCGTGCTGGTGTTTACAATGTTGGCACGGCAGGGATTCGTTACACACCTTAAAACTTTCCGAGTCTTGCGAGAGAAACTGTCAAATAAGACGCATGCCTGCCGATGACTTCGGACTCAATCGGTGCACAGGCTGAGCTATACGGGCCTGCTGTTCGTTTACTTTGGGTGTTGATCTCCGCTGTAGACTTTCTACTCCCTTGTATATCTCTTAATTTTGATGGATATTCGTGTCTTCTTTTGGTTTTTGCCTATTTTAAATGACCATAGGTGGTCGAAATTGAAAATTGTAGTTTATTTGGCTTCTTATTTGGGGATGGTGGGATAAAATTTGTTCGTCTCCTCCGGGGATATAGGATAGGATAGGGGTATGCGATTGTATGTCGCTCGCTGCAGATGAAGATGGCTCTTATCTTCTAATGTCCTTGGAGTGCACCATTTCCAGGTCATGGCCTTGCTCGTCTTCAAGTTGGTACAAGTTTCCTATGACCTTAACGATTCTAGCTTTTATGAATTTCCGACATAACTTCGTGTTTATTCCTTTTGGGAAATTACTCAAAACCTGATTTCTCTTGTAGACATTGTCTCCGACTTTGTACTTGACTGGGTTGCAACGAAGGTTGTAACGCTTCTCGTACTTACCGTGGGCGTTTTCCAACGCTTTTTTGACGTGCGCGTGGAGGATGTTCATTTTACAGGCCTTTGGCACGAATGCTAGTTCCGAGTTATTCAGTCCTTCAAGTTGTCTAAGCAACTTGTAGTCGCTGCCGTGTTCTATCATCCGCTGGCCGAAAAGTGCTTCGTAGGGCGACATTCCAGTGGCCGAGTGGATCGAGGTCCTCAGAGCTCTGCCTATCGGGTGTATTTGGGCGTCCCAGGACGAGTGGTCCGGGCCGATGTACTCTCGAATGGCTGTAAGGATGGAACGGTTTACCCGTTCGCTCGCGTTCGCTTGGGGCGAGTATGCCGCGGTTCGCAAATGTTTAAAACCGAGTGCGAGGGCGAAGTTGCCGAAGTCTTTGCTGGCGTATTGCTGTCCGTTGTCTGAGAGCAAAGTTTCGGGACTCCGAAAATGGAAAATACCTCGTCACGAAGAAATTGTATGGCCGCTTCGGAGGTCGCTCTACGAATGGCCTTAATGATGACAAATTTCGAAAATTGATCGAGCGCGATGATGACATTAGTGTTTCCTCGCTTCGATCGCGGGTACGGACCCAGGAAGTCAGTGTAGAAGTGTTGGAATGGTCTGTCTACCACAAAGCCTTTTCCCATCTCCGCTCGTAGGGAGGTGTTGGATGCTTTCGTTGTTTTACAGACTTCGCAGGTGTCGATGTACTCCTTTACTTGCGCGGCCATGTTTGGCCAATAAACTTGCGCCCGCAGCCTATACAGTGTCTTAGCTACGCCTCCATGAGAGGCTTCCGGTGGGCAATGAGCCATGCGAATCAGTTGGTCAGTTAGCGCGGCTGGAATCCATAGCTTCCAAGGTTGCTCGTCGTGGAGTGGATGGGTTGTACTAGTTTGGACCTTCTTGTACACAAAATGGTTTGTGACCCGAAGATCCGATAGCTGGTTTTAATTATCGCCGACGCTGTCGACGATCTGACGGTATTGCTCCGAGTGGAAACTAGGGTCCGTCAGGTCAACGTGCAGTACGTCGGTGAGCCCGCTCGGTATCGAGTCGCCGGTTCGGAGGGCCTCCACTTCGTGAACGCGGGATAACGCATCCGGCACGACGTGTAAACTCCCCTTCCGGTGTTCGACATCGAACGTGTAGCCTTGTAGCTCCAAACTCCAACGCGCTAATCTGCCTTTGAGTTCCTTCCTGGTCATGAGCCATTGAAGACTGGCGTGGTCCGTGATTACTTTGAACCTGTAGCCTTCTATGTAGGGTCGGAACTTCGCGATCCCCATGATCGCTGCTAATCACTCTTTCCGTCACAGTATAGTTACGCTGGGCGGAATTTAGTTTATGCGAGTAGTAATATACTGGTCGCTCGTTCTCTTCGTCGTCCATCTGGCTCAGTACGGCTCCGATTCCTGTGGAACTGGCGTCGCACGAGATGATGAATGGTCGTCTAAAATCGGGGTTGGTCAGAACGGGTGCGCAGGACAACCTCTCTTTGATCTCCTGGAATGAGGCGATCGCTTTTTCGCCGAAGACGAATTTAGTGCCTTTCTTCAAGGTATCTGAAAGATCTCCAGATAAGGTGGAGAAGTTCTGGACAAACCGTCGGTACCACCGGCCATTCCCAGGAATCGGCGGACTTGACGTGCCGTCTGTGGGATTGAAAATTCTCGGATGGCTTGTACTTTACATGGGTCTACTTTCAATACCCCTCTGCCGACGATGAAGCCTAAATACCTGAGTTCCTGGTAGCAGAACTTGGATTTCTCCAAGTTAATAGTAAGACCTGCTTCAGCTAACTTACGCGCTACGCCTGATAACATTGAGAGATGCTCATCGAAGGTGCTGGAGATGATCAGCAGATCGTCAAGGTATACGAAGACTTTGTGTCTCCATTCCGCGGGTATGACCTGGTCCATTAAGCGGCATAAGCGCTGCGGCGCATTGCACAGCCCGAAGGGCATGACCTTAAATTGATAAAGCGGTCTCCCGGGAACGGTGAACGCTGTCTTCTCCTTGCTTTTCTCGTCTAAAAGTATCTGCCAGAAGGCATCCTTTAAGTCGACGCTGGACATGTAATATGTATCCGGCAATCGAGCGAGTAGTCCCTCAATATTCTGTAGCGGGTACGCATCCTACTTCGTGACGCGATTGAGATCGCGTACGTCCAAGCACATGCGGTGTTTGTCGCCTCTCCGTACTAACACGACGGGAGAGCTCCACGCGCTTGGGCTGATTTCAATCACGTACATCGCTAGCATGCGATCTAGTTGAGCATATAGATGTTCTTCTACTACTGAGGAAACTGGGTAGTGACGCCTCTTTATCGGGGCGGCATCTCCGGTATCGATTTCGTGTGTCGTGAGTTGGGTGCGCCCTAGGCCTAAATTTGCATAGGACGGAAACTTCGTGAGCGTCTCGTCGAGGCGCTGATTCTCGTCGGGGGAAAGATTGTGAGCCTGAGATAGCATTTCGGCTCTGGGGATAGAGTCCCCGGTCATATCGATGCCGACCGCGATGCTATTCACATCGAAGGGGGTCGACGTCGGTCACGGTACGATGTTAGGTGCTAAACCGAACTTCTTCCAAAAGTCTATCCCTAGGATAAGTTCTTGGGAAATGGACGGAACTACGTACAGGGTGATGTCTTCTGTACGGTCGTTAAAGTATACTTGGGTGGAAATGATTCCAACGATGGCTTGGGATCGACCATCAGCAGTGGTTACGGCTGAGGTGAAGGGTTCCCACGAAAGGTGGTGACTTTTCAAATGAGCCACTCCCGCTCCGCCTATGACACTGATGCAGGCGCCCGTGTCCAAGAGACCCGACCAAGATCGGTCGAAAAAGGTTACGACTGCGTAGGGTCGCGGATCTCCGTTGGCTCGTGGCGAAATCTGCAACGTTGTCGCTGCGATAGCGGCGAGGTTATGTCTTCTTTGGGTAAACCGTTTCCTAACTTTGCGTATGCGGGACGATGGAGTGGACTTCCCGAAAATGCGTTGTCGTGCTGTTAAGTATTCCGACCAGCGTTGGTCGTACGACTTGTAAGTTCTAAAGGGTGGGTTTGAGACGCTCGTACCTGCGGCAAGAGCCTGGGTTGATGCGGTCTCGGGTTCCGGATTGAGTATTAAATTTGATGCCGACGAATCTCCGTTTGGATTGTCTGGGCGTTTTTGGATAGTGATGTTAATGGGTACGCCTGGGTTTAATTTTCTATTGCCGGTCTGGTGATCTTCGAACTGCCCTCCCCGGTTCGAGGGTAGTTCGTCCTTGGGTTTTCCCGACATCTTGGGCAATTTGCAGTGAAGACGTTCTCGTGTCCACAAAGGAAACAGAATGGGTTCTGCGGTAGCTTGAGGCAATCATACATGGTATGCCCGGGCTCCCGACAGATCCAACAAATGAATGGTCTGCGTTCGCGGTGGCGATATTCTACTGCGTCCACGCCGACTTCGGCTGTCGTAGGGTCGAGATGCTCTTCTTCTCGGAGCTCGCTGACATTTCTCCTGAAGGAGTTTCCTGTAGAGAACTTGGGTTTGCTCGGGGAACTGCTGTGCGGCTCCGCTAAAAAGCGCTCGATGCTTCGACAGACGTAAACTAACTCCGCTGTATCCGACGTGTTGAAAGTGAGCAAATGTTGCCCAATTTGGCGTTTCACGTTTCGTTTGATGATCTCGATGAGATCACGGTTCACCTTGGGTTATTTAAGTCTCGCGTTGAGCCTTAGTACGCTCCCGTAATACGAGTCAAACGGTTCATGGTCTTCCTGGTGGAGTGAAGACATTTGTCGGAAAATATCGAAGTCCGTTTCGAGACTGCGGTACTGCTCGAGGAGAGCTAAGCGTAAAGCTTCCCACGAGGCGTGAGGGTTCTTCTTTATCCACCCCCAAAACCACAGTTTTGGCTGTCCTTTCACTAGATGGTGGAAATTGAGGACAACGTCTGCCCATGACGCGTTGCTTGATTCCCGTTGCCGGTTAACTTGCAAAAGAAAGTCGTCAATGGACAGGTCTTCATTACTGAAATGCAAATACCATTTAGGGATGTTATGATAACGGGGAAATGAGCTCGCCTGAGACGGTCCCTGCGAAGGCGCGTTGCGCTCGCCGGTCGGATTAGGTGAGGACTCATTCAAGTTGATATTGCTTAACTGCGCCAGAAAATTATCAACGTTGGCGCTTCTCGCCATGTGTACGGGTTACACGTGGGTGTTCGGGGCAGGAGCTCCTATGGGAGGTGGACTCGAGCCTAGAATATATTCGGGCCGGCTGGTGACATGCGCGGCCGATGACTGTGCTGGTTGGTTGTGTTGCTGAGAGGTCGGACCATGGGTTCCGGCAGCTTCTCGCGCTTGCGCATTACCTTGGCCTGAAGGGCCTTGGCGAAGAAGTGGGTTCTGTCCCAGGACTGCTTCTCACAACAGGATCGCCATGTCTTGCCGCATTACAGCTCGACTGTGATCTAGTTCCTCTCTGATATGACGTAACTCTTCGGCGCGCCTCAGTCCGACTGTAGCTGTTACTACTTGGTGGATGTACTGCTCGAATTGAGCGCTGTCGTTCGCATCACCCTCCCCTGAACCGTCCGGTCCTGGAGCGCTTATCGCGTCAGAAGGTCGTGAGACTTCCTGTGCCGGATGTGCTACTGACGTTGCGTGAATGCCTGAGGGCTGATTCTCGCTCGGATCTGAAGAATGATCTCGGATGGGAAACGGTCCCAGTAACTCGGGAAGAGGTACTGGCTCTGACTCCCTGGCTGGCCGAGAGATTTGGTAAGTCTGGTTATCCCGAGTATCCGTGGATATTTCCGGGTCGTTTGGATTGTTGGGCATAGAAGACCCTTGCTCGCTGAGCTGTCCCGATGAAGTTGGGATAGCTGCGCGGCTGGATGACGTGCCGTCTCGTCCTCTTCCTCTAGAGGCACGACGCGGTACCTTCCAAGAGGTGTCAAGCCTACCAGTGTTGGTGGGGTTGGACATCTGCCTGGACCGTGAGGTGGTCTCGTAAGACTCAACAATCAAAAAAAAAGTCTGTATGCTCACTCCGGTTTACGGGTGTATGTCCGAACTGGGGTGAGCCAAAAGGGTGAAAAAAACAAAAATCTTAAAATTAAATCCTTAAGCTAGGTTTACTACACTACGATAGATGGGTGGTGGAGCTGAGGTCCTTATTCAGGGTGACCGCAACTTCACCTAAATATGGGTGGTTCTTACTTCTACTGCGTATGAATACTTGAATGAAAAAAAAAGATATGCTAATAGAAAAGGGTTGGTTGAATACAACTTCCTTCACTTCCTTCAACTACTGAAAAATTTTCAAATACTGGAAAAAACTCTGCATACTGCTACTGCTTAAACGTCCTTAAATTTATGAGCGTCCTACGACAGGATGCTACTAATACTACTTCTTAAACTACTACTTCTGTGTCTGCTCTTGGTTAAGGAGGGGTCGTATCTCCTGGGGTTGTTCTGGGTCTAGATAAGACTCCAGTGAGTGAGCTGGGAGGTATCTCTGTATCTCCTGCTCTTCCTTTCTACTTCTCGGTGCTCTCTTTAATATTATTAGGTTTATATCTTTATGTATAGTGTTGAGCGGTGAGGTACTGCGCGGCTATAACGCCGTGCGGCTGCTGACACACGCGGGCCCTACATCAACCCACGCGCCGGACTCGCTCGCGCGCTAATGCTACACTACCTCCTTCTTGTAAGTGTCCCTTGAGCAAAGGCCTATCCAATCGCTCTAGGACAGAGTGAAGTCCACGCACGCAAAAGCTCTAGGCGAAATCCCTGCCCAAAGCCGAACTATGGATCTGCCACTCCTCTTCGAGGGTTGCACGAATGTACTAACACGCCTACCAAACCCGCAGCTAACGAACGTGGAGAAAAACTTCAATCCAAGTTTAGGACTGGGCTGGAGTTGTGTTGAGAAGATGGACTTACTCCGCAAAGCGAAGCGAATTTCGCGCCACTGGCTCCACTGCCAGCGTTCTCCTCGAAGGAAGATGTCATTACTCTACAATGCAAAACAAAAAAAATAAATTCTGAAAAAAAATATTCCGTACCGAAAATAAATTTTCGAAGAAAGAGATGAAAAGAACTTCTCAAGGCCTGCGATAGGCCTTCCTTGGCTTAATTTCGGGCCCCACGTTGGGCGCCACCTGTAACGTAAATTAATTAGCCCCCACTGCAGCGCCACCGGTTACACTCAAGCCCCACCTTGCGGAAGGGCCGGTAGTGGTAGAGCCACAAGCTTCCCCTGTCTACCTTACCTTGTCCTTTCATCCAAAAAAAAGAAGAAGAAAAATCTGTGTCATTGAGGACCCAATGTTCCCTACACCTTCGCTGCACCGGAGAACTGGGATACTACCTTTGGGTCAGCTGGTCCCCGCTTACAGGCGACTAGGACACAGCCGACCTTAACGACTGGGAAGAGGGGTGTTCGGCCACTCACAGCCAGGAATGGGTACCGCCCCGCGCTAGCTCGCCGGCGGGCGTGAATCCTTGTCTGTGAGCCCAAACTGGGGTTACATCTATTTTTACATGCCTTCAAAGAACCGCAGCTCCTTCCTGGAAAACCAAAAACCAGAAAAGGTTGCTCTCTTCCTCCGTATCCAATGGACCGATGTACCTCCATTGCTAACCGTTCGCGGGGAGAGAGAAAGTGAGCGAGAGCGGTATTGCTACCACCATCGCTTGGGTGGCCCGAAGGGTCAGGAGGCCTGGATGACCTTGAGAAGCGAACGAGAGACACGCCCTACCCAGCAAGCTGGATGAAGCGTGGGTAAGAAGTAATAACGCCGGAAGAGCCTACCCCGCTGGTCTACCCCTCCACGTTTCCACATGGACTCCATGGTCACCGCGTCGCACCATAGGCGATGACCCCTAAATTGAAAAGGGAGATAGACCTCTACAGCCTCTGTTGACGCCTACTCCCGTTGTGTTGAACCTCCTTCAGCTCACTTCCCGCTGCGGACCTACGACCCCCTCCTTAGAAGGATTATTAAACCGCCATACCTAGACGTTCGGACTTCGGTGAAGATAAGTCCATCCAAAAGAAAACAAATAACCAAAGAATGAACACAGAAAAACTAAGAAAATGCTTTATCATGAAAACGCTCTAAGCGCGTACTAATATATTCGATCATAATTCAGGGAACGAAATCAGAACAAATTTAAGATAAAACTAAAAATCTATCTTACGTCTAGATCCGCCTCAAATACAGAAAATCAAAATGAATTGGGAAAAAAACTTAAAGCTACCTTAAATGCTTCCGAATTCTTGAAAGTATTACGCTAAATCCCAAAAGTGCCTATGTAATTGCACCTTCGGTCTTTTTCAATACGCCCTCTTATTCAAACGATTGAAGCTTGAATAGAAAAGGACTCGACTCCTTGAGTAGGATGACTTACACCGACACACAAAGAAAACTTTGGACGCGATCCGATTCTTACCATTGCCCTTCGGTGGTTGGGTATATACCGAATGAGAAGCTATCTTCGAGATATAAACAAAAAAAAAACACGAATGATTATTGAAATCCTTTCCGGATGCCAAAAAAATGGAAACAAATCGTCCACAATAAAAAAAATATAACCGAAACTAAAACGAAATAAATTTGCGATGGGACGTTCTTTGCTACACCTCTACCCGAAATCGAATAGGACGTTCTTTAATACGCCTGACCCACAGAATTATAAATATATTTATGTAGGTATATAGGCGAAAAGATGTATATGTATATATATATAATGTTATCAATATATTTAAATGCCAACACTAATGACTTACGTGGATACTCCAGACGATGTGCGCATACTGCCGACGTTCCTGTTGGATTTTGAGGAGTGTAGGATGTTACTTGCATATATATAAATATAATTCCCTAAGTACTTGCATCGACATGCTTAAATCAATTAAAAATTCCTCGCTCTAGCCGACGCGAAACAACAAAAAGAAAACTTTACACAACCGATCGCTTTTCTTTACTTTTACGTTAAATTTTTTTTCTCTTTTTTCTTTTATCCACACCCAGAGGTATCTGCGGGGGTGTGAGGATCTGAGAAATGGACCAAACTACTCATTCTCGTTGGTTGGTTATTAATTCTGCACTTTTTCTTTCATTATCCACCCACACGGATCGAAGTTCCTTGAGTGAAACAAAATATACCGCGTTACTGAGGGACATACCCGGACTGGCACGCCACCGATGGCCGCTTAATCGCGCTACTAGGATGCTGTTCTATCGACGAACTAAATCTGAGTTCCCAGAGGGGGAGTTAAAGACCTTGGTTCGCGATTTCTTTAAGTACGTATGTACGTGTACGTATGTTTAAAAAAAACCCATAGCTACTCTACGATAAACTATTTATAAATAAGCTACTCTACGAATAAGCAGAATAAAAAAAAATTGATGACTGCTGGACTGCGGTTGTTGGTGCGATGGGTCGCTTGTGACCTACTGCGCTGATGGTGGAGTCGCTTGTGACTTACGCCTGCTGATGTTGGAAGGTAGGGTCGCTTGTGACTACTGGCTGTAAAAGGGCCTTACCGAACAGCTGTAAAGGGGCCGTTCTGGCGGCTGTTTGTCGCAAAGCACTACTCCTCCTGGGCTGAACATGGTTGTATGAAGGGCCCGCGGAGTATATTCGGCGATGCCTTCGCCGTGCAAAATTGTGAAGGGGCCGCGTAGTATATTCGGCGCGAGGTTTCTGAGCAGGGCCCGCGTTATTTCGCTTGGAGCTCGACTGCCCCCTCTCGCTTGCAAGGTAAGTACCTGACGAACCGTATGGTAGCGTGGCGACACGTGATTTCCGAGCCTGGTTTTGCAGATGTCCGCGCTCAGGACCGGAGTCTGGCTCCTGCGTCCTATTGCTCCGAACTACGCCTGGCTCGGGCTTTTTTCCTCCTTTAATAAGGATTCTCGAGGTATCGAATGACACGTGGATCCGTCGGTACTAAACCTGCAGTGTTGAAACGAGGCTGCTGGCTGCGAAAAAGAAATAAAGAGAAGGAGGAATTTTAATTCATCGTCCTCCGTGCATATCTCATAGTAACTCACCACTTCGTCGTTCGCTACAGGGGGCAGCTTGTTTGGGAGATGGCTCTAGGCCACTGCTAGATCCCTTTTCCGATCCTTGCGCTTAGCGTGGGCCGGGATTTGCTTCGCCAAAACGGGTTCCGGGAATGGATAGCCTGTCGCGGAATACCAGCAAATTATATTTATCCTCGCCCGTTCCTGGTGGGATGTCTCGCTGGTCGAGGGATTTCCTCGATCTCCTTGAGGTGGAATGCTCCTTATGCAGACGAATACTTCCTCGTCGGCCGTTGAAATTCGAAAAGAAAGCCACGAGACCTCGAGATATCGGATTCCCTGTCAGTTTCGTTCTCGAATTTCTTATTCTTCGATGACATTTGGCCGTCGCTCGGGTGACTACACTCAGCCGTCAAAATCCTTGCTTTTCGTCGATTCGGGGATGTGTTCGCCTGATGCCGAGTGTTACATTGGGTGAAACAGCAGCTTTTACTGTTTTGCTGCTGTGTCGTGCTGGTGTTTACAATGTTGGCACGGCAGGGATTCGTTACAAAATTACCACCATTATAGCAAAATAAAAATTTTTGATTTAGTTATTAGTTATTACCTAGGCAGCTAAAAACTAACCAACTTTTAGTTGTCATCCGCAACTAACTTTGGCAACCTAACGAGCTTAGTTTCACAACCTGCAACTAATAGCTAATAGCAAAAATTAGTTGTCTTAATGATAGCTAACCACCAGATCGATTACATTTTTAGCGCAGCTAATTTAACTACGTTAGTTACTTAGTTATGGCGTTAGCTAGATAACAAATTAGGTAGCTAAAGCGCAACTGTGCCTACATGTTTACACATCAACTATACCGTGAGTGCAGCGTGGCTCACACCTTTTTTTATATCCTGAGAAAATGATAATTTGATGATAGTAGCGTCCTTTCATACAGGACTATAGATTACTACGCTCTATCGAGTGCAAATTGCTGTATCCATGGGAACACATTAATCAGACGATAAATGGATGGGATTGTGAAGTTAATCGTGCTATACGGGAAAACACGATCCTTCCGAAGCCGGTTCCTAAGGTTAATTCGATAATTCTTCTTTTTAACCACGATGAGAAAATAATTAAAATAAAAAATAATTACATTAAGACTTAATGAAGTGTCAAAAATAACCTAAAGGAAAAAAAAGAATAAGTGCCAGTAGTAAATTAGTGATAAGAAGAGTAAAAACTGCCCTATACCAAGGAGCAATAGCTAATATTACACTATTTATAAATTGGAAAAAATGTAAGCAGAATTCTGAGTTGAAAGAATAAGAAAACAGAAGTGGGATCGTGAGCGGCACCAAAAGTTAACCAAGCAAACCAGATAAGTGTCATCTCTTTTTCCTTTTTGATCGATTACCTTACCTGTACATTTGCATAACATGGATACTGTCACTGACTGAACTATAATTTCATATCAATCATACCTTTACTGCCTAAAGCAGGGATTCCCTAACTGTGCGTCTTTCTTTTTCATTTCTCATATTTATCTCATTTTCCATTTTTCAACATTCTTGTTTTCCAAGGCTCCTCGCACACAGGACCAAATATCAGACGGAGTATTTTTCTTTCAAAAGAATCCAATATTAGCTCCCCTTTTCTACGTATTGTCCAGCACTCGGCGCCATAAAGCAGGACTGGTAGAATTAAGTTTCGATAGAGCATGCATTTCGCCCTTCGAGTGAGGGTTTTGAACCCATTTGTTTCGCTAAGCCGTAGTAGCAACGGTTTTCAAGGTAATTATCCGCCGGATCTCCACTAAGGTGTCATTCGTGGAGTTGATGTTTACTCCTAGGTAGATGACCTCCTTAAATACCTCGAAGTTATTTTTATCAACAGTGACGTTTTGTTATAGGCGGTAGACAGATGTTTGTTTGTTTGTTGATGGCATGTACTTGGTCTTGTCATCATTTGCTTCAAGACCAAAACGATGATTTCATTGAGCTGGGAGACTGCGTACGCTCTCTTCTTTCTACGCAGGATCTTCTTCTCCTCCTTTCTCTTGGCTCGATACTCTTCTCTCGCTGCCCTTGTTTTGCACTACAGCGTTTTTAAATACATTATTACATTAAATACATCATCATACCACGGGCTTTTTCTCTGGGATGGCTGGTAACCTATGGTGGTCTCGGCTAACTCATTTATGATGTTAAGGTTGGCCCCTGTGGGTGGTGAATGCACAGAGGAGAGTCTCTCGCTCATCTGCTCTCTGTAGATTCTGGCTCCTACAGGTGTGCCTTGGAAACCTAGTGCTACTTATCACCGTATTAAGAGCTGCTGCAAAGTCGATTAGTCGGTAGCTTTTATCCGTTACCGTGTCGTGAAGGATGTGCTTACCAACTAATCCGCCGAAGATGTTTTCCTTACCGACTTTAGCATTAAAATCCCCGAGCACACCTTTGACATCGTACTCCGGACAGGCTCCGTAGGTCCACGAGGTCATAGAACTCCTCCTTGATGGAATCTTCAGCTTCATCGGTAGGGGCGTGTGCAAATATTAGGCTAATGTTTTGGAATGCAGCTTTGATGCGGATCACAGCCAGGCGATCACTTATCAGCTTGAAATCTATTACTTTTGTCCTAAGCCGAAAATCGTCAAAGATGATCAAAATCATAACACATATGAGTACATGACCGGCTATTAACGGGTTGCTATTTACTAGACACTGTACAGGTCTTTCATCGCTCTTTCTGTGATTACTGTTATCTATTCTATTGTTAAGCTTATATTAAGTAGACATTGTATAATTGATATTCATTCTGATCTTAGCGTTCATTCAATAAAGAACCATAAAATAGAAAGCGACGTTTTTATTTCATTTGTGTACATAGCTCAGTGTTCGGCTACTGACGGGATTTCATTAAATCCATAACTGGCGCAGTCGGAAAAAAAATATAAAATAAATATATTATATACATAAATGCCGCGAACTAAGTTAAAATATATTTGAAATATGAAAAATAGTTTCAGTGAACAATGTTACCTTAATATTTAACTATTTAAAGACAAGAACAACAAACAAATATATAAAAAAAAACAGTTATAAAAAAGTGAAAATTAAAAAGAGAACTCTAACTTGTGGGCTTGCAGTGTGAGCAGTCGATGAAAAACCGTTTGGAAAAAATAAAATAAAGAAAAAGCAGTTGCCGAGAACAACAAACAAATATATATATAAAAAAAAACAGTTATAAAAAAGTGAAAATTAAAAACAGAACTCTAACTTGTGTGCTTGCAGTGTGAGCAGTCGACGAAAAACCGTTTGGAAAAAATAAAATAAAGAAAAAGAAGTTGCCGAGAACAACAGGTATGGCCAATGTAGATCTTATCGCATTAGTGGCTGGAGTCACTGATTTCACCGGGCTAGCGGAACATTTAGATTTATTTATTAAGCATATTGATTATATATATGTATTTGCAAATAATATAAATAAACATTTGAAACCAATTTTGGATTTGCGCATAAGGCAAAAAATATTAGGTGATGCAAATTTAATGTTAATTAATAATAATAATCCGTCGCAATGGCCGGAGATAAAAGCTGTATTAAAAGCAAATTGTAACATAAAGGAAACCATTGAAAATATAATTAATGAAATAAAAATGATAAAATTTAACAACTCTGTCGAAAAGCTGTATAACCAAGTACAACATCTTTTGACAAAATTAAACATAAAAACAAATCTTAGTGAAAATATTCCAGCTTGGTACAATAGTAGGCTCAATGAAGAAACGGCATTAAAACTATTTGTTGGCAAGCTACTTAGTGAGCCTAAGATTATTTTAAACGCAAGAAACCCATATACTTTTTTGGAAGCAAAATCAATTTTAGTTGATACTGATAACTTTTATCGTACATTTACAAATACAAGTTATAATTTAAGAGAATTTGACCCTAGCAATTTTCCAAATCACGGACACGTAAAAACTTATACAGGACAACAAAATTCAAGGAGCGCTAGGTATGATAATCCAAGACAGTTTCAAATTAATTCAGAGCGTTTTCAACCAAATAACTCGAATAATTTTCAAAATTTAAATACAAGATCAGGCAATTTTCCAAATTCTAATACACGCGATTCAGGACATTTTCAGCAAAATAGTCCAAGTAATTTTCAAAATGTACGTACAAGAACAGGCTATTTTCCAAATTCGAATGCACAAAATTCAGGACATTTTCAACACAATAACTCAGGTAATTTTCAAAATGTAAATACTAGATCAGGCAACTTTCGAAATTTGAACCCGCGTAATTCAGGACAAATCCAGCAAAATAACTCACGAAATTTTAGACAGCATAATACAGGATTAAGAAATAGTTATGATGAAATAATGGAAGTGGAACACATACAGGATGGAAATTCACCATCCAGTGCAGAAATGCAAAATGCAAATACATATCAGTCACTAAATTTTCAATCGACCAGTCCCGAGCTCTTCCCTGCATAATAGTAAAAACAAGTTCAATTCCTATTAAACTGTTGATAGATTCTGGATCAGGTACTTCGCTCATTCAAAAAGGATTGTTTCATAGTTCTTTCAAAACAGAACTTAGTAAACCATTGTTACTCAAATCAATTAACTCAGACATAATTGTTGGTAGTAGACAAGTAACAAACATTGAAATGCTTGAAGTAGAAATGAATGGCGACTTTGATGGTATAATTGGCTGTAACATTTTAAAACCGTTGCAAGCAAAAATTGATCTTGATAGTTTACAATTAATAACCAAAGAAACCTCTTTACCTTTAATATTTTCAAGTTCTCAATCCCAATTAACTGAAGCAGAAATTCATAACTTAAGTAATCATACAGAAGATATTTATTTTCAAAAACCAAATATAGACTCAATTTTAAATAGATTGAAGTTAGATCATTTGAATAAGGAAGAAATATAATCATTAATCGCTACAATTCATACGTTTGAGAAAGTGTTTTATTTTGAGGGTGATAAACTAACATCAGTGGTAAAATACACCCACAAAATACCGACCAAAAATGATATCCCAATATTTTCAAAAACATATAGATATCCTGAGGCACACAAAAATGAGGTTGATATACAAATTTCAGAAATGCTCAGTTCAGGAATTAACGTTAATTCCACTAGTCCGTACAATGCTCCTATATGGATTGTACCGAAGAAGGTTGATAATTCCGGTCAGGAAAAATGGCGCGTTCTAGTGGACTATCGGAAACTTAACGATGCAATCATGAAAGATAAGTTTCCAATCCCTAATATAGAGGATATATTTTCAAAATTGGGTAATGCGCAATATTTTTCATCGCTGGACTTAGCAAAAGGATTCCATCAAATCCTTATTAATAAGGAAGATATGCATAAAACAGCTTTTTCAACTACAAATGGACACTACGAGTTCAAACGTATGCCATTTGGGTTGAAAAATGCGACGGCATCTTTCCAAAGAATGATGAATGAAGTCCTGGTTGGTTATCTAAATAAAATTTGCGTAGTATACCTAGACGACATACTTATCTTTTCCACGTCGCTGCAAGAGCATATCGATTCACTTAATAAAATTTTAAAAAGACTTGCTGACTACAACCTAAAACTGCAAATTGACAAATGCAATTTTATGAAACGAGAAACTGAGTATTTAGGACATATTATATCAGATGAAGGTATTAGGCCCAATCCAAATAAAATAAAAATTATCAAGGAAATCAAATTACCTCACTCAGTAAAGCAAATTAAATCGTTTTTAGGCATTACAGGGTTTTACAGAAAGTTTATCAAGGACTATTCTAGAGTAAGCCTCCCAATGACAAAGTGTCTCAAAAAGGGTAATAAAATTAATATCAAAGACAGACAATACATTGAGTCCTTTGATAAACTTAAAGAACTTATATGTACTTGTCCAGTCCTAGCATACCCTGACTTTGGAAAGCCCTTCATTTTAACTACCGACGCTAGCAATGCAGCATTGGGGGCAGTATTGTCACAAAATCATCACCCAATAGCTTATGCATCCAGAACTTTAAACAGCCATGAAATAAATATAGTACGGTAGAAAAAGAACTGTTATCTATAGTATGGGCAACTAAATATTTTAGGCCATATTTATTTGGCCGTAAGTTCAAAGTCCAGACAGACCACCGACCTCTAGTGTGGTTAAATTCTCTGAAAGAACCCAACTCAAAGCTTCAGAGATGGAAAATAAAACTCAACGAGTTCGACTTTGATATTGAGTATATCAAAGGAAAAGAAAATTTTGTTGCTGATTTTTTAAGTCGCCTAGAAATTAATTGCGTGGTTGAAAACGACATTAAATCGGACGCAGCTACAATACACAGCGGCGAAGAAAATTTAAACGATCATATTTATATAACCGAAACACCATTAAACATTTATAAAAATCAATTAGTATTAGAAAATGGTATAAATAATTCATACACAACCAAGTTTTTGTTCAAGAAAAAGAGAAGATCACTTATTAGCCTTAAAGAGTATGATGAGGCATATGTTTTAAAACTCCTTAATGAACTATTACCTATTAAGGGGACTATAAGAATCTTTTGCAAAGACGATAACATATTCAAAGAGTTTCAAAAAACCATAATAAAATATTTTTCAAATTTACCAACTATGAAAATAATAAGGTGCACAATGTTTCTAAAGGACATAACATGCAAAGAAAAACTACTAGATCTAATAGAAAAGACCCATTTAGACAGAAATCATAGGGGGATTGAGGAAACGTATTTAGTTCTAAAAGAGTTATGTTACTTTCCAAATCTGAGATTAGAGATATATAAATATATCAATAATTGCAAAGCATGTAACATGTGTAAATACGACAGACATCCAATAAAGCCAAAATTAATGATTACTGAGACATCTGATAAACCCAATGAAATAGTCCACATCGATATATGGTTTTTAAATAAGAATAATATGTTGCTAACATGCATTGACAAATTGACTAAACACGTGTCCATTCACCCTTTAATAGATAGGAATTCAATAACAATAGTTGATGTACTAAAACAAAGGTTCGCAATATTAGGAAAGCCAGTTAAAATAGTGGCTGATAATGAATTCAATACCGCGTATATTAAACAATTCCTAAATCAAGAAAATATATTCTATCACTTCACATCTCCCAATACCCATACCGGTAATTCTGTTATAGAGCGCTTTCATTTAACACTTAATGAACACATACGATTGTTAAAGCTCAATAAGAATAATATAGATACTGACGACAGGATGTTGGTCTTCAAAGCAGTTGAACTTTATAACGATACTATTCATTCCACCACAAAATATAAACCCAATGACTTCTTACATGCTACATTTAACAAATTAGAATTGGAAAACCTTAAGCATAGAATTCACAAAAATAAAGAAAAACATATAAATAAAGTAAATGAAACACGAGCAGAACCTTCTAAGTACAGAGAGAGAGAACTTGTTAAAAACTTAGGTTTCCATAATATTAAACATTTGCCAAGATATATAATTAAAGACGTAAAGGGAAAAGGCAAAACTTATTTTACGGATAAAGCAGGATTAAAACGTGATAGGCAAATAATCAAAAGAAAGTATAGGTACCAAAATCCAATAAAAGAAATTGAATTTGATAGAAAATATACAGGTAGGGACTACTCTAAAAAAAAAAAAGAAGTACCAAGCAATGAAATAATCAAAACAAGAGTAACTTTTCTATAACGTAAAAAACAAAAAAAAAATATTAACAAAACAAAAAGATTGATAATTGAATGAATGTATTTGGTTATATTCTAAACTTTTTCTATTAAGTATTTTCTCTTAAGCGAACAAATGACATATACCTACTCGTACCTATATTATATACATTATACATGTTATAAAAATAAAAATAAATAAAAAAAATATAATAAAAAAAAATTAAATGACGTAGTATTTAAGTATTATAGTGTTATTACATCTCCATTTTGAATAAACACAAAATATTAGGTGATTTAAAACATGATAATAAGAAATTGAATTAAATAAAATACTGTTGTTATATAATATTAGATTAATCAAAAAGCTTAGATTTAGTTGTACAATAATGAAATTCTTAATAATTTGTTCCATTATAATTTACTCATATATATATGTAAAGAAAAAAGGATAAAAATAATAATAACAATATAAATAATAAATAATAAACAAATGTAAAAATCAGCCTGTAGAACCTGATGTACAGCAACATAGTTCACTTCCAGCTGCAACACTATTTATATATCAACATTCACGATTTATCAATACGTTAAGTTCATACAACGGCGGGAAGAGTCATGTATACTGAACCATACCGTACAGCCTGCATGGAAACAACGAGTGTATACATTTTCTTTCTCACAAGTTCCGTTCACCTTGGGAAAATCGTCAAAGATGATCAAAATCATAACAGATATGAGTACATACCGGCTATTAACGGGTTGCTATTTACTAGACACTGTACAGGTCTTTCATCGCTCTTGCTGTGATTACTGTTATCTATTCTATTGTTAAGCTTATATTAAGTAGACATTGTATAATTGATATTCATTCTGATCTTAGCGTTCATACAATAAAGAACCATAAAATAGAAAGCGACGTTTTCATTTCATTTGTGTACATAGCTCAGTGTTCGGCTACTGACGGGATTTCATTAAATCCATAACTGGCGCAGTCGGAAAAAAAATATAAAATAAATATATTACATACATAAATGCCGCGAACTAAGTTAAAATATATATGAAATATGAAAAATAGTTTCAGTGAACAATGTTACCTTAATATTTAACTATTTAAAGACAAGAACAACAAACAAATATATAAAAAAAAAACAGTTATAAAAAAGTGAAAATTAAAAACAGAACTCTAACTTGTGGGCTTGCAGTGTGAGCAGTCGACGAAAAACCGTTTGGAAAAAATAAAATAAAGAAAAAGCAGTTGCCGAGAACAACAGGTATGGCCAATGTAGATCTTATCGCATTAGTGGCTGGAGTCACTGATTTCACCGGGCTACCGGAACATTTAGATTTATTTATTAAGCATATTGATTATATATATGTATTTGCAAATAATATAAATGAACATTTGAAACCAATTTTGGATTTGCGCATAAGGCAAAAAAAATTAGGTGATGCAAATTTAATGTTAATTAATAATAATAATCCGTCGCAATGGCCGGAGATAAAAGCTGTATTAAAAGCAAATTGTAACATAAAGGAAACCATTGAAAATATAATTAATGAAATAAAAATGATAAAATTTAACAACTCTGTCGAAAAGCTGTATAACCAAGTACAACATCTTTTGACAAAATTAAACATAAAAACAAATCTTAGTGAAGATATTCCAGCTTGGTACAATAGTAGGCTCAATGAAGAAACGGCATTAAAACTATTTGTTGGCAAGCTACTTAGTGAGCCTAAGATTATTTTAAACGCAAGAAACCCATCTACTTTTTTGGAAGCAAAATCAATTTTAGTTGATACTGATAACTTTTATCGTACATTTACAAATACAAGTTATAATTTAAGAGAATTTGACCCTAGCAATTTTCCAAATCACGGACACGTAAAAACTTATACAGGACAACAAAATTCAAGGAGCGCTAGGTATGATAATCCAAGACAGTTTCAAATTAATTCAGAGCGTTTTTAACCAAATAACTCGAATAATTTTCAAAATTTAAATACAAGATCAGGCAATTTTCCAAATTCTAATACACGCGATTCAGGACATTTTCAGCAAAATAGTCCAAGTAATTTTCAAAATGTACGTACAAGAACAGGCTATTTTCCAAATTCGAATGCACAAAATTCAGGACATTTTCAACACAATAACTCAGGTAATTTTCAAAATGTAAATACTAGATCAGGCAACTTTCGAAATTTGAACCCGCGTAATTCAGGACAAATCCAGCAAAATAACTCACGAAATTTTAGACAGCATAATACAGGATTAAGAAATAGTTATGATGAAATAATGGAAGTGGAACACATACAGGATGGAAATTCACCATCCAGTGCAGAAATGCAAAATGCAAATACATATCAATCACTAAATTTTCAATCGACCAGTCCCGAGCTCTTCCCTGCATAATAGTAAAAACAAGTTCAATTCCTATTAAACTGTTGATAGATTCTGGATCAGGTACTTCGCTCATTCAAAAAGGATTGTTTCATAGTTCTTTCAAAACAGAACTTAGTAAACCATTGTTACTCAAATCAATTAACTCAGACATAATTGTTGGTAGTAGACAAGTAACAAACATTGAAATGCTTGAAGTAGAAATGAATGGCGACTTTGATGGTATAATTGGCTGTAACATTTTAAAACCGTTGCAAGCAAAAATTGATCTTGATAGTTTACAATTAATAACCAAAGAAACCTCTTTACCTTTAATATTTTCAAGTTCTCAATCCCAATTAACTGAAGCAGAAATTCATAACTTAAGTAATCATACAGAAGATATTTATTTTCAAAAACCAAATATAGACTCAATTTTAAATAGATTGAAGTTAGATCATTTGAATAAGGAAGAAATATAATCATTAATCGCTACAATTCATACGTTTGAGAAAGTGTTTTATTTTGAGGGTGATAAACTAACATCAGTGGTAAAATACACCCACAAAATACCGACCAAAAATGATATCCCAATATTTTCAAAAACATATAGATATCCTGAGGCACACAAAAATGAGGTTGATATACAAATTTCAGAAATGCTCAGTTCAGGAATTAACGTTAATTCCACTAGTCCGTACAATGCTCCTATATGGATTGTACCGAAGAAGGTTGATAATTCCGGTCAGGAAAAATGGCGCGTTGTAGTGGACTATCGGAAACTTAACGATGCAATCATGAAAGATAAGTTTCCAATCCCTAATATAGAGGATATATTTTCAAAATTGGGTAATGCGCAATATTTTTCATCACTGGACTTAGCAAAAGGATTCCATCAAATCCTTATTAATAAGGAAGATATGCATAAAACAGCTTTTTCAACTACAAATGGACACTACGAGTTCAAACGTATGCCATTTGGGTTGAAAAGTGCGACGGCATCTTTCCAAAGAATGATGAATGAAGTCCTGGTTGGTTATCTAAATAAAATTTGCGTAGTATACCTAGACGACATACTTATCTTTTCCACGTCGCTGCAAGAGCATATCGATTCACTTAATAAAATTTTAAAAAGACTTGCTGACTACAACCTAAAACTGCAAATTGACAAATGCAATTTTATGAAACGAGAAACTGAGTATTTAGGACATATTATATCAGATGAAGGTATTAGGCCCAATCCAAATAAAATAAAAATTATCAAGGAAATCAAATTACCTCACTCAGTAAAGCAAATTAAATCGTTTTTAGGCATTACAGGGTTTTACAGAAAGTTTATCAAGGACTATTCTAGAGTAAGCCTCCCAATGACAAAGTGTCTCAAAAAGGGTAATAAAATTAATATCAAAGACAGACAATACATTGAGTCCTTTGATAAACTTAAAGAACTTATATGTACTTGTCCAGTCCTAGCATACCCTGACTTTGGAAAGCCCTTCATTTTAACTACCGACGCTAGCAATGCAGCATTGGGGGCAGTATTGTCACAAAATCATCACCCAATAGCTTATGCATCCAGAACTTTAAACAGCCATGAAATAAATATAGTACGGTAGAAAAAGAACTGTTATCTATAGTATGGGAAACTAAATATTTTAGGCCATATTTATTTGGCCGTAAGTTCAAAGTCCAGACAGACCACCGACCTCTAGTGTGGTTAAATTCTCTGAAAGAACCCAACTCAAAGCTTCAGAGATGGAAAATAAAACTCAACGAGTTCGACTTTGATATTGAGTATATCAAAGGAAAAGAAAATTTTGTTGCTGATTTTTTAAGTCGCCTAGAAATTAATTGTGTGGTTGAAAACGACATTAAATCGGACGCAGCTACAATACACAGCGGCGAAGAAAATTTAAACGATCATATTTATATAACCGAAACACCATTAAACATTTATAAAAATCAATTAGTATTAGAAAATGGTATAAATAATTCATACACAACCAAGTTTTTGTTCAAGAAAAAGAGAAGATCACTTATTAGCCTTAAAGAGTATGATGAGGCATATGTTTTAAAACTCCTTAATGAACTATTACCTATTAAGGGAACTATAGGAATCTTTTGCAAAGACGATAACATATTCAAAGAGTTTCAAAAAACCATAATAAAATATTTTTCAAATTTACCAACTATGAAAATGCTAAGGTGCACAAAGTTTCTAAAGGACATAACATGCAAAGAAAAACTACTAGATCTAATAGAAAAGACCCATTTAGACAGAAATCATAGGGGGATTGAGGAAACGTATTTAGTTCTAAAAGAGTTATGTTACTTTCCAAATCTGAGATTAGAGATATATAAATATATCAATAATTGCAAAGCATGTAACATGTGTAAATACGACAGACATCCAATAAAGCCAAAATTAATGATTACTGAGACATCTGATAAACCCAATGAAATAGTCCACATCGATATATGGTTTTTAAATAAGAATAATATGTTGCTAACATGCATTGACAAATTGACTAAACACGTGTCCATTCACCCTTTAATAGATAGGAATTCAATAACAATAGTTGATGTACTAAAACAAAGGTTCGCAATATTAGGAAAGCCAGTTAAAATAGTGGCTGATAATGAATTCAATACCGCGTATATTAAACAATTCCTAAATCAAGAAAATATATTCTATCACTTCACATCTCCCAATACCCATACCGGTAATTCTGTTATAGAGCGCTTTCATTTAACACTTAATGAACACATACGATTGTTAAAGCTCAATAAGAATAATATAGATACTGACGACAGGATGTTGGTCTTCAAAGCAGTTGAACTTTATAACGATACTATTCATTCCACCACAAAATATAAACCCAATGACTTCTTACATGCTACATTTAACAAATTAGAATTGGAAAACCTTAAGCATAGAATCCACAAAAATAAAGAAAAACATATAAATAAAGTAAATGAAACACGAGCAGAACCTTCTAAGTACAGAGAGAGAGAACTTGTTAAAAACTTAGGTTTCCATAATATTAAACATTTGCCAAGATATATAATTAAAGACGTAAAGGGAAAAGGCAAAACTTATTTTACGGATAAAGCAGGATTAAAATGTGATAGGCAAATAATCAAAAGAAAGTATAGGTACCAAAATCCAATAAAAGAAATTGAATTTGATAGAAAATATACAGGTAGGGACTACTCTAAAAAAAAAAGAAGTACCAAGCAATGAAATAATCAAAACAAGAGTAACTTTTCTATAACGTAAAAAACAAAAAAAAAAATATTAACAAAACAAAAAGATTGATAATTGAATGAATGTATTTGGTTATATTCTAAACTTTTTCTATTAAGTATTTTCTCTTAAGCGAACAAATGACATATACCTACTCGTACCTATATTATATACATTATACATGTTATAAAAATAAAAATAAATAAAAAAAATATAATAAAAAAAAATTAAATGACGTAGTATTTAAGTATTATAGTGTTATTACATCTCCATTTTGAATAAACACAAAATATTAGGTGATTTAAAACATGATCATAAGAAATTGAATTAAATAAAATACTGTTGTTATATAATATTAGATTAATCAAAAAGCTTAGATTTAGTTGTACAATAATGAAATTCTTAATAATTTGTTCCATTATAATTTACTCATATATATATGTAAAGAAAAAAGGATAAAAATAATAATAACAATATAAATAATAAATAATAAACAAATGTAAAAATCAGCCTGTAGAACCTGATGTACAGCAACATAGTTCACTTCCAGCTGCAACACTATTTATATATCAACATTCACGATTTATCAATACGTTAAGTTCATACAACGGCGGGAAGAGTCATGTATACTGAACCATACCGTACAGCCTGCATGGAAACAACGAGTGTATACATTTTCTTTCTCACAAGTTCCGTTCACCTTGGGAAAATCGTCAAAGATGATCAAAATCATAACAGATATGAGTACATACCGGCTATTAACGGGTTGCTATTTACTAGACACTGTACAGGTCTTTCATCGCTCTTGCTGTGATTACTGTTATCTATTCTATTGTTAAGCTTATATTAAGTAGACATTGTATAATTGATATTCATTCTGATCTTAGCGTTCATACAATAAAGAACCATAAAATAGAAAGCGACGTTTTCATTTCATTTGTGTACATAGCTCAGTGTTCGGCTACTGACGGGATTTCATTAAATCCATAACTGGCGCAGTCGGAAAAAAAATATAAAATAAATATATTACATACATAAATGCCGCGAACTAAGTTAAAATATATATGAAATATGAAAAATAGTTTCAGTGAACAATGTTACCTTAATATTTAACTATTTAAAGACAAGAACAACAAACAAATATATAAAAAAAAAACAGTTATAAAAAAGTGAAAATTAAAAACAGAACTCTAACTTGTGGGCTTGCAGTGTGAGCAGTCGACGAAAAACCGTTTGGAAAAAATAAAATAAAGAAAAAGCAGTTGCCGAGAACAACAGGTATGGCCAATGTAGATCTTATCGCATTAGTGGCTGGAGTCACTGATTTCACCGGGCTACCGGAACATTTAGATTTATTTATTAAGCATATTGATTATATATATGTATTTGCAAATAATATAAATGAACATTTGAAACCAATTTTGGATTTGCGCATAAGGCAAAAAAAATTAGGTGATGCAAATTTAATGTTAATTAATAATAATAATCCGTCGCAATGGCCGGAGATAAAAGCTGTATTAAAAGCAAATTGTAACATAAAGGAAACCATTGAAAATATAATTAATGAAATAAAAATGATAAAATTTAACAACTCTGTCGAAAAGCTGTATAACCAAGTACAACATCTTTTGACAAAATTAAACATAAAAACAAATCTTAGTGAAGATATTCCAGCTTGGTACAATAGTAGGCTCAATGAAGAAACGGCATTAAAACTATTTGTTGGCAAGCTACTTAGTGAGCCTAAGATTATTTTAAACGCAAGAAACCCATCTACTTTTTTGGAAGCAAAATCAATTTTAGTTGATACTGATAACTTTTATCGTACATTTACAAATACAAGTTATAATTTAAGAGAATTTGACCCTAGCAATTTTCCAAATCACGGACACGTAAAAACTTATACAGGACAACAAAATTCAAGGAGCGCTAGGTATGATAATCCAAGACAGTTTCAAATTAATTCAGAGCGTTTTTAACCAAATAACTCGAATAATTTTCAAAATTTAAATACAAGATCAGGCAATTTTCCAAATTCTAATACACGCGATTCAGGACATTTTCAGCAAAATAGTCCAAGTAATTTTCAAAATGTACGTACAAGAACAGGCTATTTTCCAAATTCGAATGCACAAAATTCAGGACATTTTCAACACAATAACTCAGGTAATTTTCAAAATGTAAATACTAGATCAGGCAACTTTCGAAATTTGAACCCGCGTAATTCAGGACAAATCCAGCAAAATAACTCACGAAATTTTAGACAGCATAATACAGGATTAAGAAATAGTTATGATGAAATAATGGAAGTGGAACACATACAGGATGGAAATTCACCATCCAGTGCAGAAATGCAAAATGCAAATACATATCAATCACTAAATTTTCAATCGACCAGTCCCGAGCTCTTCCCTGCATAATAGTAAAAACAAGTTCAATTCCTATTAAACTGTTGATAGATTCTGGATCAGGTACTTCGCTCATTCAAAAAGGATTGTTTCATAGTTCTTTCAAAACAGAACTTAGTAAACCATTGTTACTCAAATCAATTAACTCAGACATAATTGTTGGTAGTAGACAAGTAACAAACATTGAAATGCTTGAAGTAGAAATGAATGGCGACTTTGATGGTATAATTGGCTGTAACATTTTAAAACCGTTGCAAGCAAAAATTGATCTTGATAGTTTACAATTAATAACCAAAGAAACCTCTTTACCTTTAATATTTTCAAGTTCTCAATCCCAATTAACTGAAGCAGAAATTCATAACTTAAGTAATCATACAGAAGATATTTATTTTCAAAAACCAAATATAGACTCAATTTTAAATAGATTGAAGTTAGATCATTTGAATAAGGAAGAAATATAATCATTAATCGCTACAATTCATACGTTTGAGAAAGTGTTTTATTTTGAGGGTGATAAACTAACATCAGTGGTAAAATACACCCACAAAATACCGACCAAAAATGATATCCCAATATTTTCAAAAACATATAGATATCCTGAGGCACACAAAAATGAGGTTGATATACAAATTTCAGAAATGCTCAGTTCAGGAATTAACGTTAATTCCACTAGTCCGTACAATGCTCCTATATGGATTGTACCGAAGAAGGTTGATAATTCCGGTCAGGAAAAATGGCGCGTTCTAGTGGACTATCGGAAACTTAACGATGCAATCATGAAAGATAAGTTTCCAATCCCTAATATAGAGGATATATTTTCAAAATTGGGTAATGCGCAATATTTTTCATCGCTGGACTTAGCAAAAGGATTCCATCAAATCCTTATTAATAAGGAAGATATGCATAAAACAGCTTTTTCAACTACAAATGGACACTACGAGTTCAAACGTATGCCATTTGGGTTGAAAAATGCGACGGCATCTTTCCAAAGAATGATGAATGAAGTCCTGGTTGGTTATCTAAATAAAATTTGCGTAGTATACCTAGACGACATACTTATCTTTTCCACGTCGCTGCAAGAGCATATCGATTCACTTAATAAAATTTTAAAAAGACTTGCTGACTACAACCTAAAACTGCAAATTGACAAATGCAATTTTATGAAACGAGAAACTGAGTATTTAGGACATATTATATCAGATGAAGGTATTAGGCCCAATCCAAATAAAATAAAAATTATCAAGGAAATCAAATTACCTCACTCAGTAAAGCAAATTAAATCGTTTTTAGGCATTACAGGGTTTTACAGAAAGTTTATCAAGGACTATTCTAGAGTAAGCCTCCCAATGACAAAGTGTCTCAAAAAGGGTAATAAAATTAATATCAAAGACAGACAATACATTGAGTCCTTTGATAAACTTAAAGAACTTATATGTACTTGTCCAGTCCTAGCATACCCTGACTTTGGAAAGCCCTTCATTTTAACTACCGACGCTAGCAATGCAGCATTGGGGGCAGTATTGTCACAAAATCATCACCCAATAGCTTATGCATCCAGAACTTTAAACAGCCATGAAATAAATATAGTACGGTAGAAAAAGAACTGTTATCTATAGTATGGGCAACTAAATATTTTAGGCCATATTTATTTGGCCGTAAGTTCAAAGTCCAGACAGACCACCGACCTCTAGTGTGGTTAAATTCTCTGAAAGAACCCAACTCAAAGCTTCAGAGATGGAAAATAAAACTCAACGAGTTCGACTTTGATATTGAGT
Organism: Portevinia maculata; assembly: GCA_949715645.1. Taxonomy (NCBI): domain Eukaryota; kingdom Metazoa; phylum Arthropoda; class Insecta; order Diptera; family Syrphidae; genus Portevinia; species Portevinia maculata. The sequence continues at coordinate 133,279,181 of OX454527.1, forward strand.
ATATCAAAGGAAAAGAAAATTTTGTTGCTGATTTTTTAAGTCGCCTAGAAATTAATTGCGTGGTTGAAAACGACATTAAATCGGACGCAGCTACAATACACAGCGGCGAAGAAAATTTAAACGATCATATTTATATAACCGAAACACCATTAAACATTTATAAAAATCAATTAGTATTAGAAAATGGTATAAATAATTCATACACAACCAAGTTTTTGTTCAAGAAAAAGAGAAGATCACTTATTAGCCTTAAAGAGTATGATGAGGCATATGTTTTAAAACTCCTTAATGAACTATTACCTATTAAGGGGACTATAAGAATCTTTTGCAAAGACGATAACATATTCAAAGAGTTTCAAAAAACCATAATAAAATATTTTTCAAATTTACCAACTATGAAAATAATAAGGTGCACAATGTTTCTAAAGGACATAACATGCAAAGAAAAACTACTAGATCTAATAGAAAAGACCCATTTAGACAGAAATCATAGGGGGATTGAGGAAACGTATTTAGTTCTAAAAGAGTTATGTTACTTTCCAAATCTGAGATTAGAGATATATAAATATATCAATAATTGCAAAGCATGTAACATGTGTAAATACGACAGACATCCAATAAAGCCAAAATTAATGATTACTGAGACATCTGATAAACCCAATGAAATAGTCCACATCGATATATGGTTTTTAAATAAGAATAATATGTTGCTAACATGCATTGACAAATTGACTAAACACGTGTCCATTCACCCTTTAATAGATAGGAATTCAATAACAATAGTTGATGTACTAAAACAAAGGTTCGCAATATTAGGAAAGCCAGTTAAAATAGTGGCTGATAATGAATTCAATACCGCGTATATTAAACAATTCCTAAATCAAGAAAATATATTCTATCACTTCACATCTCCCAATACCCATACCGGTAATTCTGTTATAGAGCGCTTTCATTTAACACTTAATGAACACATACGATTGTTAAAGCTCAATAAGAATAATATAGATACTGACGACAGGATGTTGGTCTTCAAAGCAGTTGAACTTTATAACGATACTATTCATTCCACCACAAAATATAAACCCAATGACTTCTTACATGCTACATTTAACAAATTAGAATTGGAAAACCTTAAGCATAGAATTCACAAAAATAAAGAAAAACATATAAATAAAGTAAATGAAACACGAGCAGAACCTTCTAAGTACAGAGAGAGAGAACTTGTTAAAAACTTAGGTTTCCATAATATTAAACATTTGCCAAGATATATAATTAAAGACGTAAAGGGAAAAGGCAAAACTTATTTTACGGATAAAGCAGGATTAAAACGTGATAGGCAAATAATCAAAAGAAAGTATAGGTACCAAAATCCAATAAAAGAAATTGAATTTGATAGAAAATATACAGGTAGGGACTACTCTAAAAAAAAAAAAGAAGTACCAAGCAATGAAATAATCAAAACAAGAGTAACTTTTCTATAACGTAAAAAACAAAAAAAAAATATTAACAAAACAAAAAGATTGATAATTGAATGAATGTATTTGGTTATATTCTAAACTTTTTCTATTAAGTATTTTCTCTTAAGCGAACAAATGACATATACCTACTCGTACCTATATTATATACATTATACATGTTATAAAAATAAAAATAAATAAAAAAAATATAATAAAAAAAAATTAAATGACGTAGTATTTAAGTATTATAGTGTTATTACATCTCCATTTTGAATAAACACAAAATATTAGGTGATTTAAAACATGATAATAAGAAATTGAATTAAATAAAATACTGTTGTTATATAATATTAGATTAATCAAAAAGCTTAGATTTAGTTGTACAATAATGAAATTCTTAATAATTTGTTCCATTATAATTTACTCATATATATATGTAAAGAAAAAAGGATAAAAATAATAATAACAATATAAATAATAAATAATAAACAAATGTAAAAATCAGCCTGTAGAACCTGATGTACAGCAACATAGTTCACTTCCAGCTGCAACACTATTTATATATCAACATTCACGATTTATCAATACGTTAAGTTCATACAACGGCGGGAAGAGTCATGTATACTGAACCATACCGTACAGCCTGCATGGAAACAACGAGTGTATACATTTTCTTTCTCACAAGTTCCGTTCACCTTGGGAAAATCGTCAAAGATGATCAAAATCATAACAGATATGAGTACATACCGGCTATTAACGGGTTGCTATTTACTAGACACTGTACAGGTCTTTCATCGCTCTTGCTGTGATTACTGTTATCTATTCTATTGTTAAGCTTATATTAAGTAGACATTGTATAATTGATATTCATTCTGATCTTAGCGTTCATACAATAAAGAACCATAAAATAGAAAGCGACGTTTTCATTTCATTTGTGTACATAGCTCAGTGTTCGGCTACTGACGGGATTTCATTAAATCCATAACTGGCGCAGTCGGAAAAAAAATATAAAATAAATATATTACATACATAAATGCCGCGAACTAAGTTAAAATATATATGAAATATGAAAAATAGTTTCAGTGAACAATGTTACCTTAATATTTAACTATTTAAAGACAAGAACAACAAACAAATATATAAAAAAAAAACAGTTATAAAAAAGTGAAAATTAAAAACAGAACTCTAACTTGTGGGCTTGCAGTGTGAGCAGTCGACGAAAAACCGTTTGGAAAAAATAAAATAAAGAAAAAGCAGTTGCCGAGAACAACAGGTATGGCCAATGTAGATCTTATCGCATTAGTGGCTGGAGTCACTGATTTCACCGGGCTACCGGAACATTTAGATTTATTTATTAAGCATATTGATTATATATATGTATTTGCAAATAATATAAATGAACATTTGAAACCAATTTTGGATTTGCGCATAAGGCAAAAAAAATTAGGTGATGCAAATTTAATGTTAATTAATAATAATAATCCGTCGCAATGGCCGGAGATAAAAGCTGTATTAAAAGCAAATTGTAACATAAAGGAAACCATTGAAAATATAATTAATGAAATAAAAATGATAAAATTTAACAACTCTGTCGAAAAGCTGTATAACCAAGTACAACATCTTTTGACAAAATTAAACATAAAAACAAATCTTAGTGAAGATATTCCAGCTTGGTACAATAGTAGGCTCAATGAAGAAACGGCATTAAAACTATTTGTTGGCAAGCTACTTAGTGAGCCTAAGATTATTTTAAACGCAAGAAACCCATCTACTTTTTTGGAAGCAAAATCAATTTTAGTTGATACTGATAACTTTTATCGTACATTTACAAATACAAGTTATAATTTAAGAGAATTTGACCCTAGCAATTTTCCAAATCACGGACACGTAAAAACTTATACAGGACAACAAAATTCAAGGAGCGCTAGGTATGATAATCCAAGACAGTTTCAAATTAATTCAGAGCGTTTTTAACCAAATAACTCGAATAATTTTCAAAATTTAAATACAAGATCAGGCAATTTTCCAAATTCTAATACACGCGATTCAGGACATTTTCAGCAAAATAGTCCAAGTAATTTTCAAAATGTACGTACAAGAACAGGCTATTTTCCAAATTCGAATGCACAAAATTCAGGACATTTTCAACACAATAACTCAGGTAATTTTCAAAATGTAAATACTAGATCAGGCAACTTTCGAAATTTGAACCCGCGTAATTCAGGACAAATCCAGCAAAATAACTCACGAAATTTTAGACAGCATAATACAGGATTAAGAAATAGTTATGATGAAATAATGGAAGTGGAACACATACAGGATGGAAATTCACCATCCAGTGCAGAAATGCAAAATGCAAATACATATCAATCACTAAATTTTCAATCGACCAGTCCCGAGCTCTTCCCTGCATAATAGTAAAAACAAGTTCAATTCCTATTAAACTGTTGATAGATTCTGGATCAGGTACTTCGCTCATTCAAAAAGGATTGTTTCATAGTTCTTTCAAAACAGAACTTAGTAAACCATTGTTACTCAAATCAATTAACTCAGACATAATTGTTGGTAGTAGACAAGTAACAAACATTGAAATGCTTGAAGTAGAAATGAATGGCGACTTTGATGGTATAATTGGCTGTAACATTTTAAAACCGTTGCAAGCAAAAATTGATCTTGATAGTTTACAATTAATAACCAAAGAAACCTCTTTACCTTTAATATTTTCAAGTTCTCAATCCCAATTAACTGAAGCAGAAATTCATAACTTAAGTAATCATACAGAAGATATTTATTTTCAAAAACCAAATATAGACTCAATTTTAAATAGATTGAAGTTAGATCATTTGAATAAGGAAGAAATATAATCATTAATCGCTACAATTCATACGTTTGAGAAAGTGTTTTATTTTGAGGGTGATAAACTAACATCAGTGGTAAAATACACCCACAAAATACCGACCAAAAATGATATCCCAATATTTTCAAAAACATATAGATATCCTGAGGCACACAAAAATGAGGTTGATATACAAATTTCAGAAATGCTCAGTTCAGGAATTAACGTTAATTCCACTAGTCCGTACAATGCTCCTATATGGATTGTACCGAAGAAGGTTGATAATTCCGGTCAGGAAAAATGGCGCGTTCTAGTGGACTATCGGAAACTTAACGATGCAATCATGAAAGATAAGTTTCCAATCCCTAATATAGAGGATATATTTTCAAAATTGGGTAATGCGCAATATTTTTCATCGCTGGACTTAGCAAAAGGATTCCATCAAATCCTTATTAATAAGGAAGATATGCATAAAACAGCTTTTTCAACTACAAATGGACACTACGAGTTCAAACGTATGCCATTTGGGTTGAAAAATGCGACGGCATCTTTCCAAAGAATGATGAATGAAGTCCTGGTTGGTTATCTAAATAAAATTTGCGTAGTATACCTAGACGACATACTTATCTTTTCCACGTCGCTGCAAGAGCATATCGATTCACTTAATAAAATTTTAAAAAGACTTGCTGACTACAACCTAAAACTGCAAATTGACAAATGCAATTTTATGAAACGAGAAACTGAGTATTTAGGACATATTATATCAGATGAAGGTATTAGGCCCAATCCAAATAAAATAAAAATTATCAAGGAAATCAAATTACCTCACTCAGTAAAGCAAATTAAATCGTTTTTAGGCATTACAGGGTTTTACAGAAAGTTTATCAAGGACTATTCTAGAGTAAGCCTCCCAATGACAAAGTGTCTCAAAAAGGGTAATAAAATTAATATCAAAGACAGACAATACATTGAGTCCTTTGATAAACTTAAAGAACTTATATGTACTTGTCCAGTCCTAGCATACCCTGACTTTGGAAAGCCCTTCATTTTAACTACCGACGCTAGCAATGCAGCATTGGGGGCAGTATTGTCACAAAATCATCACCCAATAGCTTATGCATCCAGAACTTTAAACAGCCATGAAATAAATATAGTACGGTAGAAAAAGAACTGTTATCTATAGTATGGGCAACTAAATATTTTAGGCCATATTTATTTGGCCGTAAGTTCAAAGTCCAGACAGACCACCGACCTCTAGTGTGGTTAAATTCTCTGAAAGAACCCAACTCAAAGCTTCAGAGATGGAAAATAAAACTCAACGAGTTCGACTTTGATATTGAGTATATCAAAGGAAAAGAAAATTTTGTTGCTGATTTTTTAAGTCGCCTAGAAATTAATTGCGTGGTTGAAAACGACATTAAATCGGACGCAGCTACAATACACAGCGGCGAAGAAAATTTAAACGATCATATTTATATAACCGAAACACCATTAAACATTTATAAAAATCAATTAGTATTAGAAAATGGTATAAATAATTCATACACAACCAAGTTTTTGTTCAAGAAAAAGAGAAGATCACTTATTAGCCTTAAAGAGTATGATGAGGCATATGTTTTAAAACTCCTTAATGAACTATTACCTATTAAGGGGACTATAAGAATCTTTTGCAAAGACGATAACATATTCAAAGAGTTTCAAAAAACCATAATAAAATATTTTTCAAATTTACCAACTATGAAAATAATAAGGTGCACAATGTTTCTAAAGGACATAACATGCAAAGAAAAACTACTAGATCTAATAGAAAAGACCCATTTAGACAGAAATCATAGGGGGATTGAGGAAACGTATTTAGTTCTAAAAGAGTTATGTTACTTTCCAAATCTGAGATTAGAGATATATAAATATATCAATAATTGCAAAGCATGTAACATGTGTAAATACGACAGACATCCAATAAAGCCAAAATTAATGATTACTGAGACATCTGATAAACCCAATGAAATAGTCCACATCGATATATGGTTTTTAAATAAGAATAATATGTTGCTAACATGCATTGACAAATTGACTAAACACGTGTCCATTCACCCTTTAATAGATAGGAATTCAATAACAATAGTTGATGTACTAAAACAAAGGTTCGCAATATTAGGAAAGCCAGTTAAAATAGTGGCTGATAATGAATTCAATACCGCGTATATTAAACAATTCCTAAATCAAGAAAATATATTCTATCACTTCACATCTCCCAATACCCATACCGGTAATTCTGTTATAGAGCGCTTTCATTTAACACTTAATGAACACATACGATTGTTAAAGCTCAATAAGAATAATATAGATACTGACGACAGGATGTTGGTCTTCAAAGCAGTTGAACTTTATAACGATACTATTCATTCCACCACAAAATATAAACCCAATGACTTCTTACATGCTACATTTAACAAATTAGAATTGGAAAACCTTAAGCATAGAATTCACAAAAATAAAGAAAAACATATAAATAAAGTAAATGAAACACGAGCAGAACCTTCTAAGTACAGAGAGAGAGAACTTGTTAAAAACTTAGGTTTCCATAATATTAAACATTTGCCAAGATATATAATTAAAGACGTAAAGGGAAAAGGCAAAACTTATTTTACGGATAAAGCAGGATTAAAACGTGATAGGCAAATAATCAAAAGAAAGTATAGGTACCAAAATCCAATAAAAGAAATTGAATTTGATAGAAAATATACAGGTAGGGACTACTCTAAAAAAAAAAAAGAAGTACCAAGCAATGAAATAATCAAAACAAGAGTAACTTTTCTATAACGTAAAAAACAAAAAAAAAATATTAACAAAACAAAAAGATTGATAATTGAATGAATGTATTTGGTTATATTCTAAACTTTTTCTATTAAGTATTTTCTCTTAAGCGAACAAATGACATATACCTACTCGTACCTATATTATATACATTATACATGTTATAAAAATAAAAATAAATAAAAAAAATATAATAAAAAAAAATTAAATGACGTAGTATTTAAGTATTATAGTGTTATTACATCTCCATTTTGAATAAACACAAAATATTAGGTGATTTAAAACATGATAATAAGAAATTGAATTAAATAAAATACTGTTGTTATATAATATTAGATTAATCAAAAAGCTTAGATTTAGTTGTACAATAATGAAATTCTTAATAATTTGTTCCATTATAATTTACTCATATATATATGTAAAGAAAAAAGGATAAAAATAATAATAACAATATAAATAATAAATAATAAACAAATGTAAAAATCAGCCTGTAGAACCTGATGTACAGCAACATAGTTCACTTCCAGCTGCAACACTATTTATATATCAACATTCACGATTTATCAATACGTTAAGTTCATACAACGGCGGGAAGAGTCATGTATACTGAACCATACCGTACAGCCTGCATGGAAACAACGAGTGTATACATTTTCTTTCTCACAAGTTCCGTTCACCTTGGGAAAATCGTCAAAGATGATCAAAATCATAACAGATATGAGTACATACCGGCTATTAACGGGTTGCTATTTACTAGACACTGTACAGGTCTTTCATCGCTCTTGCTGTGATTACTGTTATCTATTCTATTGTTAAGCTTATATTAAGTAGACATTGTATAATTGATATTCATTCTGATCTTAGCGTTCATACAATAAAGAACCATAAAATAGAAAGCGACGTTTTCATTTCATTTGTGTACATAGCTCAGTGTTCGGCTACTGACGGGATTTCATTAAATCCATAACTGGCGCAGTCGGAAAAAAAATATAAAATAAATATATTACATACATAAATGCCGCGAACTAAGTTAAAATATATATGAAATATGAAAAATAGTTTCAGTGAACAATGTTACCTTAATATTTAACTATTTAAAGACAAGAACAACAAACAAATATATAAAAAAAAAACAGTTATAAAAAAGTGAAAATTAAAAACAGAACTCTAACTTGTGGGCTTGCAGTGTGAGCAGTCGACGAAAAACCGTTTGGAAAAAATAAAATAAAGAAAAAGCAGTTGCCGAGAACAACAGGTATGGCCAATGTAGATCTTATCGCATTAGTGGCTGGAGTCACTGATTTCACCGGGCTACCGGAACATTTAGATTTATTTATTAAGCATATTGATTATATATATGTATTTGCAAATAATATAAATGAACATTTGAAACCAATTTTGGATTTGCGCATAAGGCAAAAAAAATTAGGTGATGCAAATTTAATGTTAATTAATAATAATAATCCGTCGCAATGGCCGGAGATAAAAGCTGTATTAAAAGCAAATTGTAACATAAAGGAAACCATTGAAAATATAATTAATGAAATAAAAATGATAAAATTTAACAACTCTGTCGAAAAGCTGTATAACCAAGTACAACATCTTTTGACAAAATTAAACATAAAAACAAATCTTAGTGAAGATATTCCAGCTTGGTACAATAGTAGGCTCAATGAAGAAACGGCATTAAAACTATTTGTTGGCAAGCTACTTAGTGAGCCTAAGATTATTTTAAACGCAAGAAACCCATCTACTTTTTTGGAAGCAAAATCAATTTTAGTTGATACTGATAACTTTTATCGTACATTTACAAATACAAGTTATAATTTAAGAGAATTTGACCCTAGCAATTTTCCAAATCACGGACACGTAAAAACTTATACAGGACAACAAAATTCAAGGAGCGCTAGGTATGATAATCCAAGACAGTTTCAAATTAATTCAGAGCGTTTTTAACCAAATAACTCGAATAATTTTCAAAATTTAAATACAAGATCAGGCAATTTTCCAAATTCTAATACACGCGATTCAGGACATTTTCAGCAAAATAGTCCAAGTAATTTTCAAAATGTACGTACAAGAACAGGCTATTTTCCAAATTCGAATGCACAAAATTCAGGACATTTTCAACACAATAACTCAGGTAATTTTCAAAATGTAAATACTAGATCAGGCAACTTTCGAAATTTGAACCCGCGTAATTCAGGACAAATCCAGCAAAATAACTCACGAAATTTTAGACAGCATAATACAGGATTAAGAAATAGTTATGATGAAATAATGGAAGTGGAACACATACAGGATGGAAATTCACCATCCAGTGCAGAAATGCAAAATGCAAATACATATCAATCACTAAATTTTCAATCGACCAGTCCCGAGCTCTTCCCTGCATAATAGTAAAAACAAGTTCAATTCCTATTAAACTGTTGATAGATTCTGGATCAGGTACTTCGCTCATTCAAAAAGGATTGTTTCATAGTTCTTTCAAAACAGAACTTAGTAAACCATTGTTACTCAAATCAATTAACTCAGACATAATTGTTGGTAGTAGACAAGTAACAAACATTGAAATGCTTGAAGTAGAAATGAATGGCGACTTTGATGGTATAATTGGCTGTAACATTTTAAAACCGTTGCAAGCAAAAATTGATCTTGATAGTTTACAATTAATAACCAAAGAAACCTCTTTACCTTTAATATTTTCAAGTTCTCAATCCCAATTAACTGAAGCAGAAATTCATAACTTAAGTAATCATACAGAAGATATTTATTTTCAAAAACCAAATATAGACTCAATTTTAAATAGATTGAAGTTAGATCATTTGAATAAGGAAGAAATATAATCATTAATCGCTACAATTCATACGTTTGAGAAAGTGTTTTATTTTGAGGGTGATAAACTAACATCAGTGGTAAAATACACCCACAAAATACCGACCAAAAATGATATCCCAATATTTTCAAAAACATATAGATATCCTGAGGCACACAAAAATGAGGTTGATATACAAATTTCAGAAATGCTCAGTTCAGGAATTAACGTTAATTCCACTAGTCCGTACAATGCTCCTATATGGATTGTACCGAAGAAGGTTGATAATTCCGGTCAGGAAAAATGGCGCGTTCTAGTGGACTATCGGAAACTTAACGATGCAATCATGAAAGATAAGTTTCCAATCCCTAATATAGAGGATATATTTTCAAAATTGGGTAATGCGCAATATTTTTCATCGCTGGACTTAGCAAAAGGATTCCATCAAATCCTTATTAATAAGGAAGATATGCATAAAACAGCTTTTTCAACTACAAATGGACACTACGAGTTCAAACGTATGCCATTTGGGTTGAAAAATGCGACGGCATCTTTCCAAAGAATGATGAATGAAGTCCTGGTTGGTTATCTAAATAAAATTTGCGTAGTATACCTAGACGACATACTTATCTTTTCCACGTCGCTGCAAGAGCATATCGATTCACTTAATAAAATTTTAAAAAGACTTGCTGACTACAACCTAAAACTGCAAATTGACAAATGCAATTTTATGAAACGAGAAACTGAGTATTTAGGACATATTATATCAGATGAAGGTATTAGGCCCAATCCAAATAAAATAAAAATTATCAAGGAAATCAAATTACCTCACTCAGTAAAGCAAATTAAATCGTTTTTAGGCATTACAGGGTTTTACAGAAAGTTTATCAAGGACTATTCTAGAGTAAGCCTCCCAATGACAAAGTGTCTCAAAAAGGGTAATAAAATTAATATCAAAGACAGACAATACATTGAGTCCTTTGATAAACTTAAAGAACTTATATGTACTTGTCCAGTCCTAGCATACCCTGACTTTGGAAAGCCCTTCATTTTAACTACCGACGCTAGCAATGCAGCATTGGGGGCAGTATTGTCACAAAATCATCACCCAATAGCTTATGCATCCAGAACTTTAAACAGCCATGAAATAAATATAGTACGGTAGAAAAAGAACTGTTATCTATAGTATGGGAAACTAAATATTTTAGGCCATATTTATTTGGCCGTAAGTTCAAAGTCCAGACAGACCACCGACCTCTAGTGTGGTTAAATTCTCTGAAAGAACCCAACTCAAAGCTTCAGAGATGGAAAATAAAACTCAACGAGTTCGACTTTGATATTGAGTATATCAAAGGAAAAGAAAATTTTGTTGCTGATTTTTTAAGTCGCCTAGAAATTAATTGTGTGGTTGAAAACGACATTAAATCGGACGCAGCTACAATACACAGCGGCGAAGAAAATTTAAACGATCATATTTATATAACCGAAACACCATTAAACATTTATAAAAATCAATTAGTATTAGAAAATGGTATAAATAATTCATACACAACCAAGTTTTTGTTCAAGAAAAAGAGAAGATCACTTATTAGCCTTAAAGAGTATGATGAGGCATATGTTTTAAAACTCCTTAATGAACTATTACCTATTAAGGGAACTATAGGAATCTTTTGCAAAGACGATAACATATTCAAAGAGTTTCAAAAAACCATAATAAAATATTTTTCAAATTTACCAACTATGAAAATGCTAAGGTGCACAAAGTTTCTAAAGGACATAACATGCAAAGAAAAACTACTAGATCTAATAGAAAAGACCCATTTAGACAGAAATCATAGGGGGATTGAGGAAACGTATTTAGTTCTAAAAGAGTTATGTTACTTTCCAAATCTGAGATTAGAGATATATAAATATATCAATAATTGCAAAGCATGTAACATGTGTAAATACGACAGACATCCAATAAAGCCAAAATTAATGATTACTGAGACATCTGATAAACCCAATGAAATAGTCCACATCGATATATGGTTTTTAAATAAGAATAATATGTTGCTAACATGCATTGACAAATTGACTAAACACGTGTCCATTCACCCTTTAATAGATAGGAATTCAATAACAATAGTTGATGTACTAAAACAAAGGTTCGCAATATTAGGAAAGCCAGTTAAAATAGTGGCTGATAATGAATTCAATACCGCGTATATTAAACAATTCCTAAATCAAGAAAATATATTCTATCACTTCACATCTCCCAATACCCATACCGGTAATTCTGTTATAGAGCGCTTTCATTTAACACTTAATGAACACATACGATTGTTAAAGCTCAATAAGAATAATATAGATACTGACGACAGGATGTTGGTCTTCAAAGCAGTTGAACTTTATAACGATACTATTCATTCCACCACAAAATATAAACCCAATGACTTCTTACATGCTACATTTAACAAATTAGAATTGGAAAACCTTAAGCATAGAATCCACAAAAATAAAGAAAAACATATAAATAAAGTAAATGAAACACGAGCAGAACCTTCTAAGTACAGAGAGAGAGAACTTGTTAAAAACTTAGGTTTCCATAATATTAAACATTTGCCAAGATATATAATTAAAGACGTAAAGGGAAAAGGCAAAACTTATTTTACGGATAAAGCAGGATTAAAATGTGATAGGCAAATAATCAAAAGAAAGTATAGGTACCAAAATCCAATAAAAGAAATTGAATTTGATAGAAAATATACAGGTAGGGACTACTCTAAAAAAAAAAGAAGTACCAAGCAATGAAATAATCAAAACAAGAGTAACTTTTCTATAACGTAAAAAACAAAAAAAAAAATATTAACAAAACAAAAAGATTGATAATTGAATGAATGTATTTGGTTATATTCTAAACTTTTTCTATTAAGTATTTTCTCTTAAGCGAACAAATGACATATACCTACTCGTACCTATATTATATACATTATACATGTTATAAAAATAAAAATAAATAAAAAAAATATAATAAAAAAAAATTAAATGACGTAGTATTTAAGTATTATAGTGTTATTACATCTCCATTTTGAATAAACACAAAATATTAGGTGATTTAAAACATGATCATAAGAAATTGAATTAAATAAAATACTGTTGTTATATAATATTAGATTAATCAAAAAGCTTAGATTTAGTTGTACAATAATGAAATTCTTAATAATTTGTTCCATTATAATTTACTCATATATATATGTAAAGAAAAAAGGATAAAAATAATAATAACAATATAAATAATAAATAATAAACAAATGTAAAAATCAGCCTGTAGAACCTGATGTACAGCAACATAGTTCACTTCCAGCTGCAACACTATTTATATATCAACATTCACGATTTATCAATACGTTAAGTTCATACAACGGCGGGAAGAGTCATGTATACTGAACCATACCGTACAGCCTGCATGGAAACAACGAGTGTATACATTTTCTTTCTCACAAGTTCCGTTCACCTTGGGAAAATCGTCAAAGATGATCAAAATCATAACACATATGAGTACATACCGGCTATTAACGGGTTGCTATTTACTAGACACTGTACAGGTCTTTCTTCGCTCTTGCTGTGATTACTGTTATCTATTCTATTGTTAAGCTTATATTAAGTAGACATTGTATAATTGATATTCATTCTGATCTTAGCGTTCATACAATAAAGAATCATAAAATAGAAAGCGACGTTTTTATTTCATTTGTGTACATAGCTCAGTATTCGGCTACTGACGGGATTTCATTAAATCCATAACTCTGGGGTGTACAGTGTTCGCACGTTTCAGGTGCCCAACTCTATAATTCGATTCTAAAGTTCAATCGTTCGAATTCGGAAAATATGTACTGTGGAATTCGAAAATTGGAAATTGAAATCCGAATTTCATACTTGACAACTCTATTTTCGTTGCTAAATACATAAAAATTTCGGAAATTTCATTCGATATCTATTTACCATACGGAAAAGTTTGCAATGCACATGTGAATATCAGCTGTTCACTGAAAATTTCCGCTTCGAGAAAGTGAAAGAAATAAACTCTAATTTCTCAGTGAGTTACAGATGTGGAGTCTCATGCTCTACCGACTTGTATTTTAACATAATTTTCTCTTTTGTTTACAAACATTTTTGGCCATTTTTTGTTTCGCTCTCGAAGTTGCATTTTTCAATGTGTTTGACTCGACCTTGAAGTTTTCGCCCTCGTCAAAGTTGAAGTCCAAGTTGAAGTGTTGATGTGTTTCTACCATTAAGCTTGAATATTTGACAGAAAACTACCTTTGGCAGTTTTCTGTCAAATATGAGTTTATCGGTGACCATTTGCATACAGTCGAATACTTATTTACAGAAACAGATGAATAGTTACAAAAGGCGTTTTTCTTTTTTAGCTCCGAGCGGGGCACTGAGCTGTCAAAAAAAGAACTGTGTTACTTTTTTAGCTCGGAGCGTTCTGAGCACAAAATTTGTATTTCTTTTTTATCTCTGAGCTAGCTCAGGGCTCGCTCGATGAGCTCGATTAAAAATGACCGAGCACATCGAGCGAAAAGCTGAGCGCGGCTGACTTCATTCATTATTTGTGCTTTTTCCATAGTTTATTTACTAGAAATTATAATTTAAATGGAACAATCCTTGACAAACACCAATTTCAGAAGCAATTATCTAATGACAGTTCAGTGCTCAATTCTGTTTCTTAATTAGCTCGGAGCGCTCAGGTTACGTGCTCCGCTCTGTTCCCCGCTCGGGGCTAAAAAAGAAAAACGCCTAAAGAGTATTTTTATTCAATTCACATCTTTCTGTGGAAAAATTTCTCGATGCGAGAGTTACAGAACAGGCTCCATTCGTGAGGACAAGGAAGGCCTAACCTCCGTTTCAACTGCAAGCAGCGTGCCCGAGATCACCTAGTATGGAAGGCTGCAGTGTTTCTGGAGACTGCCCCATGGGTCGGTAGCCTGTTAATTAAGTAAGTTGGTTGAGTTTGCTAAACAATTCGTCCAGCTCTTCTTTATTGTAAACAGAGATAAAGTTCGAAATGGACAAGATCTAGTTCGTTATTAGGGTATATGATTCTTTAAATGACTTGTTTTGAGGTCGGCGGTGACCGCAACAGTTGCCGTCTCCTTTTAAACGGATTTGACATTCCTTCAAATGTAGCATTACATTCCATGGAGCCAAGTATTCCACTCTCATCATTTGAAACCACAACCCTTTCTTTAATATGATCCTAAAAGCAATGTTTATTTTTATAGGTATATTTTTATCACACGGGCAAAATAACTTAAATGATGAAAAATATACAAACGACATTAAAAAAATATTGGGAGAACTTAATAGGTGAGATCGTTGTGGTACTTTTTTCAATATATACATATTAACAGTTTTCCTTATAAACAGCCTTATTACTCACAACAGTTCTTCATTTGGATGTGTGGACAATGCCAGAGAAAGCGAAACTCTTTTGCTGTTATGTTCAACATCTGAATTGAATGTAAGCTGTAAACTATTTTCAAACGTAACTAGGTAATTTAACTTATAAAAAAAATTAAATATATTAAATCAATTTAAACTTACAGTGGCAGCAATTTGATGCCAGTGGACTGCAAAATTGTGGATAAGCTGCCACAATGGTATCTTTTTGAATCAAATTACGAATTGGAAGACGTGTTTTCCATTATTGACAACAAAGAAAAAGTTAACATTGAAAATCAATTTAACACTGCATTGCAAGCTGTGAAAACCAATATTCATAACAGTGAGATATTTATCCAGCACCAAAATGTCGACGATTCTGTTACCCTAGAAAACTACTTAAAGGAAACTAGCAAAAAGAATGATAGTGTTGTTTTTAAGGCATCTATATTACTAACAGCAAATATGTCGAATGAGTTTTTGATCAACATCAGATCATTCAATGGAACAATAAGATTTTCCGGTATTGTGTCTTCTCGTGTTTGGTGTCACTCAAAGAATACTTTTAAGGAAATAAAGGCGAATATCAGGAAAGATGTTCTTCGGTCGCTCGCTGCCAGAATTCAAATATATTGTGACGGTTTGACTGATTTACATTCCAATAATGTTGGTGTTGTTATTAGTGAATTAGTGTTGTTATTTGTTTAACGTTCTCTAAACTGTACGTTGCTGCGCACAACAAAAGAAATGCTTGTTTTTAAGTAACAAACAAAACTGCAAGGTTACCACTGGACCGATTTTGACCATATATCAGAGAAACCTGAAATGTGCCTCTCGAAAATATGAACTCAATCGGTTAGGTGTTTAAGGGGATTACAACGTTTTCTCGGCATGATTAAGCCCGCCCACACAACTTCGTTGCTCCGCTAAGGGTAGGTGCCAGTTCCATGTCAAGCGTCTTGTTTTAAAATGAATAACAACGATTATTGTTTAAATATTAACGAAGAATTGGATAATCGTGTTCCGATAAAGGCAAATAAGACATGCGTGTGTTCCAATAAACCCTTCAAACACGCGCCGTGTACGAGTATATAATAACATTAACAGTCAGCCTTATTGCGAAGATCAATCGACAATTATTGATAATTGACTATTTTCAATATGTGCTATTGTGAACTAGTGCTGAGCATGGAAATTGGAAACAATCCATTGACTTAGATGGATTGCTATTCCCAGCTCCCTCAGGGACTCTAGAATTGCTTCAGTGTGTACATTGTTGAAGGCTCCTTCTATGTCTAGGAAGGTAGCCAAGGTGTATTCTTTGTAGTGTAGGGATTTTTCTATCGTACGCACTACCTCGTGAAGAGCTGTTTCTGTAGATCTTCCCTTGAGGTAGGCGTGTTGAGATTTGGAGAGGAGTGAAGCTTCTATTGCCCCTCTCAGGTGGTTGTCTAGGAGACGTTCGAGCGTCTTCAGTACGAAGGAGGTCAAACTAATTGGTCTGAAATCTTTCGCAGTTTCATGACCGCGTCTACCCGCTTTTGGAATGAAAACAACTCGCACTCGTCTCCATGAATATGGTACATGATTGTAGAGTATACAGTTCCTGTAAATCGATGTGAACCATGGAATTGCCAGTTCCAGAGATTTCTGGAGCATGATGGGCAGAATGCCGTCCAGGCCAGGCGATTTAAAGGGAGCGAAGCTGTTTATTGCCCAGGAAATTTTTTCCTCGGTAATAATGGATGTTATATTTTCCCAGGCGTCGGGTTGTGTGCGTTGTGAGCTGGATGGCTCTGCACCGTAATCATTGCATCCGGGAAAATGGGTGTTTATTAATAGTTCTAGGGATTCTGCAGTTGACTCAGCCCATTCTCCGTCCTCCTTTCTCAGAAGAGATGGGTTGGAGTGTTCTTTGGACAATATTTTGCTGAGTCTTGCGGAGTCCTTGAGGGTTTCGATGGATTGGCAGTACTCTATCCACGACTGTGTCTTGGCCGTTCTAATAGAGTTCTTGTAGATTTTAACGCAATCTCAGTAGGGTTGCCAGTAGTTGCATTTATGGCAGATGTTAAAGGTTTCTCTAGTCAATTTTCTGAGAGCAGAGAGTTCCTTGTTCCACCAAGGGGGGAATGATTTTTTGCTATATTTGATCGGACACGAGACTTTGTACGCTACGTTGAAAGCTTTTTCAAAAGTCTCAACCTTTGTGTCGAGCTCTAAAGTGGAGGTAAATTTTTGATTGGGGGTTTTGTGTAACTTAGTCTTAATGACTTGGTTAAACTTTGCCCAATCGGTTCTTTTGGGGTTTCGGAAAGGTTTCGGGCTCTCTACAGCTAGATCTATGTCGAAGAGTATCCAGTTGTGGTCTGAGAAAGATTTTTTACTGGATACCCTCCAATTTTCAACCTTCATAATATTGTTATTATTACAGAGAGTAACATCTATAACGTCTTCCCAGCCGTTAAAACTGTCCGTACTCGGAAAGATGAAGGTCGGGGTGTTACCTTTATTGCATATTATAAGGTTATTTTCAATAATGTAATCAAAAAGAGACTCACCGCGTTCGTTTGACTCCGAGCTACCCCATAGCACATGCCTGGAGTTTGCATCGCAGCCCAGCAGCAGGTTGGTCCTTGTTGATGTTATGGCGGTTATCATTGCCTGGACTTCTTCCGGCGGTACTTGCCGGTCGTGTGCCATGTAGGCGGATGCAATTAGCAGGTCGCCTCCTGCGTTCTCCATCTTAACAACTGTTAGATCGGCCGAGCTAAAATTTGGGCATAGAAAAAGTTTAATATGCTTTTTAGCTAGAATACAGGTTCTTGGCTTACCATGGTTATTATTGCTGCGGTTATAGTAGAGGATATATCCGGTGTCGTTAAGGCCTCTTATATTGGGACCGTTCACCCAAGGTTCTTGGACAATGCCGATGTCGATGTTTTCCTCTTTGAGGAAAATCATCAGGTTATCTGACGCACAGACTGAGTGCTTCAGATTAATCTGTACGACTTTCAGCATTGATTTGTTTCGGGTGTTTGTTCGGTTAGGGTGGTAGTACGGTTCGCCTCGATCCTCATGTCCTCCAACAGCTTGTTGGCATCGTCGACTTCATCTAAGTCGTCGACCTGACACGGGGACCTGAATATTTAAACTTTGGCATGCCTTTTGCCAAAGCGGAGCTGGCAGCCGATCTTTTCAATGTGATCCGCGCTCTCTTCCGTCACCATTATTAGGAAGGATAGGGTGTTGTTGTGAGGTTCCTCAGCCTTGATGACTTTCCAGTCATCCATGGGAACCGCAGGGTTGTGGAGCTTGAGACAATTGATCAACTTATCACTTTCGATGGTCATATTTGGCAGCCAAATGCGAATTCTCGGTCTCCTCGGAATCTCTCTGGCCAGGATCAGCTTAAGCTTTAAGCCGGTCCAGTCGTCACGGATCTTGTGAACGCAGCCGCTTAGGAATTCCTTGGAGAAAGCGTCTTCACACTTGATTACCCTGTAACCTCTTATTACTTCAGCTAAGTCAAAGCAAGAGAGGGGTCCGCCTTGGTTGTTTAAGAGATGGTCCATCACCATCTCGGAAAGTTGACTGTTCGTGTCATCTGGGGTGCTGAGATTGGGTTGTGGTGCTTGGCGGTAGCCAACTTTGCAACTTTGCTTCTTTGAGGGTCAGACTTGACCTCCTCTTGTGAGCGGTTGCGTTTAGTTGCTTCCTTTTTGCGGGGTGGTGGCTCCCTGCGATTCTTGATGAACTCATCAATAATCTGCTGGTGCTTGAGTTTTTCAGCTAGGTCCTGCGGAGTAGCCGTGCCGGCCTCTTCCTTCTTGGTAATCTTACCCAGAATGAAGATGGCCCTCTGGTACGCGCTCTTTCTGCGATTACTAGCTGATTTGTGGCTGGCTGATTTGTGGGTGTTTACCGCACGCTTTTGGGCACTAGGTCGAGTGTCCTGCGCAGCGGGTGTAGAGGAAGTAGATGGTTTGTGGATAGCAGGTGTACTTTGGGTGGAGCTCCGCTCAGAGTCCCCGCTTCCCACGATTGTCTCCTGACTGGAGGCGAGCAGTTCATCTTCTGATGAAGTGCCTGGGTCTTTTTTATTTTTTTTGGTTTTTTTTTATTTTTTCTGTTATTTGTTTGTTAATTTTTTTTAATTTTAGGTCCCACGAGTATGTCCGGAAGGGTTGATCCGTCCCGGCAGAGCCGACTTACCGGGATAAGGCACTTAGATACAACCGGCCTTGCCTGGGCGCCGGAGGGGACCGTAAACGGCCAGTTCTCTTTACCCACTATCTGACCATGCAGCCCTCGGCACGGGTCGACACCTTGACTTAAAAGTGGGATTTAGCTAGGGTTTACTCCCTTCCAACACTCTGACCCAGAGTTGGTTTTGGTCCACGATGGGATTTACAGTGGAATTTTTTGTCATCTTCACTGCTATGACCTCATTACCCCGGATCACGAATCAAAGTGGAACTTACATTGAATCGTACCGGGGCATACCCTTATCCGCCACCCAAGGGACGCGCCTGGTAGAGGACCTACCCCCGCAGGGGTGAGAGTGTGAGTGTGAAGTAAGTCAGATGGGAGCAGGCATCGGCAAGCTATAGAGAGGCCTGTCTCCATCTCCAGAGTAGGGGTCATCGCCAACAGTGCGGCGCGATGGCCAAGGCGTCCACGCATACGCGTGGCGGGGTGGGCCAGCATACGGGGAGATACTCCATCTCTTCCTCCCCAATCCGAGGCGGTTACGCATCGGGGCCTTGCTTTCTTCCAGTTAAAGGAATACCCAACGCTATCGCTAATATTTAGGGGATATTAAGGAACTTCAGGCCCTACGGACGAATATACAACAATGGCTCGACCTCATTCTTTTTTGACCAGGGTTTAGCAGTGGTGGTCCAGCGTCCGTTGTGGGTCGAAGGAAGGCTTAGGATGTGGGTATGCCTCCGGTATGCCCCATCTGAGAAATTCTGGCACGTTAATAATGTAACCCCAGTCCAAGCTGGTAGCAACATCCCACTCCCGCCGACGAGCTAGCGCGGGGAGGCATTGTGCCTAGCTGCCAGTGGTTGGACAACCCTTCACGGTCCACGGAGCGGCCGTGCCCTAAGCGCCTGTATGCGGGGGCAGGTCGACTTCGCGTCATCGGATGACAATCGACTGTCATCATGGGACCGGAAGGAGCGTAGACGTTACAGGTGGCGCACACCCATGTCTCGAGTTAGTCGTTACATGCTGCGCACATCTATAGTAACCTACGCACGCATGCTCATGCATAAGCATGAGTGCAAACGTCTTGTTTACATATCATTTTTGGGATTTAATTGTGGCTCCAAGGACCTCTTTGTAAAATAACCTGATGTAAAATAAACGCAATATGCATAATAAATCCCAATAAATTACCACCATTATAGCAAAATAAAAAATTTTGATTTAGTTATTAGTTATTACCTAGGCAGCTAAAAACTAACCAACTTTTAGTTGTCATCCGCAACTAACTTTGGCAACCTAACGAGCTTAGTTTCACAACCTGCAACTAATAGCTAGTAGCAAAAATTAGTTGTCATTATGATAGCTAACCACCAGATCGATTACATTTTTAGCGCAGCTAATTTAACTACGTTAGTTACTTAGTTATGGCGTTAGCTAGATAACAAATTAGGTAGCTAAAGCGCAACTGTGCCTACATGTTTACACATCAACTATACCGTGAGTGCAGAGTGGCTCACACCTTTTTTTATATCCTGAGAAAATGATAATTTGATGATAGTAGCGTCCTTTCATACAGGACTATAGATTATATACCCAATTTTTGACTTTCAGTCATAGCAAAATATTGCGTATGGATTTGATGTGTTTGTGGTAATCCACTGATGATCCCAAACCACCACATCTGGGTGAAACGCCAATTTTATATAGTCAGACTAGAAATAGTTGACTTTATATACCCAATTTTTGACTTTCAGTCATAGCCACATACAGGCTGAATAATCATTTCCTATGTTAATTCTTCGAATTGAAGAAACATTTGAAGTGGAAAAAACAATTCACACTCGATCTCGAGTCGTGAATGTACATATACTACTTGTATAACTTGCAAAATATTGCGTATGGATTTGATGTGTTTGTGGTAATCCACTGATGATCCCAAACCACCACATCTGGGTGAAACGCCAATTTTATATAGTCAGACTAGAAATAGTCGACTTTATATACCCAATTTTTGACTTTCAGTCATAGCCACATACAGGCTGAATAATCATTTCCTATGTTAATTCTTCGAATTGAAGAAACATTTGAAGTGGAAAAAACAATTCACACTCGATCTCGAGTCGTGAATGTACATATACTACTTGTATAACTTGCAAAATATTGCGTATGGATTTGATGTGTTTGTGGTAATCCACTGATGATCCCAAACCACCACATCTGGGTGAAACGCCAATTTTATATAGTCTGACTAGAAATAGTTGACTTTATATACCCAATTTTTGACTTTCAGTCATAGCCACATACAGGCTGAATAATCATTTCCTATGTTAATTCTTCGAATTGAAGAAACATTTGAAGTGGAAAAAACAATTCACACTCGATCTCGAGTCGTGAATGTACATATACTACTTGTATAACTTGCAAAATATTGCGTATGGATTTGATGTGTTTGTGGTAATCCACTGATGATCCCAAACCACCACATCTGGGTGAAACGCCAATTTTATATAGTCAGACTAGAAATAGTTGACTTTATATACCCAATTTTTGACTTTCAGTCATAGCCACATACAGGCTGAATAATCATTTCCTATGTTAATTCTTCGAATTGAAGAAACATTTGAAGTGGAAAAAACAATTCACACTCGATCTCGAGTCGTGAATGTACATATACTACTTGTATAACTTGCAAAATATTGCGTATGGATTTGATGTGTTTGTGGTAATCCACTGATGATCCCAAACCACCACATCTGGGTGAAACGCCAATTTTATATAGTCAGACTAGAAATAGTTGACTTTATATACCCAATTTTTGACTTTCAGTCATAGCCACATACAGGCTGAATAATCATTTCCTATGTTAATTCTTCGAATTGAAGAAACATTTGAAGTGGAAAAAACAATTCACACTCGATCTCGAGTCGTGAATGTACATATACTACTTGTATAACTTGCAAAATATTGCGTATGGATTTTATGTGTTTGTGGTAATCCACTGATGATCCCAAACCACCACATCTGGGTGAAACGCCAATTTTATATAGTCAGACTAGAAATAGTTGACTTTATATACCCAATTTTTGACTTTCAGTCATAGCCACATACAGGCTGAATAATCATTTCCTATGTTAATTCTTCGAATTGAAGAAACATTTGAAGTGGAAAAAACAATTCACACTCGATCGCGAGTCGTGAATGTACATATACTACTTGTAAAACTTGCAAAATATTGAGTATGGATTTGATGTGTTTGTGGTAATCCACTGATGATCCCAAACCACCACATCTGGGTGAAACGCCAATTTTATATAGTCAGACTAGAAATAGTTGACTTTATATACCCAATTTTTGACTTTCAGTCATAGCCACATACAGGCTGAATAATCATTTCCTATGTTAATTCTTCGAATTGAAGAAACATTTGAAGTGGAAAAAACAATTCACACTCGATCTCGAGTCGTGAATGTACATATACTACTTGTATAACTTGCAAAATATTGCGTATGGATTTGATGTGTTTGTGGTAATCCACTGATGATCCCAAACCACCACATCTGGGTGAAACGCCAATTTTATATAGTCAGACTAGAAATAGTTGACTTTATATACCCAATTTTTGACTTTCAGTCATAGCCACATACAGGCTGAATAATCATTTCCTATGTTAATTCTGCGAATTGAAGAAACATTTGAAGTGGAAAAAACAATTCACACTCGATCTCGAGTCGTGAATGTACATATACTACTTGTATAACTTGCAAAATATTGCGTATGGATTTGATGTGTTTGTGGTAATCCACTGATGATCCCAAACCACCACATCTGGGTGAAACGCCAATTTTATATAGTCAGACTAGAAATAGTTGACTTTATATACCCAATTTTTGACTTTCAGTCATAGCCACATACAGGCTGAATAATCATTTCCTATGTTAATTCTTCGAATTGAAGAAACATTTGAAGTGGAAAAAACAATTCACACTCGATCTCGAGTCGTGAATGTACATATACTACTTGTATAACTTGCAAAATATTGCGTATGGATTTGATGTGTTTGTGGTAATCCACTGATGATCCCAAACCACCACATCTGGGTGAAACGCCAATTTTATATAGTCAGACTAGAAATAGTTGACTTTATATACCCAATTTTTGACTTTCAGTCATAGCCACATACAGGCTGAATAATCATTTCCTATGTTAATTCTTCGAATTGAAGAAACATTTGAAGTGGAAAAAACAATTCACACTCGATCTCGAGTCGTGAATGTACATATACTACTTGTATAACTTGCAAAATATTGCGTATGGATTTGATGTGTTTGTGGTAATCCACTGATGATCCCAAACCACCACATCTGGGTGAAACACCAATTTTATATAGTCAGACTAGAAATAGTTGACTTTATATACCCAATTTTTGACTTTCAGTCATAGCCACATACAGGCTGAATAATCATTTCCTATGTTAATTCTTCGAATTGAAGAAACATTTGAAGTGGAAAAAACAATTCACACTCGATCTCGAGTCGTGAATGTACATATACTACTTGTATAACTTGCAAAATATTGCGTATGGATATGATGTGTTTGTGGTAATCCACCGATGATCCCAAACCACCACATCTGGGTGAAACGCCAATTTTATATAGTCAGACTAGAAATAGTTGACTTTATATACCCAATTTTTGACTTTCAGTCATAGCCACATACAGGCTGAATAATCATTTCCTATGTTAATTCTTCGAATTGAAGAAACATTTGAAGTGGAAAAAACAATTCACACTCGATCTGGAGTCGTGAATGTACATATACTACTTGTATAACTTGCAAAATATTGCGTATGGATTTGATGTGTTTGTGGTAATCCACTGATGATCCCAAACCAAAACATCTGGGTGAAACGCCAATTTTATATAGTCAGACTAGAAATAGTTGACTTTATATACCCAATTTTTGACTTTCAGTCATAGCCACATACAGGCTGAATAATCATTTCCTATGTTAATTCTTCGAATTGAAGAAACATTTGAAGTGGAAAAAACAATTCACACTCGATCTCGAGTCGTGAATGTACATATACTACTTGTATAACTTGCAAAATATTGCGTATGGATTTGATGTGTTTGTGGTAATCCACTGATGATCCCAAACCACCACATCTGGGTGAAACGCCAATTTTATATAGTCAGACTAGAAATAGTTGACTTTATATACCCAATTTTTGACTTTCAGTCATAGCCACATACAGGCTGAATAATCATTTCCTATGTTAATTCTTCGAATTGAAGAAACATTTGAAGTGGAAAAAACAATTCACACTCGATCTCGAGTCGTGAATGTACATATACTACTTGTATAACTTGCAAAATATTGCGTATGGATTTGATGTGTTTGTGGTAATCCACTGATGATCCCAAACCACAACATCTGGGTGAAACGCCAATTTTATATAGTCAGACTAGAAATAGTTGACTTTATATACCCAATTTTTGACTTTCAGTCATAGCCACATACAGGCTGAATAATCATTTCCTATGTTAATTCTTCGAATTGAAGAAACATTTGAAGTGGAAAAAACAATTCACACTCGATCGCGAGTCGTGAATGTACATATACTACTTGTAAAAATTGCAAAATATTGAGTGTGGATTTGATGTGTTTGTGGTAATCCACTGATGATCCCAAACCACCACATCTGGGTGAAACGCCAATTTTATATAGTCAGACTAGAAATAGTTGACTTTATATACCCAATTTTTGACTTTCAGTCATAGCCACATACAGGCTGAATAATCATTTCCTATGTTAATTCTTCGAATTGAAGAAACATTTGAAGTGGAAAAAACAATTCACACTCGATCTCGAGTCGTGAATGTACATATACTACTTGTATAACTTGCAAAATATTGCGTATGGATTTGATGTGTTTGTGGTAATCCACTGATGATCCCAAACCACCACATCTGGGTGAAACGCCAATTTTATATAGTCAGACTAGAAATAGTTGACTTTATATACCCAATTTTTGACTTTCAGTCATAGCCACATACAGGCTGAATAATCATTTCCTATGTTAATTCTGCGAATTGAAGAAACATTTGAAGTGGAAAAAACAATTCACACTCGATCTCGAGTCGTGAATGTACATATACTACTTGTATAACTTGCAAAATATTGCGTATGGATTTGATGTGTTTGTGGTAATCCACTGATGATCCCAAACCACCACATCTGGGTGAAACGCCAATTTTATATAGTCAGACTAGAAATAGTTGACTTTATATACCCAATTTTTGACTTTCAGTCATAGCCACATACAGGCTGAATAATCATTTCCTATGTTAATTCTTCGAATTGAAGAAACATTTGAAGTGGAAAAAACAATTCACACTCGATCTCGAGTCGTGAATGTACATATACTACTTGTATAACTTGCAAAATATTGCGTATGGATTTGATGTGTTTGTGGTAATCCACTGATGATCCCAAACCACCACATCTGGGTGAAACGCCAATTTTATATAGTCAGACTAGAAATAGTTGACTTTATATACCCAATTTTTGACTTTCAGTCATAGCCACATACAGGCTGAATAATCATTTCCTATGTTAATTCTTCGAATTGAAGAAACATTTGAAGTGGAAAAAACAATTCACACTCGATCTCGAGTCGTGAATGTACATATACTACTTGTATAACTTGCAAAATATTGCGTATGGATTTGATGTGTTTGTGGTAATCCACTGATGATCCCAAACCACCACATCTGGGTGAAACACCAATTTTATATAGTCAGACTAGAAATAGTTGACTTTATATACCCAATTTTTGACTTTCAGTCATAGCCACATACAGGCTGAATAATCATTTCCTATGTTAATTCTTCGAATTGAAGAAACATTTGAAGTGGAAAAAACAATTCACACTCGATCTCGAGTCGTGAATGTACATATACTACTTGTATAACTTGCAAAATATTGCGTATGGATATGATGTGTTTGTGGTAATCCACCGATGATCCCAAACCACCACATCTGGGTGAAACGCCAATTTTATATAGTCAGACTAGAAATAGTTGACTTTATATACCCAATTTTTGACTTTCAGTCATAGCCACATACAGGCTGAATAATCATTTCCTATGTTAATTCTTCGAATTGAAGAAACATTTGAAGTGGAAAAAACAATTCACACTCGATCTCGAGTCGTGAATGTACATATACTACTTGTATAACTTGCAAAATATTGCGTATGGATTTGATGTGTTTGTGGTAATCCACTGATGATCCCAAACCACCACATCTGGGTGAAACGCCAATTTTATATAGTCAGACTAGAAATAGTTGACTTTATATACCCAATTTTTGACTTTCAGTCATAGCCACATACAGGCTGAATAATCATTTCCTATGTCAATTCTTCGAATTGAAGAAACATTTGAAGTGGAAAAAACAATTCACACTCGATCTCGAGTCGTGAATGTACATATACTACTTGTATAACTTGCAATATAGATTACTACGCTCTATCGGGTGCAAATTGCTGTATCCATGGGAACACAGTAATCAGACGATAAATGGATGGGATTGTGAAGTTAATCGTGCTATACGGGAAAACACGATCCTTCCGAAGACGGTTCCTAAGGTTAATTCGATAATTCTTCTTTTTACACCACGATGAGAAAATAATTAAAATAAAAAATAATTACATTAAGACTTAATGAAGTGTCAAAAATAACCTAAAGGAAAAAAAAGAATAAGTGCCAGTAGTAAATTAGTGATAAGAAGAGTAAAAACTGCCCTATACCAAGGAGCAATAGCTAATATTACACTATTTATAAATTGGAAAAAATGTAAGCAGAATTCTGAGTTGAAGGAATAAGAAAACAGAAGTGGGATCGTGAGCGGCACCAAAAGTTAACCAAGCAAACCAGATAAGTGCCATCTCTTTTTCCTTTTTGATCGATTACCTTACCTGTACATTTGCATAACATGGATACTGTCACTGACTGAACTATAATTTCATATCAAACATACCTTTACTGACTAAAGCAGGGATTCCCTAACTGTGCGTCTTTCTTTTTCATTTCTCATATTTATCTCATTTTCCATTTTTCAACATTCTTGTTTTCCAAGGCTCCTCGCACACAGGACCAAATATCAGACGGAGTATTTTTCTTTCAAAAGAACCCAATATTAGCTCCCCTTTTCTACGTATTGTCCAGCACTCGGCGCCATAAAGCAGGACTGGTAGAATTAAGTTTCGATAGAGCATGCATTTCGCCCTTCGAGTGAGGGTTTTGAACCCATTTGTTTCGCTAAGCCGTAGTAGCAACGGTTTTCAAGGTAATTCTCCGCCGGATCTCCACTAAGGTGTCATTCGTGGAGTTGATGTTTACTCCTAGGTAGATGACCTCCTTAACTACCTCGAAGTTATTTTTATCTACAGTGACGTTTTGTTATAGGCGGTAGACAGATGTTTGTTTGTTTGTTGATAGCATGTACTTGGTCTTGTCATCATTTGCTTCAAGACCAAAATGATGATTTCATTGAGCTGGAAGACTGCGTATGCCCTCTTCTTTCTACGCAGGATCTTCTTCTCCTCCCTTCTCTTGGCTCGATACTCTTCTCTCGCTGCTCTTGTTTTGCACTACAGCGTTTTTAAATATGCATCTTCTGTCACTTTCTTCCGATAAACACATACATCATCATACCACGGGCTTTTTCTCTGGGGTGGCTGGTAACCTATGGTGGTCTCGGCTAACTCATTTATGATGTTAAGGTTGGCGCCTGTGGGTGGTTAATGCACAGAGGAGAGTCGCTCGCTCCTCCGCTCTCTGTAGGCTCTGGCTACTACAGGTGTGCCTTGGAAACCTAGTGCTACTTATCACCGTATTAAGAGCTGCTGCAAAGTCGATTAGTCGGTAGCTTTTATCCGTTACCGTGTCGTGAAGGATGTGCTTACCAACTATTCCGCCGAAGATGTTTTCCTTACCGACTTAAGCATTAAAATCCCCGAGCACACCTTTGACATCGTACTCCGGAGAGGCTCCGTAGGTCCAGGAGGTCATAGAACTTCTCCTTGATGGAATCTTCAGCCTCATCGGTAGGGGCGTGTGCACATATTAGGCAAATGTTTTGGAATGCAGCTTTGATGCGGATCACAGCCAGACGATCAATTATCAGCTTGAAACCTATTACTTTGGTCCTAAGCCGATTTCCCACGACGAATCCGCACCCCAACATATGCAATCTTTTATGGCAGCTGTAATAAATGTCGCAATTTTTCCTTTTCATCATACCTGATGCTATCCATTGTATCTCCTGGATCGCGGTAATATCTGCCTTGTACCGCTCGAGGACAGACTCAAGTTTTTGAGTAGCACCTGGGGTGTACAGTGTTCGCATGTTTCAGGTGCCCAACTCTATAATTCGATTCTAAAGTTCAATCGTTCGAATTCGGAAAATATGTACTGTGTAATTCGAAAATCGGAAATTGAAATCCGAATTTCATACTTGACAACTCTATTTTCGTTGCTAAATACATTAAAATTTCGGAAATTTCATTCGATATCTATTTACCATACGGAAAATTTTGCAATGCACATGTGAATATCAGCTGTTCACTGAAAATTCCCCCTTCGAAAAAGTGAAAGAAATCAACCGACTTGTATTTTAACATAATTTTCTCTTGTGTTTACAAACATTTTTGGCCATTTTTTGTTTCGCTCTCGAAGTTGCATTTTTCAATGTGTTTGACTCGACCTTGAAGTTTTCGCCCTCGTCAAAGTTGAAGTCCAAGTTGAAGTGTTGATGTGTTTCTACCATTAAGCTTGAATATTTGACAGAAAACTACCTTAAACGCTCATTTTCGCTGCATTTTTGGCAGATTTCTGTCAAATATGAGTTTATCGGTGACCATTTGCATACAGTCAAATCGAATACTTATTTACAGAAACAGATGAATAGTTACAAAGAGTATTTTTATTCAATTCACATCGATCCGTGGAAAAATTTCTCGATGCGAGGGTTACAGAACAGGCTCCATTCGTGAGGACAAGGAAGGCCTAACCTCCGTTTCAACTGCAAGCAGCGTGCCCGAGATCATCTAGTATGGAAGGCTGCAGTGTTTCTGGAGACTCTGCCCCATGGGTCGGTAGCCTGTTAAGTAAGTAAGTTGGTTGAGTTTGCTAAACAAATCGTCCAGCCCTTCTTTATTGTAAACAGAGATAAAGTTCGAAATGGGGAAGATCTAGTTCGTTATTAGGGTATATGATTCCTTAAATAACTTGTTTTGAGGTCGGAGGTGACCGCAACAGTTGCCGTCTCCTTTTAAACGGACTTGACATTCCTTCAAATGTAGCATTACGTTCCATGGAGCCAAGTATTTCACTCTCATCATTTGAAACCACAACCCTTTCTTTAATATTGTTACATTCAGGCTAGGATTCGAAAAGATAAAACGTAATTCTATTTAATTAATCTTTATTAGTTCTCTTTCGATTTAATTCTTGATTATTAGTCTAATAATTCACTTATTTAATTCAACAATTCACTTTCACAATTAATCACTTTAAATAAACAATCACTTTTCTCTTATTCAATATTCTCTATACTTTCTCACTACTGTCATCTATCGCCATTCTTTATCGCGGTTCACAACTCCAATGTCTTGGGTGCTCCTGCGACATCTATTTATATCTCCTAGTGACACCTCTCGAAATTTCCAGATTCGTTGAGAAGGTTCGTTTAGAAGGTTCGAGAACAACATAATTATGTATGTACTAGTTCTTCCACAGCTACTCAAACTGCTATTCAAATGCTGCCAAAATCGGTAATATGGCTACTTTCTACTAGATGGCGCTACAAGTTAACTAATTGATTTGAATGAGACAGTTTGAGCAAACATGCAACAATATCCCCCTCTTAAACTTGTTCGTCCCGAACAAGCACGTCAATATTTTCGCCATGGTAGCGATGGAGACGATCCACATGGACAACTTTCAGCTTGCCTCTTCCTCGCTGGATCCGGTAGACAACATCGTTTATGCACTTCACTATCTTATAGGGTCCTTCCCAATCCCGCTGTAGTTTAGCTGACATGCCTTTTCGGCTATGAGGGTTGTATAGCCATACCAGATCTCCTTCCCGGAATCCTGTGGTGAATGCTTTGGTATCGTACCTCATCTTCATGCGGTCGCTGGATATTGGATGAATATTTCGGTGTTCTTCGGCTCGACAAGCACTTTTCCAACCACGCAGTTTCGGTAGTGGTGGTCTTTTGGCTCGGCTAGAGAGAATCGGTGGCTCATAGGATCACCTTCCAGCTTTGTCCGAATCAGTGTCTCTGAAGAAGGTGGTAGGACCTCATCCTCACTAATGAGTGTCCTCAGGGATGGGGCGTTCTCGTTCCCGTACACCATCGGAATCTCTACGTTTCGATACTTGAGTACTTGCATACCAAAGTCCAACACGACATCATGCGCCTTCATGAAATCGATTCCAATGATGCATTTGTCACATATATCGGCTACTAAGAAAGCGTGGGAGAATGCTAATCCTGCCAAATTTATTGTTAGCATGATATCTCCGTACACTTTCGCTGTCGTTCCTGTTGCTGTTTTCAGACAGTAACTGCTGGTATTGTGCAACCAAGACTGACGGAAGATGCCCCTCCTTATAATGGAAGCGGTGGCACCGGTGTCGATGGCTGCCACGCACTTATTTTGACCGATAAAGGCTTCCACTCTTAAACTCTGGTTTCCTCGTTTGGTTTGGGAGACTTGAATTGTGGTCCTGGAGTCATCGATTCCGGAAACTCACTTCTGCCCCTAGAATATGCTCCTTACACGTTTCCCGCCAGCTGGTTCTGCGAAGCTATATCTGCCAGATGCTTCTTCGTTGCGCCTCCTAGGCCCGCAATGTGGACAACTGCCTTGTTTGGGTGGAGCTCTGCACTGTCTCTGTAGGTGCCCTATTTTGTTGCAGTTCCAGCAGCGCATTCGACCTCTGTTGTCTCTGTTCCGGTCTACGATGTCTGTTCTTTGACATGAGCATTCAACGGCTGTCATTTCCCTTACGCGGTGGAACACATGCGATGCCTGATCAGCAGCTTGCATTGTCAAGGCAAATGCTAGGGCCTCAGCGAGAGTTCTCTTTCCAGCCATTCTTACGGCCATTTGCAGTTGTCTATCTTCAATGGCTTGGATAAACGCCTCCACAGCCATTTCATTGATGAGAACCTCACCAGCATTAGGATATGACAAATGTGCCAGACGTTCGATATCTACTTGCAGCTGTTGAAGTGTTTCTCCCCGCTTCTGGACTCTACTGCGTAGCTGGACCCTGTACACTTGCTGCATATGCTCATCACCGAAGCGCATCTCTATAGCCTTGACCAGGGCGTCGTAGTTGTGTTGCTTCTCTTCTGAGACGGTTTGGAGTAACTCCGCAGCTGTACCTCTTAGTGCGAACGCTAGTGCAATCGACTTTTCCTCGTTGTCCCAGCTGTTCGTCATTGCAGCTGCTTCAAACTGTTTCTTATAAATTATCCATGATGTTTGACCATCGAAAACAGGAGGCTGCATCTCTTTCCTTCTCGGCCAGTCCGCAGAATATTCTCGAGCCTTCTGCTTCTTCACGTTCTCGAGCTCTTTAGCCAAATTTTCGAAGTTTGTCTCATGCTTGCAAAACGTCTGATGGATGTCGTCGAATTTGGTTTTACCTTCTCGAACTTGTGGTCAATTTCTTCTTCCACAGCGCTCTTTTGGGCGGCAACTATGGAATTCTTTTGTTCTTCGAATTTAGAGTCCATTGATTCCAATTTGGAATCTAGAGAATTCTTCTGTTCATCCAATTTGAAATCTAGTGAATTTGCCTGTTGTTCTAGGGAATTCTTCTGTTCCTCAAACTTACCCAGAAGTAATTCCATCATAGCAGTCATATCAACGCCTGTACTTACTTGTTCTTCTGCTACGTCAAGCAAGACGGACTTGGGATTTTCTCCTTCGTTTTCAACAGCTTCCTGCAGTCGAAGCACCAGATCACTTTTTCCTCCAGCTGTGGAGAGATTCCGCTTTTCTAGTTTAGCTTTTAACTGCGGTATACTGAGCTGTAGTAGTTTCAATGTGCGGCCCATTTTTTTTTTTTTTTTTTTAAACTAATTCACTTCACTTTAATTTCACACTGAATACATTTTATCCCACTTCTGACACCAATGTTACATTCAGGCTAGGATTCGAAAAGATAAAACGCAATTCTATTTAATTAATCTTTATTAGTTCTCTTTCGATTTAATTCTTGATTATTAGTCTAATAATTCACTTATTTAATTCAACAATTCACTTTCACAATTAATCACTTTAAATAAACAATCACCTTTCTCTTATTCAATATTCTCTATATTTTTTCACTACTGTCATCTATCGCCCTTCTTTATC
This sequence comes from Portevinia maculata, assembly GCA_949715645.1. Lineage (NCBI taxonomy): Eukaryota > Metazoa > Arthropoda > Insecta > Diptera > Syrphidae > Portevinia > Portevinia maculata. Next base: position 133,312,199 of record OX454527.1, read on the forward strand.
GCGGTTCACAACTCGAATGTCTTGGGTGCTCCTGCGACATCTATTTATATCTCCTAGTGACACCTCTCGAAATTTCCAGATTCGTTGAGAAGGTTCGTTTAGAAGGTTCGAGAACAACATAATTATGTATGTACTAGTTATTCCACAGCTACTCAAACTGCTTTCAAATGCTGCCAAAATCGGTAATATGCCGACTTTCTACTAGATGGCGCTACAAGTTAACTAATTGATTTGAATGACACAATTTGAGCAAACATGCAACAATATTGTTACATCCAGGCTAGGATTCGAAAAGATAAAACGTAATTCTATTTAATTTATCTTTATTAGTTCTCTTTCAATGTCTTTTACTTCTTGATTTAATTCAACAATTCACTTTCACAATTAATCACTTTAAACAATCACTTTTCTCTTATTCAATATTCTCTATACTTTTCACTACTGTCATCTATCGCCCTTCTTTATCGCGGTTCACAACTCGAATGTCTTGGGTGCTCCTCCGACATCTATTTATATCTCCTAGTGACACCTCTCGAAATTTCCAGATTCGCAGAGAAGGTTCGTTTAGAAGGTTCGAGAACAATCTAATTATGTATGTAATAGTTATTCCACAGCTACTCAAGCTAATATTCAAATGCTGCCAAAATCGGTAATATGGCTACTTTCTACTAGATGGCGCAACTTGACTAATTGCTGCTCAATGACACAGTTTGAGCAAACATGCAACAATATCCCCCTCTTAAACTTGTTCGTCCCGAACAAGCACGTCAATATTTTCGCCATGGTAGCGATGGAGACGATCCACATGGACAACTTTCAGCTTGCCTCTTCCTCGCTGGATCCGGTAGACAACATCGTTGATGCGCTTCACTATCTTATAGGGACCTTCCCAATCCTGCTGTAGTTTAGGTGACATGCCTTTTCGGCGATGAGGGTTGTATAGCCATACCAGATCTCCTTCCTGAAATCCTGTGGTGGTTGCTTTTGTATCGTAGCTCGTCTTCATGCGGTCGCTGGATATCCGAATCTTATCCCTAGTTTTCCGATGAATGTTTCTGATGATTTCTCTGAGTTCCGCAACATAATCATCTTCATTCGTTGCTTCATCAGTCGGAGATCCAAACATCAATTCACTAGGTAACCGGATGGTTCGACCAAAAAGGATTTCGGATGGAGAATGTCCTGTTGTGTTATGAACTGCGCTTCGATAAGCTAATAGGATCATGGGGATGTGCTTGTCCCAGTCCCGCTGGCAGTCGCCAACAACCTTAGAAAGGTGTTCGTTTAAGGCTCTATTGAAGCGTTCCACCATTCCGTCCGATTGTGGATGAAGCGGGGTTGCTCTTGTCTTCTTGATTCCTAGTAGCTGGCATACTCCTTGAAAGATCTTCGACTCGAAGTTGCGACCTTGGTCCGAGTGCAATTCCATTGGTACGCCAAATCTGCTTACCCAGTTGTGGACAATCTGCTCTACCACGGTTTTAGCTTCTTGGTTAGGTATAGCAAATGCTTCAGGCCGTTTAGTGAAGTAGTCCATCACTACGAGGATATAGCGGTTTCCACTGTTGGTTTCTGGAAACGGTCCTGCGATGTCAACTGCAATCTTTTCAAAGGGCGCTCCAACGTTGTATTGATGAATCTTGCCTTGTATTTTTACTCTCGCGCCTTTACTGGCTGCGCAAGTGGCGCATTTTCGGCACCAGTTTTCGACATCGTCTCTTGCGTGGATCCAGTAAAAGTGTTCTCGTACTTTTTCGAGTGTCTTATTTACTCCCAAGTGACCTCCGGACACTCCATCATGTAGTTCCCTAAGCACTTCGTTGACTTTCGATCTGGGTACCACAAGTTGCATCACGGCTGATGTTCCATCCGAACTTTCCCATTTTCTTTTCAAAATGCCATCCTGAACATGAAGTGAGTCCCATTGTGAAAAGTATGCCTTCAGTTCCGGACTCTTATTGGAGATCTGCTGCCAGTCCGGCTTGCCTTCGTGTTCCTTCCAGGCGAGAATCGGCTCGATATCTGGATCTTCCTGTTGAGCATTCCGGATCTCCCGTGCACTCCAGCCGCTAATGGGCTCAGCTCTCAACCGTTGGATTGATACTTAATTTTTTTCCTCCTGGCGTACGCAATGTTTACAATCAGCCTTGCAGGGCCGCCGGGAGAGGGCATCTGCGTTGGAGTGAAGAGTTCCCTCTCGGTGCTGTATCTCGTAGTCATACATCTGCAGCCGTTCAATCCACCTCGCGACTTGTCCTTCAGGGTTCTTAAACTGCAGCAGCCACCTTAGAGACGCATGATCTGTACACAGGATGAATTTCTGCCCATATAAGTACTTGTGGAAGTGCTTTGTTGCCAGGATCAAAGCCAGGAGTTCCCGCCTGGTTACGCAATAGTTCCTCTCCGGCTTGGATAGTACTTTACTGAAGTAGGAAACTACTCTCTCTTGGCCATCATGGATCTGCGAAAGAACGGCTCCGATCCCAACATTACTAGCGTCGGCATCTACAATAAATGTTTTTCCTGGAGTAGGGTACGCTAGAATTGAAGCATCACACAGTTGGTGTTTGAGACTCTTAAAACTCGCTTCACATTCACCTGACCATTTGAATGGTTTTCCCTTTTCCGTCAGTTGGTGCAAGCTCTTTGCGATCCTTGCAAAGTCCTTCACAAACCGTCTGTAGTACGTTGCAAGTCCCAGGAAGCTCCTCAGTTGGTGTTTGTCTTTGGGAACGGGCCAATTTTTCACCGCATCGACCTTCTCTGGGTCAGTCCTTACTCCCTCGGACGAGATGATGTGCCCTAGATATTTCACCTCAGATCTAAAGAGATCACACTTTTTCGGGTTAAGCTTTAATTGTGCAGTTCGTAGTCTCTGGAACACTTCCTTCAAGTTATCTCGATGTTCTTCAAACGTTTTTCCAACCACGATGACATCGTCCAAGTAGACCAAACACGTTTTCCATGTCAGCCCCAACAAAACACGCTCCATTAGACGCTCAAAGGTTGCCGGCGCGTTGCACAGTCCAAATGGCATTACTGTGAATTGCCAGAGCCCGTTTCCTGCTGTGAAAGCCGTTTTCTCACGGTCTTCCGGATGGATCTGCACTTGCCAGTAGCCACTCTTCAGATCTAGAGTGGAAAACCATCGGGCTCCGGACAGTGTATCCAGCGCATCGTCAATCCTTGGTAGAGGGTAGCTATCCTTTTTGGTGACATTATTCAGTTGGCGATAGTCTACACAGAACCGAGTGCTGCCATCTTTCTTTTTGACTAGAACAATTGGAGATGCCCATGGGCTTTTAGAGCATTCGATCACTCCTTCCTTCTCCATCGGCGACACCATCTCTGCAACCTCCGTCTGCTTAGCCAATGGTAATCGTCTGGGAGGCTGACGAATCGGTCTCGCATCTCCAGTGTCTATCCGGTGTTGTACAAGGTGTGTTCGGCCATACTCACAGTCCCGCGAAGCGAATATATCAGCAAACTTGTTGATGAGGTTCCCTGCCATGGCTTGCTGCTCCTGATTCAGATCGCAGTGCTGGAATAAAGTTCTTTTCACCTCAGTCATTCCCATTGGTGAACGAGGCTTCGCAACGCCTTCCTGTGATAGTTTCGTGATGGCAGTAACCGGCACACACTTTCCAACCACCTCACCTTGCTTCAATTTGACGCTTTTGTGTTTCGCATTAAGAACTCGTACGGGAACCATATTGTTCTTCGGCTCGACAAGCATTTTTCCAACCACGCAATTTCGGCAGTGGTAGTCTTCTGGCTCAACTAGAAAGAATCGGTGGGCCCCGGATCACCTTCCAGCTTTGTCCAAATCAGTGTATCTGAAGAAGGTGGTAGGACCTCGTCCTTACTAATGACTGTCCTCAGGGATGCGACGTTCTCGTTCCCGTACACCATCGGAATCTCTACGTTTCGATACCTGAGTACTTGCATACCAATGTCCAATACAACATCATGCGCCTTCATGAAATCGATTCCAACGATGCATTCGTCACATATATCAGCTACTAGGAAAGCGTGGGAGAATGCTAATCCTGCCAAATTTATTGTTAGTATGACCTCTCCATACACTTTCGCTGTAGCTGTTGTTGCTGTTTTCAGACAGTAATTGCTGGTGTTGTGCAGCCAAGACTGACGGACGATGTCCCTCCTTATAATGGAAGCGGTGGCACCGGTGTCGATGGTTGCCGCGCACTTATTTTGTACGATATAGGCTTCCACTGTTAGACTCTGGTTTCCTCGTTTGGTTTGGGAGACTTGAATTGTGGTCCTGGGGTCGTCGATTCCGGAAACCAACTTCTGCCCGCGAAGCTGGTCCTTACACGTTTCCCGACTGCTGGTTCTGCGAAGCTATATCTGCAGGATGGTTGTTATCCCTGCCAGATGCTTCTTCGTTGCCCCTCCTAGGCATGAGCATTCAACGACTGTCATTTCCCTTACGCGGTGGAACACATGCGATGCCTGATCAGCAGCTTGCATTGTCAAGGCAAATGCTAGTGCCTCAGCGAGAGTTCTCTTTCCAGCCATTCTTACGGCCATTTGCAGTTGTCTATCTTCAATGGCTTGGATAAACGCCTCCACAGCCATTTCATTGATGAGAACCTCACCAGCATTAGGATATGACAAATGTGCCAGACGTTCGATATCTGCTTGCAGCTGTTGAAGTGTTTCTCCCCGCTTCTGGACTCTACTGCGTAGCTGGACCCTGTACACTTGCTGCATATGCTCATCACCGAAGCGCATCTCTATAGCCTTGACCAGGGCGTCGTAGTTGTGTTGCTTCTCTTCTGAGACGGTTTGGAGTAACTCCGCAGCTGTACCTCTTAGTGCGAACGTTAGTGCAATCGACTTTTCCTCGTTGTCCCAGCTGTTCGTCATTGCAGCTGCTTCAAACTGTTTCTTATAAATTATCCATGATGTTTGACCATCGAAAACAGGAGGCTGCATCTCTTTCCTTCTCGGCCAGTCCGCAGAATATTCTCGAGTCTTCTGCTTCTTCACGTTCTCGAGCTCTTTAGCCAAATTTTCGAAGTTTGTCTCATGCTTGCAAAACGTCTGATGGATGTCGTCGAACTTGGTTTTAACCTTCTCGAACTTGTGGTCAATTTCTTCGAGTTTTCCTTCGAGAACATTTTTAAAATCTTCCACAGCGCTCTTTTGGGCGGCAACTATGGAATTCTTTTGTTCTTCGAATTTAGAGTCCATTGATTCCAATTCGGAATCTAGAGAATTCTTCTGTTCATCCAATTTGGAATCTAGTGAATTTGCCTGTTGTTCTAGGGAATTCTTCTGTTCCTCAAACTTACCCAGAAGTAATTCCATTATAGCAGTCATATCAATGCCTGTACTTACTTGTTCTTCTGCTACGTCAAACAAAACGGACTTGGAATTTTCTCCTTCGTTTGCAACAGCTTCCTACAGTCGAAGCACCAGATCACTTTTTCCTCCAGCTGTGGAGAGATTCCGCTTTTCTAGTTCAGCTTTTAACTGCGGTATACTGAGCTGTAGTAGTTTCAATGTGCGGCCAATTTTTGTTTTCCTTTTTTTTTTAAACTTCACTTTAATTTCACACTGAATACGTTTTATCCCACTTCTGACACCAATATTACATTCAGGCTAGTATTCGAAAAGATAAAACGTAATTCTATTTAATTAATCTTTGTTAGTTCTCTTTCGATTTAATTCTTGATTATTAGTCTAATAATTCACTTATTTAATTCAACAATTCACTTTCACAATTAATCACTTTAAATAAACAATCACTTTTCTCTTATTCAATATTCTCTATACTTTTTCACTACTGTCATCTATCGCCCTTCTTTATCGCGGTTCACAACTCGAATGTCTTGGGTGCTCCTGCGACATCTATTTATATCTCCTAGTGACACCTCTAGAAATTTCCAGATTCGTTGAGAAGGTTCGTTTAGAAGGTTCGAGAACAACACAATTACGTATGTACTAGTTATTCCACAGCTACTCAAACTGCTTTCAAATGCTGCCAAAATCGGTAATATGGCTACTTTCTACTAGATGGCGCTACAATTTAACTAATTGATTTGAATGACACACTTTGAGCAAACATGCAACAATATCCCCCTCTTAAACTTGTTCGTCCCGAACATGCACGTCAATATTTTCGCCATGGTAGCGATGGAGACGATCCACATGGACAACTTTCAGCTTGCCTCTTCCTCGCTGGATCCGGTAGACAACATCGTTTATGCACTTCACTATCTTATAGGGTCCTTCCCAATCCCGCTGTAGTTTAGCTGACATGCCTTTTCGGCTATGAGGGTTGTATAGCCATACCAGATCTCCTTCCCGGAATCCTGTGGTGAATGCTTTGGTATCGTACCTCATCTTCATGCGGTCGCTGGATATCGGATGAATATTTCGGTGTTCTTCGGCTCGACAAGCACTTTTCCAACCACGCAGTTTCGGTAGTGGTGGTCTTTTGGCTCGGCTAGAGAGAATCGGTGGCTCATAGGATCACCTTCCAGCTTTGTCCGAATCAGTGTCTCTGAAGAAGGTGGTAGGACCTCATCCTCACTAATGAGTGTCCTCAGGGATGGGGCGTTCTCGTTCCCGTACACCATCGGAATCTCTACGTTTCGATACTTGAGTACTTGCATACCAAAGTCCAACACGACATCATGCGCCTTCATGAAATCGATTCCAATGATGCATTCGTCACATATATCGGCTACTAAGAAAGCGTGGGAGAATGCTAATCCTGCCAAATTTATTGTTAGCAATATATCTCCGTACACTTTCGCTGTCGCTCCTGTTGCTGTTTCCAGACAGTAACTGCTGGTATTGTGCAACCAAGACTGACGGACGATGTCCCTCCTTATAATGGAAGCGGTGGCACCGGTGTCGATGGCTGCCACGCACTTATTTTGACCGATATAGGCTTCCACTGTTAAACTCTGGTTTCCTCGTTTGGTTTGGGAGACATGAATTGTGGTCCTGGAGTCATCGATTCCGGAAACCCACTTCTGCCCCGAGAATATGCTCCTTACACGTTTCCCGCCAGCTGGTTCTGCGAAGCTATATCTGCCAGATGCTTCTTCGTTGCGCCTCCTAGGCCCGCAATGTGGACAACTGCCTTGTCTGGGTGGAGCTCTGCACTGTCTCTGTAGGTGCCCTATTTTGTTGCAGTTCCAGCAGCGCATTCGACCTCTGTTGTCTCTGTTCCGGTCTACGATGTCTGTTCTTTGACATGAGCATTCAACGGCTGTCATTTCCCTTACGCGGTGGAACACATGCGATGCCTGATCAGCAGCTTGCATTATCAAGGCAAATGCTAGGGCCTCAGCGAGAGTTCTCTTTCCAGCCATTCTTACGGCCATTTGCAGTTGTCTATCTTCAATGGCTTGGATAAACGCCTCCACAGCCATTTCATTGATGAGAACCTCACCAGCATTAGGATATGACAAATGTGCCAGACGTTCGATATCTGCTTGCAGCTGTGGAAGTGTTTCTCCCCGCTTCTGGACTCTACTGCGTAGCTGGACCCTGTACACTTGCTGCATATGCTCATCACCGAAGCGCATCTCTATAGCCTTGTCCAGGGCGTCGTAGTTGTGTTGCTTCTCTTCTGAGACGGTTTGCAGTAGCTCCGTAGCTGTACCTCTTAGTGCGAGCGTTAGCGCAATTGACTTTTCCTCGTTGTCCCAGCTGTTCGCCATTGCAGCTGCTTCAAACTGTTTCTTATAAATTGGCCATGATGTTTGACCATCGAAAACAGGAGGCTGCATCTCCTTCCTTCTCGGGCAGTCCGCATAATTTTCTCGAGCCTTCTGCTTCTTAACTTTCTCGAGCTCTTTAGCCAAGTTCTCGAAGTATGTTTCATGCTTGCAAAACGTCTGATGGATTTCGTCGAATTTGGTTTTAATCTTCTCGAACTTGTGGTCAAATTCTTCGAGTTTTCCTCCGAGAACATTTTTAAAATCTTCCACAGCGCTTTAGAGTCCATTGATTCCAATTTGGAATCTAGAGAATTCTTCTGTTCATCCAATTTGGAATCTAGTGAATTTGCCTGTTGTTCTAGGGAATTCTTCTGTTCCTCAAACTTACCCAGAAGTAATTTCATTATAGCAGTCATATCAATGCCTGTACTTACTTGTTCTTCTGCTACGTCAAACAAAACGGACTTGGGATTTTCTCCTTCGTTTTCAACAGCTTCCTGCAGTCGAAGCACCAGATCACTTTTTCCTCCAGCTGTGAAGAGATTCCGCTTTTCTAGTTCAGCTTTTAACTGCGGTATACTGAGCTGTAGTAGTTTCAATGTGCGGCCCATTTTTGTTTTCCTTTTTTTTTTAAAACTAATTCACTTCACATTAATTTCACACTGAATACGTTTTATCCCACTTCTGACACCAATGTTACATTCAGGCTAGGATTGGAAAAGATAAAACGTAATTCTATTTAATTAATCTTATTTAGTTCTCTTTCGGTTTAATTCTTGATTATTAGGCTAATAATTCACTTATTTAATTCAACAATTCACTTTCACAATTAATCACTTTAAATAAACAATCACTTTTCTCTTATTCAATATTCTCTATACTTTTTCACTACTGTCATCTATCGCCCTTCTTTATCGCGGTTCACAACTCGAATGTCTTGGGTGCTCCTGCGACATCTATTTATATCTCCTAGTGACACCTCTCGAAATTTCCAGATTCGTTGAGAAGGTTCGTTTAGAAGGTTCGAGAACAACATAATTATGTATGTACTAGTTATTCCACAGCTACTCAAACTGCTATTTAAATGCTGCCAAAATCGGTAATATGCCTACTTTCTACTAGATGGCGCTACAAGTTAAATAATTTATTTGAATGACATAGTTTGAGCAAACATGCAACAATATGATCCTAAAAGCAATGTTTATTTTTATACGTATGTTTTTATCACACGGGCAAAATAACTTAAATGATGAAAAATATACAAACGACATTAAAAAAATATTGGGAGAACTAAATAGGTGAGATCGTTGTGGTACTTTTTTCAATATAAACATATTAACAGTTTTCCTTATAAACAGCCTTATTACTCACAACAGTTCTTCATTTGGATGTGTGGACAATGCCAGAGAAAGCGAAACTCTTTTGCTGTTATGTTCAACATCTGAATTGAATGTAAGCTGTAAACTATTTTCAAATGTAACTAGGTAATTTAACTTATAAAAAAAAAAAATATATTTAATCAATTTAAACTTACAGTGGCAGCAATTTGATGCCAGTGGACTGCAAAATTGTGGATAAGCTGCCACAATGGTATCTTTTTGAAACAAATTACGAATTGGAAGACGTGTTTCACATTATTGACAACAAAGAACAAGTCAACATTGAAAATCAATTTAACGCTGCATTGCAAGATGTGAAAACCAATATTCATAACAGTGAGATATTTATCCAGCACCAAAATGTCGACGATTCTGTTACCCTAGAAAACTACTTAAAGGAAACTTTAAGGCATCTATATTACTAACAGCAAATATGTCGAATGAGTTTTTGATCAACATCAGATCATTCAATGGAACAATAAGATTTTCCGGTATTGTGCCTTCTCGTGTTTGGTGTCACTCAAAGAATACTTTTAAGGAAATAAAGGCGAATATCAGGAAAGATGTTCTTCGGTCGCTCGCTGCCAGAATTCAAATATATTGTGACGGTTTGACTGATTTACATTCCAATAATGTTGGTGTTGTTATTAGTGAACCTCCACGAAGAATTTACTTTTGTTACTCGAAAAGTCAGGGGATTCAGTTTTCGGAATACATTTTTCGGGGAGAAACACCATCTGTTGCAGTCGCACAGGCGAAACAAATACTGGATATGGATATAAACTCAGAGTGCATTTTTGATGATCAGGAAGGCTTGCACGTTGACGAGGCAGCTGCGGTCACTGAAGATCCAGTTGTTTTAAATAGAAAATCAAATTCCGTTCACGAAATCAGTCGCTCAATGTATATGTTAGGTATTGCGGCAGCTCTTCTAGTGTTATTGATATCAGTTCTGCTGCATTATATATTTTTGTAAGTTTTAGATCTGTTCATTAGGTAAATATATTGCAATGTTAACATAAATTGTGATAAAAATTTCTTCTTTGGTTTTTTCCTGTACATTATTTTGAAAATACGGTGATCAAATTAAATTTGTTTAACGTTCTCTAAACTGTACGTTGCTGCGCACAACAAAAGAAATGCTTGTTTTTAAGTAACAAACAAAACTGCAAGGTTACCACTGGACCGATTTTGACCATATATCAAAGAAACCTGAAATGTGCCTCTCGAAAATATGAACTCAATCGGTTAGGTGTTTAAGGGGATTACAACGTTTTCTCGGCATGATTAAGCCCGCCCACACAACTTTGTTGCTCCGCTAAGGGTAGGTGCCAGTTCCATGTCAAGCGCCTTGTTTTAAAATGAATAACAACGATTATTGTTTAAATATTGTTGCATGTTTGCTTGAGCTGTGTCATTCAGCATTAATTAGTCAACTGCGCCATCTAGTAGAGAGTAAAAGTAGCCATATTACCGATTTTGGAAGCATTGCAGCATTCTGAACTTAACGAATCTGGAAAGTTCGAAAGGTGTTACTAGGAGATATAAATAGATGTCGCAGGAGCACCAGAGACATTCTAGTTGTGAACCTCGATGTTTTAAAATGAATAACAACGATTATTGTTTAAATATTGTTGCATGTTTGCTTGAGCTGTGTCATTCAGCATTAATTAGTCAACTGCGCCATCTAGTAGAGAGTAAAAGTAGCCATATTACCGATTTTGGAAGCATTGCAGCATTCTGAACTTACCGAATCTGGAAAGTTCGAAAGGTGTTACTAGGAGATATAAATAGATGTCGCAGGAGCACCAGAGACATTCTAGTTGTGAACCTCGATTAAGAATGCGATAGATGACAGTAGTGAAAAGTATAGAGAAAAAAAAGTATAAGTAGTGAGTTAAAGGAAAGTGATTGTGTATTTAAAGTGATAAATTGTGAAAGTGAATTGTTGAATTAAATAAGTGAATTATTAGAATAATAATTAAGAATAAAATTGACAGAGAACTAATAAAGATTAATTAAATAGAATTACGTTTTATCTTTTCGAATCCTAGCCTGGATGTGACATTGGTGTCAGAAGTGGGATAAAACGTATTCAGTGTGAAACAAAAGTGAAGTGAATTACTTAAAAAAAAAAAAAAAAAAAAATAATAATAATGGGCCGCACATTGAAATTGCTACAGCTCAGTATACCGCAGTTAAAAGCTGAACTGGAAAAGCGGAATCTCTCCACAGCTGGAGGAAAAAGTGATCTGGTGCTCCGACTGCAGGAAGCTGTTGAAAACGAAGGAGAAAACCCCAAGTCCGTTTTGTTCGACGTAGCAGAAGAACAAGTAAGTACAAGCGTTGATATGACTGGTATGATGGAATTACTTCTGGCCAAGTTAGATGAACAGAAGAATTCTATGGACTCTCAGTTCAATGAACCGAAGAATTCTATGGGCTCTCAGTTCAATGAACAGAAGAACTCTCTAGATTCCAAATTTGATGAACAAAAGAATTCTCTAGATTTCTAATTTGATGAACAGAAGAATTCTCTAGATTTCAAATTGCAATCAATGGACTCTAAATTTGATGAACAGAAGAATTCTCTGGATTCCAAATTGGAAGAACAAAAGAATTCCATAGTTGCCGCCCAAAAGAGCGCTGTAGAAGATTTTAAAAATGTTCTCGAAGGAAAACTCGAAGAAATTGACCAAAAGTTCGAAAAGGTTGAAACCAAATTCAACGAAATGCATCAGACGTTTTGCAAGCATGAAACAAACATCGAGAACTTAGCTAAAGAGCTCGAGAAAGTGAAGAAGCAGAAGGCTCGAGAAAATTCTGCGGACTGCCCGAGAAGGAAAGAGATGCAGCCTCCTGTTTTCGATGGTCAAACATCATGGCCAATTTATAAGAAACAGTTTGAAGCAGCTGCAGTGGCGAACAGCTGGGACAACGAGGAAAAGTCGATTGCGCTAACGCTCGCACTAAGAGGTACAGCTGCGGAGTTACTCCAAACCGTCTCAGAAGAGAAGCAACACAACTACGACGCCCTGGTCAAGGCTATAGAGATGCGCTTCGGTGATGAGCATATGCAGCAAGTGTACAGGGTTCAGCTACGCAGTAGAGTCCAGAAGAGTGGAGAAACACTTCAACAGCTGCAAGCAGATATCGAACGTCTGGCACATTTGTCATATCCTAATGCTGGTGAGATTCTCATCAATGAAATGCCTGTGGAGGCATTTATCCAAGCCATTGAAGATAGACAACTGCAAATGGCCGTAAGAATGGTTGGAAAGAGAACTCTCGCTGAGGCCCTAGCATTTGCCTTGACAATGCAAGCTGCTGATCAGGCATCGAATGTGTTCCACCGCGTAAGGGAAATGACAGCTGTTGAATGCTCATGTCAAAGAGCAGACATCGTAGACCGGAGCAGAGATAACAGAGGTCAAATGCGCTGCTGGAACTGCAACATAATAGGGCACCTACAGAGACAGTGCAGAGCTCCACCCAGACAAGGCAGTTGTCCACATTGCGGGCCTAGGAGGCGCAACGAAGAAGCATCTGTCAGGGATAACATCCATCCTGCAGATATAGCTTCGCAGAACCAGCAGTCGGGAAACGCGTAAGGACCAGCTTCGCGGGGCAGAAGTTGGTTTCCGGAATCGACGACCCCAGGACCACAATTGAAGTCTCCTAAACCAAACGAGGAAACCAGAGTCTAACAGTGGAAGCCTATATCGGACAAAATAAGTGCGTGGCAACCATCGACACCGGTGCCACCGGTTCCATTATAAGAAGGGACATCGTCCGTCAGTCTTGGCTGCACAACACCAGCAATTACTGTCTGAAAACAGTAACAGGAGCGACATCGAAAGTGTATGGAGAGTTCATACTAACAATAAATTTGGCAGGATTTGCATTCTCCCACGCTTTCCTAGTAGCTGATATATGTGCCGAATGCATCATTCGAATCGATTTCATGAAGGTGCATGATGTAGTATTGGACATTGGTATGCAAGTACTCAAGTATCGAAAAGTAGAGATTCCGATGGTGTACGGGAACGAGAACGCCCCATCCCTGAGGACACTCATTAGTGAGGACATGGTCCTACCACCTTCTTCAGAGACTCTGATTTGGACAAAGCTGGAAGGTGATCCTGGGGCCCACCGATTCTTTCTAGTCGAGCCAGAAGACAACCACTGCCGAAACTGCGTGGTTGAAGAACAATATGGTTCCCGTACGAGTTCTTAATGCGGAACACAAAAGCGTCAAATTGAAGCAAATTGAGGTGGTTGGAAAGTGTGTACCGGTTACTGCCATCACGAAACTATCACAGGAAGGTGTTGCGAAGCCTCGTTCACCAATGGGAATGACTGAGGTGAAAAGAACTTTATTCCAGCACTGCGATCTGAATCAGGAGCAGCAAGCCATGGCAGGGAACCTCATCAACGAGTTTGCTGATATATTCGCTTCGCGGGACTGTGAGTATGGCCGAACACACCTTGTACAACACCGGATAGTCACTGGAGATGCGAGACCGATTCGTCAGCCTCCCAGACGACTACCATTGGCAAAGCAGACGGAGGTTGCAGAGATGGTGTCGACGATGGAGAAGGAAGGAGTGATCGAATGCTCTAAAAGCCCATGGGCATCTCCAATTGTTCTAGTCAAAAAGAAAGGTGGCAGCACTCGGTTCTGTGTAGACTATCGCCAACTGAATAATGTCACCAAAAAGGATAGCTACCCTCTACCAAGGATTGACGATACGCTATATACACTGTCCGGAGCCCGATGGTTTTCCACTCTAGATCTGAAGAGTGGCTACTGGCAAGTGCAGATACGTTCGGAAGACCGTGAGAAAACGGCTTTCACAGCAGGAAACGGGCTCTGGCAATTCACAGTAATGCCATTTGGACTGTGCAACGCGCCGGCAACCTTTGAGCGTCTAATGGAGCGTGTTTTGTTGGGGCTAACATGGAAAACGTGTTTGTTCTACTAGGACGATGTCATCGTGGTTGGAAAAACGTTTGAAGAACATCGAGATAACTTGAAGGAAGTGTTCCAGAGACTACGAAGTGCACAATTAAAGCTTAACCCGAAAAAGTGTGATCTCTTTAGATCTGAGGTGAAATACCTGGGGCACATCATCTCGTCCGAAGGAGTAAGGACTGACCCAGAGAAGGTCGATGCGGTGAAAAATTGGCCCGTTCCCAAAGACAAACACCAACTGAGATGCTTCCTGGGACTTGCAACTTACTACAGGCGGTTTGTGAAGGACTTTGCAAGGATCGCGAAGAGCTTGCATCAACTGACGGAAAAGGGAAAATCATTCAAATGGTCAGGTGAATGCGAAACGAGTTTCAAGAGTCTCAAACACCAACTGTGTGCTGCTCCAGTTCTAGCGTAGCCTACTCCAGGAAAAACATTTATTGTCGACGCCGACGCTAGTAATGTTGGGATCGGAGCCGTTCTTTCGCAGATCCATGATGGCCAAGAGAGAGTAGTTTCCTACTTCAGTAAAGTGCTATCCAAGCCGGAGAGGAACTATTGCTTAACCAGGCGGGAACTCCTGGCTTTGATCCTGGCAACAAAGCACTTCCACAAGTACTTATATGGGCAGAAATTCATCCTGCGTACAGATCATGCGTCTCTAAAGTGGCTGCTGCAGTTTAAGAACCCTAAAGGACAAGTCGCGAGGTGGATTGAGCGGCTGCAGATGTATGACTACGAGATACAGCACCGAAAGGGAACTCTTCACTCCAACGCAGATGCCCTCTCCCGGCGACCCTGCAGGGCTGATTGTAAACATTGCGTACGCCAGGAGGAAAAAGATAAAGTGTCAGTCCAACGGTTGAGAGCTGAGCCCATTTGCGGCTGGAGTGCACGGGAGATCCGGAATGCTCAACAGGAAGATCCGGATAACGAGCCGATTCTCGCCTGGAACGAACATGAGGGCAAGCCGGACTGGCAGCAGATCGCTATATCCTCGTAGTGATGGACTACTTCACTAAATGGCCTGAAGCCTTTGCTATACCTAACCAAGAAGCTAAAACTGTGGTAGGGCAGTTTGTCCACAACTGGGTAAGCAGATTTGGCGTACCAATGGAATTGCACTCGGACCAAGGTCGCAACTTCGAGTCGAAGATCTTTCAAGGAGAATGCCAGCTGCTAGGGATTAAGAAGACAAGAACAACCCCGCTTCATCCACAATCGGACGGAATGGTGGAACGCTTCAGTAGAACCTTAAACGAACACCTTTCTAAGGTTGTTGGCGACTGCCAGCGGGACTGGGACAAGCACATCCCCATGTTCCTATTAGCTTATCGAAGCGCAGTTCATAACACAACAGGACATACTCCATCCGAAATCCTTTTTGGTCGAACCATCCGGTTACCTAGTGAATTGATGTTTGGATCTCCGACTGATGAAGCAACGAATGAAGATGATTATGTTGCGGATCTCAGAGAAATTATCAGAAACATTCATCGGAAAACTAGAGATAAGATTCGGATATCCAGCGACCGCATGAAGACGAGGTACGATACAAAAGCAACCACCACAGGATTCCAGGAAGGAGATCTGGTATGGCTATACAACCCTCATCGCCGAAAAGGCATGTCACCTAAACTACAGCAGGATTGGGAAGGTCCCTATAAGATAGTGAAGCGCATCAACGATGTTGTCTACCGGATCCAGCGAGGAAGAGGCAAGTTGAAGGTTGTCCATGTGGATCGTCTCCATCGCTACCATGGCGAAAATATTGACGTGCTTGTTCGGGACGAACAAGTTTAAGAGGGGGATATTGTTGCATGTTTGCTTGAACTGTGTCATTCAGCATTAATTAGTCAGCTGCGCCATCTAGTAGCGAGTAAAAGTAGCCATATTACCGATTTTGGCAGCATTGGAATAGCAGTTTGAGTAGCTGTGGAATAACTTGTTATGTTGTTCTCGAACCTTCTGAACTTAACGAATCTGGAAAGTTCGAAAGGTGTTACTAGGAGATATAAATAGATGTCGTAGGAGCACCCGAGACATTCTAGTTGTGAACCGCGATTAATAATGCGATAGATGACAGTAGTGAAAAGTATAGAGAAAAAAAAAGTATAAGTAGTGAGTTAAAGGAAAGTGATTGTGTATTTAAAGTGATAAATTGTGAAAGTGAATTGTTGAATTAAATAAGTGAATTATTAGAATAATAATTAAGAATAAAATTGACAGAGAACTAATAAAGATTAATTGAATAGAATTACGTTGTATCTTTTCGAATCCTAGCCTGGATGTAACAAAATTAACGAAGAATTGGATAACCCTTCAAACACGCGCCGTGTACGAGTATATAATATTTTTTTTTTTTTTATAAATTCTGGCTCGACAAGGCGATTTATAAGGGGGGGTACTTCGACCTAAAAGATCTTTTGTACCGTATGGGCCAGAAAAGTTTAAACTAGTAGAATTTCCACTTTCCGTGTAAAGCAGACAATTTTACCAGTAGAAGAATTCTTTATGTCCTCGGGGCTCATTTGCTCCCTGAAAAAGATCTTCTTTCTAATTCCATTAAGGCCTGGACATTCACATAAAATGTGTTCAGCTGACTCGTCCTCTTCAAGACAGAGTCGGCACTTAGGAGAGTCTGATATTCTCATTTTGTGTAGATGATATCTTAAACCATGGTGACCAGTAAGGTAACCTACTAGGTTTTTGATATCATGCCTGCTTAAGTTTAGACATTTGCTGGTATTTTGATTGAAGGGCCGAATGTCTCGTTTGGCCTGTCTTAGACCTGGGATGCTTTCCCAAAGATAGATACATTTTCTATGTTCCCAGCTTAGGGTGGCGATGGTGTAGAGGTTAGTGCGTTGGCTTGTGACCCGTGCGGTGCAGGTTCAATCCCCATGGGGAACAACAACATACGCCACCCAATCAAATGCCTCTACACCAAAAAGATTATTTCTGCCTGGTAGTACAATGGACCGTTACCGAGTCTGAGTGCTCTGGGATTTGGATTTCCTTTTTTAAAAAAAAGAAAATAATAAAAAAAAAAAAAAAATGTTCCCAGCTTTTAATTGCTGCCGTTGCTGCTGATCTAGGAGTGCAGCAGAAAGGTTCGGGACCTATGAAAATTGTTTCTGAACCTTTCCTGGCCAGTTCGTCGGCCTTTTCGTTACCTTCTACCCCGACATGACCCGGAACCCACCATAATTTGGTCTTGTTTCTTATTCCGAGTGTTTGTAGGGTATTGAAGCAGTACATGACTGATTTGGAGTCAATGGTATACGAGCTAAGGGCGTTTATAGCTCCTTGACTATCCGTGAAAATATGGATGGTTGCACCTTTTATGCCAGATAAAATTATGTGGCTGGCGCATTCTTGAATGGTGTGGAGCTCTGCTTGAAATACGCTGGGACTTTTTTCCATGGGTATCGTAAAGCGTTTGTGTGGTCCGTATATTCCCGCTCCTACCCCCGTTTCCATTTTAGAACCATCCGTATACCACTTTATGCCGTTGTGGCTGTTTGGTGGGTTATTACTAACCCATGCTTCTCTATTGCGCATCTCCGTGGAGAACCGTTTGTTGAAGCATAGTGTTTTTTGAATGCGGTCTGTGACCGCGCAGTTCATGTTAAGTTCTGGCAGTTCATCGAGAAGGGTCTTTAGTTCCGGATGATCATTAAGACTTATCTCGTTTAACTGTATTAGACTTATTGCACTGCGGATCGCCACTTTTTGAATGTATATGTGGAGAGGTGTAATTCCTGTTATTGCCTCTATAGCAGCTGTTGGACAGGTTCGCATGGCTCCGGAGATACCAAGGCACGCAAGCCGTTGTACCTTTTTGAGCTTCTCTATTGCGACCTTTTGTGTGGATTTTGTACACCATACTATGGAGGCGTATGTTATAATGGGTCTTATCATCACTGTGTAGATCCACTGGACGATCTTTGGAGAGATTCCCCAGGTTCTGCCATATGTGCGACGACAGGCCCATAAAGCTCTATTAGCTTTAGTGATTTTGTTATTTATGTGAGAGTTCCAGTTAAGTCTCTTGTCTAGGATTACTCCAAGATACTTGACTTCGTCGGAGTAGGTACTCTACGACCGTGCCGTTTATTGTGATTAGGCCTAGGTCTAATTTCCTCCTTTTAGTGAAAAAACGATGACGGCTTTGCTGGGATTTATGGAGAGATTTTCCTTGATGCACCGGTCTATGGCTGACTTTAGAGCATTTTTCATTTTTGATGTGACTCCAATTAAGTCTTTGCCCCTGACTATGATGACAATAGCATCTGCGTACCCAATTGCCATCGTCATCGATGACCAATGACCACAAGAGGGGTGAAAGTACTCCCCCTTGTGGGCAGCCCCTTACGGCTGTTACTGATACTGAGGTCGTACCTGACCAGGCAGTTATTTTGCGACTTTCCAGCATCGTGTTGATCCATTTAATAGTTGGTTTGTCTATCTTTCTATGGTACAAAGCATTTGATATGGATTCATATCCAGTGTTGTCAAAAGCACCCTCTATGTCCAGAAAGGCACAAAGTGCGATCTCTTTGCAACGGTAGGCGTTTTTTATCTCTGTAGTTAGTCTTAACCTTCCGTGGATTTACCCTTTTGGTACGCATATTGGTGAGGGTGCAGAGGCATGCTTTTTGATATGCATTCTCTAATGTGAACGTCATAATCCTTTCCCTTGTTTTCAGAAAAAACGATGTCAAGCTTATCGGACGATATGATTTAGGTAATTCGCTCGGCTTGTTTCCCGGTTTCAGTATAAATACTACGTTTACCTCCCTCCAGGTAACTGGTATATACCCCCAGTTGAAGCTGAACCTAAATAAGGCAATCATGGATGGAAATAAAAATTCTATTCCATTTTGAATGAGGGCTGGAAAAATACCGTCTGTTCCTGATGCCTTGAATGGTTTAAATGAGTTAATTGCCCATTTAACCTTATCCGGAGTAAAAAGTGTTCCGGATAAACTATGAATTCTGCTGAGGTTTCTTGGAATTGAGACCTCCGCTATATGGCCATCTGTAATGTCCATCGTGTGTGACCCTGGGAAGTGAGCCTGAAGCAAAGTTGTCAGCGTTTCTTCCCGGTCGCGTGTGATTGAACCATCTGATTTGATTAACAATCCCATGCTTTTTGCTTGATCCTTTGACAGAGCACTTTGGAGGCGTGCTACCTCTGGAAGTTTTTCGATCTTCTCACAGTTTTCACGCCATGAGGCTCTTTTAGATCTGCGCAACTCTAAGTTGTATATGGTCAGCATGGATTTATATTGTTCCCATGTGCCGGTGCGTTTGGCTTTGTTAAAAAGCTTTCTCACTCTCTTTCGAATAGACTCAAGGTTATCGTTCCACCATGGTACGCACCTTTTAACCACGGTTCTTTTAACCTTGCAACTACTTTTGAATGAGGCAAGAATAATATCATTTATTTGACATTGCGCAGCATCTGCATCATTTGTTATTGATGGTGCTTTTGGCAGCATGTCAGATCTGACCGCTAGATTTTCGCGGTAAGTTCTCCAATTAGTCAGTCTGTTGTCATAGCGGACTGACGCGTGTTCGGCATTGCATCTTATCTCGAATCGGATGTGCATATGATCCGATAGAGATGCCTCGCCAGACACATGCCACCCCTCTATGATATCTTTCATAAAAGGAGATGAGATAGTGGGACTATTTCCCTTGTTTAGAAAGACGAGGTTGTTGCTATATAAAAATTCTTATAACGACTCACCTCTATTGTTAGTATCTCGCCTGCCCCAAATCGTGTTATGTGCGTTTGCATCGCAGCCGATTATGATGTGTACTTTTTGGTCCTCACAGTACCGGACAAGTTCCTGTACTGGTAGGGGAGGAACTACATCAGTGTCTCCAGCAAAGTACGCCGATGCGCACACAAATTTGTGTAGCTGTCGGCCTTTGTGGCGTTCTATTAGAACTGCCACCAGGTCCCGAGTTGTGAAACCTGGAATGAGAGAAAATTTTATATCTTTCTTAATAGAAATGGCCGCCCGTGGTCTGAAAGGACCTTTGGCGAAAATGATCTCTCTATTTTTTAGTTTAATCCAGATATCTTACCATTGTTTGCCCATGATTATTGGATTAGATTCCCTTCGGCACATCGCTGGCTAAAGGTGTCCGAGGCACCCATAGCCCTGTGCAGGTTAGCCTGCAGCACGCTTAGACAGGATGTCATTATTTTCGTGCGAATTCATGGTTACGCACTCTGTTAGGCTTATTGTCACCTCTCCTTCGTACGACACCCTGTTGAGGGAGACCACTTTGTCTACCTCTCGGACTTTTGTTTTTGTGTCCGTCTTGCGCCCATGCCTTCTTACGATCCATACCTAGTTTAGGCCTGAACCGTTGTTGGCTTTCTTTGGCGGTGCTGTGCGCACTATTGGCCTTTTCGGCTGCGCTTGGTCTTGCGCTTGTGGCTTCTCTTTCTAGCGCTGGTGTTGCCGTGCCGGAAGCTGCTGCCTTCGCGGCAGTACTGGTACTGGTCCCAATTGGATCAGTTGCAGTGCTGCCGTGAGCTTTGGTGATGTGCTTTTGAGGATCTTTCGGACCCTGTTTGGCCGTCTTATCAGCACTTTTTAATATGAGACCATCCCCTATAGCTCCACAAGTCTCCTCATGGAGCTGTCATTGATTGCAAAGACCATATGAGCGATGTCTCTTTCATCCGATCTTTGCAGAACTCTCCACGTTCTCGTGTTTAGTTCTCTGTTTTGGGCGTCTTATAAGGCCAGGATCCTTTCGCTAGCTACCCCGGTACTCTGCGGGAATAACCCTCTGATGACATGTGGTTTTGGAAAATTTTCTTCTCCCACAAGCATCACCTCTAACCCGCATTTCTCCTTAAGCTTCGCGAAGGTTGTCTCCATCCACTTTGCAGTAATGGCGTCCGCACATACTATCATAAGCCATCCGGCTTTGAAACTAGTACCGCGGAATGCTGGTTTGACCTCCTCGTCACGTTTTTCAATCGTGATGTCCATAATCCTCTCTTGTATCAAACCCATTTGTTCGTTGGAGAGAGGATTACGATCGATGTCCACTGGTACAACCCCCAGTCTGACATAGCTCGTTATATTGCTATACGAGACTTTGTCGACGGTTGTCTTCCCAGTGCGACTTCGCTTCGCTTCGGATTGAGGCGGGGTATTATTCTTGGATCGCGTTCGCTTCACCTCGGGACCCTTGTTGACCATCGATTGTTTCGCATATATTCGGGCCTGCTCAATGGTGCTCCCCTTCTTCTGCGCGCGCCTAAATCTGCGCTGTTCCGATTGTGTGAATCTGACGTACTCAGACTCAGTCCGTGTCACATTGCCGACTGTATTAGTTACGTCCTTTGTATCGGGATGTCTTTCATCCGATAATATGCTGCTGCATATGGTGATAGATTCTGAAATAGAGTCACTGAGTTGAGACAAGTTCTCTTCAGGTTCCCCCATTTCAGAGTCGATGATTACAGACTATCCCATTGACAGATGTCGTGTCGTCATCGACAGGGTGTTCTAAAACATCCCTAGTTGATGATGCAATCTTAGAGGCATCATTCTCTATTTGGTTTATTTGTTTTGGATCAATTTTGATTCCCACGAGTATTCGGGATATTGTGTCGCCCGTGGTCTACCCGTCTAACCACAGGAAGGCTATCTTAAAATCGGAGGTCGCCTGGTATCCTAAGTTTGCAAACTAGCGACTAAGCACCCTCTTAGCCATGCATCTCTCGCCGCTTGCTACCTTTAGATTAGGGGTTTGTTGGGGAAGTAGGACTTAGGGATTTGAGGGAGGGGGATAGGGGGTAATTGGGAGAAACAGAAAGCGGAGAAGGTGGGAAGGGGGGCGGACGTGGAGTCCTTGTCAGTTCTTAGTTGACGCTCATCAGACGGCCTGTCTCTTACCAGAATAGCCCGATGACTCTTTACGCCGTAAGCCTCCACACCGGCACCATCGAATTTGCGTTCCATGATGGTGCACACGTCAAGGTGACTGACCCCGTAAGGGGGAGTATATAATAACATTAACAGTGTAATATCAATAAATAAACTGCATGTGTTTCAGTTAACACCATCAGACACGCGTATTCCGTAAACCCAGACGAACAGTTTTAGATGCATCAGCACTGTCCCACGATATGCAGTTTGCCATAACAAAACGATCGGGTGCAACAACTGAATGCTGGATACACGCGCTGCAAGAATTTAGGCGCTTCAGTGGATACCTGCTGCATACTGGTTTAGAATAAGTTTCAGTTTTAATTTTGTATTGTACGATTTAAGAACTAGGAAATAAAATAAATATTGTAACGGGTATTTGATATGTATATGCGAACAAGTTGGCGCTCGGTTTTTTGATGTGTAAACATCTTTGCTCTCGCTGATGTGTAAATATCTTTTTTCTCGGTAGGGGCTAGTTGGAAATATCGAGCGTCACCGTCAGCGTCAGATTTTCAGCGTCACCGTCAGATTTTCATACCACGTGAGTTAATCGGTGCTCGCCAGATCACTGCAATTAAACGACGTTGGGCGCGGTTAGTACGTAGATGGGTGACCGTTTGAGAACAACCGCGTGTCGTTGGTTTTTTTATTTTATTTATTTCGTTATAGATTTTAGAGTTTTGATTATGTTCAATTTTAGAGATTATTATGTATGTCCTTACGAAACACCGGGAAGTTGTGTGGAAGTAGATTTGTTTTGAATACTTGAGGTTGTATAGCTTGAAGTTTGTTGTACATCAGTTGAAGGCAAGAGGAAAAATATCGATTTGTACTTCGGTAACCGATGGCCGATTTAAGAATGTCACTTTTAGTTGCAATAAGGTTATTTACCAAGTGGTCCTTGGAGAACCAAATAAGGTCCAAGCCCGAAAAAAAAATTTTTTTCAAAAACTCCTAAAAAACCGCGTAGTATATTGTGTTCAATGTTATTTGACTAACAGATTCTTGGAACAACAAAAAGGTCCTTAAAAGTAGAAAAAAGGATATTTTCCCAAAATGCCATTAGAATCCACACGGTATATCTGTGTTCAATTTGACTAAGAGGTCCTTGCAACAACAAAAAAGGTCCTTAAAAGTCGAAGAAAGGATATTTTTTGAAAATGCCGTTGGAATCCACACGGTATATCTGTGTTCAATGTTATTTGACTAAGAGGTCCTTGCAACAACAAAAAAGGTCCTTAATAGTGGAAAACAGAATATTTTTCAAAAATGTCACTAGAATCCGCACGGTATATCTCTGCTCAATGTTATTTGACTAAGAGGTCCTTGCAACAACAAAAAAGGTCCTTAATAGTTGAAAACAGGATATTTTTTCAAAATGTCATTTGAATCCGCACGGTATATCTGCGTTCAATGTTATTTGACTAAGAGGTCTTTGGAACAACAAAGAGGTCCTTAAAAGTCGAAAAAATGATATTTTACCAAAATGTTTGTTGTTCCTAACACCCTTCATTCAAATAACATTGAACTCATATATACCGTGCCGTTTCTAAAGATGTTTTGGGAAAATATCCTTTTTCGGGTTTAATTATTGTGGCTCCAAGGACCTCTTTGTAAAATAACCTGATGTAAAATAAACGCAATATGCATAATAAATCCCAATAAATTACCACCATTATAGCAAAATAAAAAATATTGATTTAGTTATTAGTTATTACCTAGGCAGCTAAAAAGCTACAGCTAAAAACTAGCCAACTTTTAGTTGTCATCCGCAACTAACTTTGGCAACCTAACGAGCTTAGTTACACAACCTGCAACTAATAGCTAATAGCAAAAATTAGTTGTCATTATGATAGCTAAATACCAGATCGATTACATTTTTAGCGCAGCTAATTTAACTACGTTAGTTACTTAGTTATGGCTTTAGATAGATAACAAATTAGGTAGCTAACGCGCAACTGTGCCTACATGTTGTGCAGCGTGACTCACACCTTTTTTTTATATCCTGAGAAAATAACTGTGTTTAATGAACCTGAGCTGCGCAGAAAATTACAGGATTTTGTGTTCTATGAGCAAAAATCTTGCCCCAAAATGTTTTACATTCTGTCACTTTGTGTTCCATGACGCTGTCCAGCTCAGTTAAGTACAGGATTTTCTGCACCTTCTTTTGAGAAAGGGCAACTGCGTGAAAATTGTCAAATTGAAGACGTCAAATGTCACTGATGTCAGCTGATTTGTTTGTTTGGCATGAAATTCGCTATTGCTCGTATCCGATGTTTTATATCCGACGAACTTAACAAGATGCTACTGCCAGAATCTTCCAACATCTCGAGTATTAAAAAGTCTGAAGTATTCATTTTATTTTATTTATCAAAAGCAACTTTGAATCTCACTTTTCATTTGGATTTATTTATTTTGGAATTCAACAGCTGTGAGAGCTGTCACATGAAGCTGCACTTTTTTGTTCTAACTTGATCTGACAGTTTTCGCTCATGTGTGCTGATCTGATCTGTTCTGTTCTGATCTTTTGTTCATTAAACACAGCTAATGATAATTTGATGATAGTAGCGTCCTTTCAAACAGGACTATAGATTACTACGCTCTATCGAGTGCAAATTGCTGTATCCATGGGAACACAGTTAACAGACGATAAATGGAGTGGATTGTGAAGTTAATCGTGCTATACGGGAAAACACGATCCTTCCGAATCCGGTTCCTAAGGTTAATTCGATAATTCTTCTTTTTAGACCACGATGAGAAAATAATTAAAATAAAAAATAATTACATTAAGCCTTAATGAAGTGTCAAAAATAACCTAAAGGAAAAAAAAAGAATAAGTGCCAGTAGTAAATTAGTGATAAGAGGAGTAAAAACTGCCCTATACCAAGGAGCAATAGCTAATATTACACTATTTATAAATTGGAAAAAAATGTAAGCAGAATTCTGAGTTGAAAGAATAAGAAAACAGAAGTGGGATCGTGAGCGGCACCAAAAGTTAACCAAGCAAACCAGATAAGTGCCATCTCTTTTTCCTTTTTGATCGATTACCTTACCTGTACATTTGCATAACATGGATACTGTCACTGACTGAACTATAATTTCATATCAAACATACCTTTACTGACTAAAGAAGGGATTCCCTAACTGTGCGTCTTTCTTTTTCATTTCTCATATTTATCTCATTTTCCATTCCTTCAACTTTCTGTTTTTTTTTTTAATTCAACTGAAAGAAGCGACAGACAGTAATAATGACGCTCAACTAATATGTTACGTTCGGTACATGGAAGAAGCAAATGCCTGATACCGGGAAGTGATTTGTATACTATTATTGAACATATGTATGAACATGGAAGAAAATCAAATTCAATGGGAAAACTGTGTCGGTGTGTGTGTACGGATGGAGCTCGCGCGATGTCAGGGCAATATGGAGGACTTCAAGCTCTTATTAAAACCAAGGTTCCAAATGCAAAATGGACACATTGTGTTATACATAGGGAGGCTCTAGCTGCAGGAAATATATCTGCTGAATTAAATATTGTGATGGATATAATTATCAAAGTGTTAAACCTCTGTTACTGCTGGGTTATTTATATAAGCAACTGAATAGTTGCTTCCGTTTGTTGACTACTAAATGTCCTATACTTGGCATGCTTGCAGCTGAGGCACAGCTGAGCTCGCCGGATGTGGGGGGGTTCTTGTACACGTAGTATTCTACACACCCAGTGTCTACAAAAATTTGTATCATGCTAAGATTCTTGCCTCTTCCTCAAATACCAAGATTTGTCTTGCTATTGTGTCATACGTTGACACACTGTGGTATTGGGAACGGGTGACTGATGTAATGCCACCATGGTATATTTTGCCCACCCTTCTCATACTTAATATGAGTCACCTTGACAACTGAGATACCATTTAATTTTTCAAGTTGTCCCTTTTCTTACCATTGATCGGGATTTAGTACATGTATGAAGAGAAGACCCTGTTATCCACCCT
Source organism: Portevinia maculata (assembly GCA_949715645.1). Lineage (NCBI taxonomy): Eukaryota > Metazoa > Arthropoda > Insecta > Diptera > Syrphidae > Portevinia > Portevinia maculata. Next base: position 133,338,225 of record OX454527.1, read on the forward strand.
CATGAATGAAAACTCACAATATCATTATAAATTGTATCTATTACAATAATATTTTATTATTCAATGCCATCGGCCAAGATAACTATGTTTACTTCATGAATAGACTTATGGTTACGTACTTAACTTTACTTAATCAATTACCTAACATGGAGTCTGCGTTATGGCAACTCTTGACGACGACTATGTCCTTGTAAGTCGTTCTTACTGCTTACAAACTTATACCTAATCCTACAATACGAAGAAAGAGGCGAATTGAGTTCCAAAAGAAAGAATTAAAAAACCGAATTAACCGAACGAAAGTGAGGTGATTATACTTTGAATATATTTATATATATATGGCATGTATCAAATAAAATTATAGTGAATTGTAGATATATTAAAACAATCTGTATGACTTACCGGCAGCTATATTCGTGAGCGAACAAAGAAAAGCTTACAAGGAATCTTCTTAACTGCGGACTGATGCCCACTTGATAAGAGCAAAAGCGTGCAAGGGTATGTTATCCAGTGCCCGTGTTCTGTAACTAACGCATCGTTATATTTATCACATGAACGATGTGAATCGAAACAAAATTTCATTATATCACATTTCCGTGTTCTATAACTATGCGATGCGAAAACTATACCACATGGAACATTGTGAAATGAAACTCCTGGAAATATGTGATAAATCGGTGTTCTGTAACTTTCGAATGCGATAAATTATTCACTTCAACTGTCAAAATTTATCACATTTCAATTGGCTTGCGAGAAAGGGATATTGAACAATTTTAAACGGATAGTGGACAGTGAACATTTTTGATTTTTTATTTATCAAAATATACAGTTCGTTGATCAAGTTCAACGTTTAAAAAAATGCAAAAGAAATAAAAAATAACTAATAAAAACAGTCAGAATTAGTGGAGAAGAATGTAGGTACCTACTCGTACATTCTGTCGAAAGAATTCAGCAAGCACTTAAATAAGATCCATTTTGAACATTCTTGGAACTGTGTTGCTATAAAAATAAACAGCTTGGTACATCCAACAAGAGAGAGTAAAAGGTTCTTGTTTAAAAAAAAAAATATTTCATTTATTTTTTTCATTGACAGACAAAATAAATGCAAAACTTTAACTTCATTAAATTCATCAACATAGAACATAGCGTTAGGATCAGATTAATTTCAAAAAAAATTGTCTGAGTCTAGCAGAACGAGCGATCGTCATATTTTTGAAAATTCAACAGAAACACGTAATTTTCCGATAATCCGCTAAAAAGTCGCGCTACACCGCTCCTATCCCAACGACATGTAAATACACACTGGACTGAATTTCCTCGCCAAACTACCCTTCGATTTCCAGTATTTTGACAATCCTTCCAATTTCCCATGATATTAAAAGTTACCAAGGTATATTTTATCGCATAGAGTTACAGAACACAACTTCTTTCCACATGCGATAAACGGTGGAATTTTGTGTTCCAAAGTTTTCGATGCGAAGAGTTATCGCATGAGTTACAGAACATGGGCACTGAACAGATACTTTACCTACCATCAAAATGGAATTGAGTAGAATTGTCTGATTTCCAGTTATAATTTTAACTCTATTTCCTCTCCCTTTTACATTCCTTGATTACAAATAAACACTTTACGAAAATGTGTCTGCTGCTGATGAACGTGCGTCCGTTGATGATGAATGTGCATCCGCTGCTGATGGAGGTGCGTCCACTATCCTCTCATAAGCGTGACTCGGGTTTGGATCGCAAATGGTGAGCCGTTATCTCCTCCTTGATACAGCAAGGTGGTGAATCGTAGAACGTGGCAACGTTAAATGGCCTGACCTCGCCCACGTGCACGCCGACTTCGTCGAATCGTATTGATCGTCGCTCCTATCCCGTTTGGGTTTTATGATGTGCTACCTTCTTCGGTAACTCTGACTCAACTAAATGAAGAAAAATCGGTCGTGGACGCAGGACGATAAGTGCCTTGTCCGCTGGTTGAGGGGACGGGTTCACACTACGTTTCACTTTTATGCTTTTGGTTCCGAATTATTTGCGGTGGCTACGCAACTAGTGGTGCTACTCTTGGAGAGATTTTTCTCCGTGTTTGTGGAGAGGATGGGATGTTTGTCATAACCGCCAATGTGCCGACCTTAATTACGTTGTGGCACAATCTAAACTGCCGCCGCTCGCTATAACGATGTGATGCCTCGTTGATGTTATTATTCTGGTATATCTATGACTTTTCTGGTTTTCTCTGGTTTTTCCTGGTTTTCCTTTCTTATATGTCCGACAGGACTGAACACGTCCGTCGGCTTCTACTTCTGATTTTGTACTGTCATGGTGGTCGTGAAGATGCCGGAAATAGGATGCGTATTTTCCTGTTCTTTTGACAGTCGTACAATGACTGTAGGACACGTTCAGACTTGGACTTCTGGGACGTGTTTGGTTTTCCTTTCTCCATTCAGAGTGGTGCTAATGTGAATAGTTAGATGGCGATATGACTGGCTTCCATACAATTTGTAGTTAGTTGAATTTTGTATTCTGAAGTAGGAATTCTGGTTAAAGCGAGTGTGTGGATATTTCTTCTCACTTTCCTGTTCTGACATTCGTAACAAACCTTCTTTGTTTCCCATATTGTGCAGGAAACAAAGCAAAGGAGCTTTGCTCAAAGTTTCTTCTAAACACTTCCTGTCCTTCTTTCAAATTAACCACCTTTGTCCGACGATTGTAGATCTTTTCTCCTCTTTGGTGTGCCATTTGCAGGTTTTGCTTTATCCTCTCCCTGATCAAGTTCAATTTATCCGAGATTGGCGAAGTCATTACCTCTGGTTCAGAGAGACACTGAAGTTTTTCCAAAAGAGTATATTCTGATCGCTCACGTATCATATTTTGTCCGAAAAGAGCAAAATATGGAGAACAACTGATGGCAGAATGATAGTCGCTTCGGAGTACAGATTCTATAAGGGATATGTATCTATCCCACTCTACATGTTCCTTTTTTATTACCACACGCAGTTTGGACAATATCTCCCTATTCACTCTCTCGGACGCGTTAGCCTGTGGACTATACAACCCCGTTTTTATATGTTGAACGTTATAGGTTCGTAGGAGTTTTGCAAATTCCTTTGAAACAAATTGTTTACCATTATCGCTATGGATATACTGCGGCGTACCAAAGAGATGGAAAATATTTGACTCTAAGTACTTGACAATATCATGAGACAATGCTTTTTTAAATGGCTTCAGAAACACGAACTTAGTTAGATGGTCTATAATGATAAATATTACACTGTTACCCTGCTTTGTCCGCGGGTATGGTCCCAACAAATCCATGTATAATCGTTGCGTTGGCCTTTCTGTGATCACTTGAGTCCCCATTTTAGGACGGAGTGTGACATTTGGTGCTTTCACACTCTTACACAATTCGCACTGACTAACATAGGATTTAATTTGCTTCACCATTCCTGGCCAGAAGTATTTTTGTCGAATTCTAAAAAGTGTTTTCGCGAATCCGTCAGACATCCAATTTGACTATGAACATTTGCAATTAGTTCCTGTGTCATTTCATTAGGAACCCACAATCTCCACAAGGAAGATTCTTCTTCATTCTTCTTACCTAATCGAAATTTCACTCCGTCGCCTGGATAAAATATTGTTGCATGTTACATTCGACAACTTTTGGGAAAACGAAATCAAAGTTTAAATATTTCCTGTTCGAAAACCCTACGGTTGATTTTTTTAAAAATTACATGATAGATGCACAAAACATTTGTTAATTAAATCTTGTTTAAATTATGTCATTAGTTCAATTTAGAAAAAAATAAAAGCAAATTTTGTCCAATATGCCGTTGTCGTATGTAACGTTTTCACCAAAACTAAGCTAAGCACATACAACAAAATTATGACACATACGCCAAAAAATTAACAAGTTTAATGCGATAAAAGTGTATTACATACGACAAAATGAAAACAAATTTAATTTGAGAGAAAACACATACTCCCGTATTAATAAACAACGGATAGCGGCGAGTTAGCACTATGGACAAGTTCGCTATCCGTGTGCCAGCTAACTCGTGTGTTAAGGAGCGGATAGGGTTTTTCTATTAATATGGCTCATAAAGTATAATTTTTTTCTTAAAAAAGGTATAGATTTCTTTTATTATTTCTAATTACAAAAAACATAAACACATTATCTTCAAAAAAGAAATACATAATAAATTACATAATGTAATTAAACAAAATATGCGTTTTGTATTTAAACAAAAAAATAAATACTTTTTTTTAAAGTAAAATCACATTTAATTCACAGCGAAACTTATTTCATTCCGGTTTGTCAGGGCTGAGGTCCTGTTTTCTGTGTTAATAGGCAATTTATTTGTTGGATCTTCTTCCTCATCATCTGCTGAAAAATCGGCTGCAGGAAATAACCCCCCAAATGAAAAATGAAAAAACTCCCCAAACTTTGTATGGAGGTGGGGATTTATTTCATGGGTTTTTGGGGACTTATTTCATACTTCAAATTGGGGGGTTATTTCATAATGAAAAAAGTCCCCAAATTCAACTATGAAATAAGTCCCCATTTGGGGACTCAAAGTGCAATAAGGCCAAGTGCTAAAATAAAACCTGGCACCTACTCCAAATCAAACAGTGACCCCAAGCAGGGGGTAGCATGCCCCCTCATAGGCATTGCACTGATTATTTAAATCCCATAAACAGTGTGGAGGCCATGCTACTCCCCTGCAACCCCCCTGCTTGGGGTCACTGTTTGATTTGGAGTAGGTGCGAGGTTTTATTTTAGCACTTGGCCTTATTGCACTTTGAGTCCATGAAATAAGGCCATACGAATTCATTTACCCAAAGTGCAATAAGGCCAAGTCAGTGCTAAAATAAAACCTCGCACCTACTCCAAATCAAACAGTGACCCCAAGCAGGGGGGTTGCAGGGGAGTAGCATGGCCTCCATACGCATTGCACTGTTTATGGGATCCCATAAAAGTGGGGCCATGCTGCCCCAGTGAAATTATTCCCCAATTTTGGGGAGTTATTTTATTTTTCATTTGAGGGGTTATTTCATTGGAGGTTATTTCCTGGAGCCGAAAAATCATTACAACTGGAATGAAGACTCGCACCTGTATAAGAATCATCATCCCCTAGTATTTCGTTGCGCATGCTAAAAAAATTAAAGGAATTATTCAAAGCTCTCTTTTGCCTATCATGCATTATCATACGCATAGAGTTCCTCAGATACACTTGGTGCAGGGGACTCGTCCGACCTCTGCGACATCTTGATCACGACTGAAATTACACCAGTCTGTGGTTTATCTTATGAGACATTTGCTCTTCTCGACATTAATAGTAAGCTTGGCTTTATGGAAACACATTGCTACCTCTTTTAACAAAGTCAGATGTTCTTCAAGCGTTGCCGAACACACAAGCAAGTCATCTAAATAGATGAAAACGTTCTCACGTATACGTGCAGGTATTACCCGATCCATGAGTCGGCTCATGTGGGAATTGCATAACCCGAAAGGCATGACTGTAAAGTGATACAGTGGCCGACCGGGCACAGCAAATGCCGTCTTTTCTCTCGACTCTTTTTCTATTGGAATTTGCCAGAAGGCATCTTTAAGGTCAATCCCACTGATAAAATGTGTATCCTTTAACCTACTCAGCAACCCACTTATGTGCGGAAGCGGATAGGCATCCTTTTTTGTTCCGTTATTGACTTTCCGCGAAACTAGGCACAGTCTCACTTTATCTGGGCTAATTACGAGGACTATAGGAGAAAACCATGGACTATTGCTTTCTTCAATAACGCCTAAGTTAGGCATGCGGTCTAACTCTTTATATGCCTGCTGCTGACGTGGTGTTGAAAGTGGAAAGTGCTTTGATTTAATTGGCACTGCATCACCAGTATCTATTAAATGCTCCTCTACATCCGTACGTCCAAGTCCGATCTCCGAAAATGACGGAAACATTGAAACTACTTTGTTCAGTTCATATCGTTCTATTGAGCTTAAGTCGTGAAAATTCCTCTTAGTTTCATCTAACAAATTTGTTTTAAAACCCAGTTTCGAGACTACTTGTGGCGCTACATTGAATTCATTCGAAAAGTTTATACCTAAGTAAACTTTTTGCTGAAGTGAAGGTACGATATAAAAACTTAAGGTCTTGGTGAGTTTGTTGAATGATACTGGAATCTTGCAAAAACCATAAACATTCTGTTTTGTGCCATCTGCAGTACTCAGGTAAGATATTACTTGGTGAACCTAAATTTGATTTTTTTTAATAAAATCAAAGCAGTCTTTTCCAGGAACACTTACAGATACACCTGAATCTAATAAGGCGTATGCGGTTTCTGTGCCAAGTTTCACCTGAACAAACGGTCTGTGATCTGTACTTTCATTGATTTAACTACTTTCAAGCATTTTGCGATATTCTCTACGACGATTATATCTATTTTGACATTTTTGAATTTGTTTTGAGATTTGAGTTCCCATTTTAGTTCCAAAAATCCTTGCTCGAGCGCTGTGGTAGTCTTAACATTTTCTGATGAAGAGATTGTGGTGTAGAATCTGTTTGAACTGACACACTTTTCTTTTCCACGATTCGCTTAGCAATTTGAACTGTCGAGTTAGGGTCTGATTTTTGGTCATTAGACGGCCTATGGCTATCTACGTCCCATTTCGCTGAAGCATTCGGGTTCATTTTTAAGAAAAACCAAAACCAGGTTTCTGCTTTACCCTTCAACAACACGTGAAAGTTTGCTAAAACGTTGTCCCAAGTACACATGGATTTTTCTTTTAGAGTTTCCACTTTGAAAAGGAAATCGTGAACGTTATCAGTGCCGTCAAAGCATATTTGCCATTTCTCAATTTTGAAAACTTGACTGGAAGTTTGAGTTATGACTTCCAAATTGACGATTGTGTCCTGTAGACATTGAAGCATTCAAAAATTGTTCAAACTCAGACATGGGATTTTGCTGGTGATTGCGCTCTTCGTCAGATCTACCTGATTGACGGTTAACTTGCATAGCATCGAATCTGTCAACTAAGGTATCTCTAATCGATTTCATTTCGCTAATATTTATACACTCTCTGATTAGCTTTCAAAATTCTTTGGAAAGCCGCCACTACCGGTTCTGGATTTGAATTAATATTTCAATTTTGCATTGCCCCGTTAGGTTCAATCGCTTGTTGCTGAATACTATGACTACTACCAGTCACGTTATTATTCCCATCACCATCGATAGGCATTTCCACAGATATAGATTTAGGACTTATTTGAGTCGGTGTTTGTGTTTGAGGAGTATTTCCAACTAACGTTTGAGGACTACTTTGTATCACTTGCTGAGTAGATCTCGGTGGAGTTCTAACAACTTTTGGTTGAACTTGCGAAGTTTATGTTTCCATCAGTTGAGATCTTTGGTCTCGAGATACTGAATTATTATTTCTCCTACCAATCATCTTCATCTTCATCTTCAAGTAACTTCAAGCATTTTCAAGTAACTTCATGCATTTTGAAGTAACTTCAAGTATGTTCAAGGATTATCAAGTAACTTCAAGCATTTTCAAATATTTTCAAGTATCTTCAAGCATTTTCAAGTTCCGTTTTGATTGGCAGATTATTGCCTCACAGCAATGTTGTTGTTGTTGTTGTTGTTGTTGTAATTACATCCAATTAGCTACATGATGATGATGATGATGATGATGATGATGATAATGATGATGATGATGATGATGATGATGATGATGAAAGGAAAAAAAAAGAATAAGTGCCAGTAGTAAATTAGTGATAAGAGGAGTAAAAACTGCCCTATACCAAGGAGCAATAGCTAATATTACACTATTTATAAATTGGAAAAAAATGTAAGCAGAATTCTGAGTTGAAAGAATAACTGTTTGATTTGGAGTAGGTGCGAGGTTTTATTTTAGCACTTGGCCTTATTGCACTTTGAGTCCATGAAATAAGGCCATACGAATTCATTTACCCAAAGTGCAATAAGGCCAAGTCAGTGCTAAAATAAAACCTCGCACCTACTCCAAATCAAACAGTGACCCCAAGCAGGGGGGTTGCAGGGGAGTAGCATGGCCTCCATACGCATTGCACTGTTTATGGGATCCCATAAAAGTGGGGCCATGCTGCCCCAGTGAAATTATTCCCCAATTTTGGGGAGTTATTTTATTTTTCATTTGAGGGGTTATTTCATTGGAGGTTATTTCCTGGAGCCGAAAAATCATTACAACTGGAATGAAGACTCGCACCTGTATAAGAATCATCATCCCCTAGTATTTCGTTGCGCATGCTAAAAAAATTAAAGGAATTATTCAAAGCTCTCTTTTGCCTATCATGCATTATCATACGCATAGAGTTCCTCAGATACACTTGGTGCAGGGGACTCGTCCGACCTCTGCGACATCTTGATCACGACTGAAATTACACCAGTCTGTGGTTTATCTTATGAGACATTTGCTCTTCTCGACATTAATAGTAAGCTTGGCTTTATGGAAACACATTGCTACCTCTTTTAACAAAGTCAGATGTTCTTCAAGCGTTGCCGAACACACAAGCAAGTCATCTAAATAGATGAAAACGTTCTCACGTATACGTGCAGGTATTACCCGATCCATGAGTCGGCTCATGTGGGAATTGCATAACCCGAAAGGCATGACTGTAAAGTGATACAGTGGCCGACCGGGCACAGCAAATGCCGTCTTTTCTCTCGACTCTTTTTCTATTGGAATTTGCCAGAAGGCATCTTTAAGGTCAATCCCACTGATAAAATGTGTATCCTTTAACCTACTCAGCAACCCACTTATGTGCGGAAGCGGATAGGCATCCTTTTTTGTTCCGTTATTGACTTTCCGCGAAACTAGGCACAGTCTCACTTTATCTGGGCTAATTACGAGGACTATAGGAGAAAACCATGGACTATTGCTTTCTTCAATAACGCCTAAGTTAGGCATGCGGTCTAACTCTTTATATGCCTGCTGCTGACGTGGTGTTGAAAGTGGAAAGTGCTTTGATTTAATTGGCACTGCATCACCAGTATCTATTAAATGCTCCTCTACATCCGTACGTCCAAGTCCGATCTCCGAAAATGACGGAAACATTGAAACTACTTTGTTCAGTTCATATCGTTCTATTGAGCTTAAGTCGTGAAAATTCCTCTTAGTTTCATCTAACAAATTTGTTTTAAAACCCAGTTTCGAGACTACTTGTGGCGCTACATTGAATTCATTCGAAAAGTTTATACCTAAGTAAACTTTTTGCTGAAGTGAAGGTACGATATAAAAACTTAAGGTCTTGGTGAGTTTGTTGAATGATACTGGAATCTTGCAAAAACCATAAACATTCTGTTTTGTGCCATCTGCAGTACTCAGGTAAGATATTACTTGGTGAACCTAAATTTGATTTTTTTTAATAAAATCAAAGCAGTCTTTTCCAGGAACACTTACAGATACACCTGAATCTAATAAGGCGTATGCGGTTTCTGTGCCAAGTTTCACCTGAACAAACGGTCTGTGATCTGTACTTTCATTGATTTAACTACTTTCAAGCATTTTGCGATATTCTCTACGACGATTATATCTATTTTGACATTTTTGAATTTGTTTTGAGATTTGAGTTCCCATTTTAGTTCCAAAAATCCTTGCTCGAGCGCTGTGGTAGTCTTAACATTTTCTGATGAAGAGATTGTGGTGTAGAATCTGTTTGAACTGACACACTTTTCTTTTCCACGATTCGCTTAGCAATTTGAACTGTCGAGTTAGGGTCTGATTTTTGGTCATTAGACGGCCTATGGCTATCTACGTCCCATTTCGCTGAAGCATTCGGGTTCATTTTTAAGAAAAACCAAAACCAGGTTTCTGCTTTACCCTTCAACAACACGTGAAAGTTTGCTAAAACGTTGTCCCAAGTACACATGGATTTTTCTTTCAGAGTTTCCACTTTGAAAAGGAAATCGTGAACGTTATCAGTGCCGTCAAAGCATATTTGCCATTTCTCAATTTTGAAAACTTGACTGGAAGTTTGAGTTATGACTTCCAAATTGACGATTGTGTCCTGTAGACATTGAAGCATTCAAAAATTGTTCAAACTCAGACATGGGATTTTGCTGGTGATTGCGCTCTTCGTCAGATCTACCTGATTGACGGTTAACTTGCATAGCATCGAATATCTCAACTAAGGTATCTCTAATCGATTTCATTTCGCTAATATTTATACACTCTCTGATTAGCTTTCAAAATTCTTTGGAAAGCCGCCACTACCGGTTCTGGATTTGAATTAATATTTCAATTTTGCATTGCCCCGTTAGGTTAAATCGCTTGTTGCTGAATACTATGACTACTACCAGTCACGTTATTATTCCCATCACCATCGATAGGCATTTCCACAGATATAGATTTAGGACTTATTTGAGTCGGTGTTTGTGTTTGAGGAGTATTTCCAACTAACGTTTGAGGACTACTTTGTATCACTTGCTGAGTAGATCTCGGTGGAGTTCTAACAACTTTTGGTTGAACTTGCGAAGTTTATGTTTCCATCAGTTGAGATCTTTGGTCTCGAGATACTGAATTATTATTTCTCCTACCAATCATCTTCATCTTCATCTTCAAGTAACTTCAAGCATTTTCAAGTAACTTCATGCATTTTGAAGTAACTTCAAGTATGTTCAAGGATTATCAAGTAACTTCAAGCATTTTCAAATATTTTCAAGTATCTTCAAGCATTTTCAAGTTCCGTTTTGATTGGCAGATTATTGCCTCACAGCAATGTTGTTGTTGTTGTTGTTGTTGTTGTTGTAATTACATCCAATTAGCTACATGATGATGATGATGATGATGATGATGATGATGATGATGATGATGATGATGATGATGATGATGATGATGATGATGATGATGATGATGATGATGATGATGATGATGATGATGATGATGATGATGATGATGATGATGATGATGATGATGATGATGATGATGATGATGATGATGATGATGATGATGATGATGATGATGATGATGATGATGATGATGATGATGATGATGATGATGATGATGATGATGATGATGATGATGATGATGATGATGATGATGATGATGATGATGATGATGATGATGATGATGATGATGATGATGATGATGATGATGATGATGATGATGATGATGATGATGATGATGATGATGATGATGATGATGATGATGATGATGATGATGATGATGATGATGATGATGATGATGATGATGATGATGATGATGATGATGATGATGATGATGATGATGATGATGATGATGATGATGATGATGATGATGATGATGATGATGATGATGATGATGATGATGATGATGATGATGATGATGATGATGATGATGATGATGATGATGATGATGATGATGATGATGATGATGATGATGATGATGATGATGATGATGATGATGATGATGATGATGATGATGATGATGATGATGATGATGATGATGATGATGATGATGATGATGATGATGATGATGATGATGATGATGATGATGATGATGATGATGATGATGATGATGATGATGATGATGATGATGATGATGATGATGATGATGATGATGATGATGATGATGATGATGATGATGATGATGATGATGATGATGATGATGATGATGATGATGATGATGATGATGATGATGATGATGATGATGATGATGATGATGATGATGATGATGATGATGATGATGATGATGATGATGATGATGATGATGATGATGATGATGATGATGATGATGATGATGATGATGATGATGATGATGATGATGATGATGATGATGATGATGATGATGATGATGATGATGATGATGATGATGATGATGATGATGATGATGATGATGATGATGATGATGATGATGATGATGATGATGATGATGATGATGATGATGATGATGATGATGATGATGATGATGATGATGATGATGATGATGATGATGATGATGATGATGATGATGATGATGATGATGATGATGATGATGATGATGATGATGATGATGATGATGATGATGATGATGATGATGATGATGATGATGATGATGATGATGATGATGATGATGATGATGATGATGATGATGATGATGATGATGATGATGATGATGATGATGATGATGATGATGATGATGATGATGATGATGATGATGATGATGATGATGATGATGATGATGATGATGATGATGATGATGATGATGATGATGATGATGATGATGATGATGATGATGATGATGATGATGATGATGATGATGATGATGATGATGATGATGATGATGATGATGATGATGATGATGATGATGATGATGATGATGATGATGATGATGATGATGATGATGATGATGATGATGATGATGATGATGATGATGATGATGATGATGATGATGATGATGATGATGATGATGATGATGATGATGATGATGATGATGATGATGATGATGATGATGATGATGATGATGATGATGATGATGATGATGATGATGATGATGATGATGATGATGATGATGATGATGATGATGATGATGATGATGATGATGATGATGATGATGATGATGATGATGATGATGATGATGATGATGATGATGATGATGATGATGATGATGATGATGATGATGATGATGATGATGATGATGATGATGATGATGATGATGATGATGATGATGATGATGATGATGATGATGATGATGATGATGATGATGATGATGATGATGATGATGATGATGATGATGATGATGATGATGATGATGATGATGATGATGATGATGATGATGATGATGATGATGATGATGATGATGATGATGATGATGATGATGATGATGATGATGATGATGATGATGATGATGATGATGATGATGATGATGATGATGATGATGATGATGATGATGATGATGATGATGATGATGATGATGATGATGATGATGATGATGATGATGATGATGATGATGATGATGATGATGATGATGATGATGATGATGATGATGATGATGATGATGATGATGATGATGATGATGATGATGATGATGATGATGATGATGATGATGATGATGATGATGATGATGATGATGATGATGATGATGATGATGATGATGATGATGATGATGATGATGATGATGATGATGATGATGATGATGATGATGATGATGATGATGATGATGATGATGATGATGATGATGATGATGATGATGATGATGATGATGATGATGATGATGATGATGATGATGATGATGATGATGATGATGATGATGATGATGATGATGATGATGATGATGATGATGATGATGATGATGATGATGATGATGATGATGATGATGATGATGATGATGATGATGATGATGATGATGATGATGATGATGATGATGATGATGATGATGATGATGATGATGATGATGATGATGATGATGATGATGATGATGATGATGATGATGATGATGATGATGATGATGATGATGATGATGATGATGATGATGATGAT
>OX454527.1:133356694-133384114 GCA_949715645.1 Portevinia maculata
TTCTGAGTGTCATTATTAATAACTTGAATACTATTTTGTATGAGGGATGATTGTGTTTTTAAAATATGTGTTACAACTTTCTTAGTACTTCTTAATTTTGCAACTTCCTCTTCTATTACTTTAGAATCTTCGTCATCCATTACCCCAAATATTTCTTTTAAAATATGCCCACCTAGATTCAACAGACCTCGTTTTGCTTTTTTAATAAAAAATAGATCGGATATTCTGTTGTGTGTTAGAATTAGTTCTTGTAGTGACTGCTCTTGGATTTTAACCATCAAACGGCAGTGATCAAATGGGGACCTAGTTCTTACCTTATCACAGATATCTCTTATTTGTCCAGATTGACGTATAACCATGGTGTATTCCATTTGGTAATCATCCAGATTGAAAAATAGGACTAACCTCCAATTTGCACGTAGTATGAGGTAATCTCCTATGGTTTCTAGGTAGATACCTGTATTGTCTTCCAGTTCTTTCAACTCTATAGGCAGTGCAGTTACTCCGCTCATCATTAGGAATAAGCACATGACATTGACCAACATCTAGTAAATGTGAAAAACGATATAACTTAGCTAAATATATTTTTTTTTTTTTTCAAATGCTAGTAGGATTTAATCGAAATAATGTTTGAGCCTATTGTTATGAACAGTCACCGTCCGTCTACACATTTTTATCGTCGAATTGACTGGGCTTAAAATTGCACAAATTGTAAAAGGCCCCAGCCACACTTGACATAATTTGTGCTTTTTTACGGGGTTTAATAGAAGTACCTTGACTCCGATATGAAACGACGACGGTCTTACCGTCTTATCGTAGTATACCTTTGAAGAACTTTTAATCTTCAATAAATTCTTACGAGCAATGGAATACATTGTTTGCAGCTTATACCTCAACTCGTAATAATAGTCTTCGCAATTATATAGTGGTTGCGGTGTTTGGTTGAGGCTTGACGGAATTTCCGCGGTAAAGCCAAACAAGCAGTCCATGGGACTTAACTTAGTTCCTTCATGTATATTGTTGTTATGTACGAAAGCGGCAGTTCTTAAGATTTTATCCCAACTTTTAGGATTCTGATCTACTATGGATCGCAAGTATTCCACTAGAGGCTTATGGGTTCTTTCCAAGGAACCGTTCGACTGCGGATGGTATGCCGATGTTTCAATTTTCTCGAACTTAAGCAGACTGCAAACTCGCTTAAAGAGTTTACTTACAAATGATGATGATGATGATGATGATGATGATGATGATGATGATGATGATGATGATGATGATGATGATGATGATGATGATGATGATGATGATGATGATGATGATGATGATGATGATGATGATGATGATGATGATGATGATGATGATGATGATGATGATGATGATGATGATGATGATGATGATGATGATGATGATGATGATGATGATGATGATGATGATGATGATGATGATGATGATGATGATGATGATGATGATGATGATGATGATGATGATGATGATGATGATGATGATGATGATGATGATGATGATGATGATGATGATGATGATGATGATGATGATGATGATGATGATGATGATGATGATGATGATGATGATGATGATGATGATGATGATGATGATGATGATGATGATGATGATGATGATGATGATGATGATGATGATGATGATGATGATGATGATGATGATGATGATGATGATGATGATGATGATGATGATGATGATGATGATGATGATGATGATGATGATGATGATGATGATGATGATGATGATGATGATGATGATGATGATGATGATGATGATGATGATGATGATGATGATGATGATGATGATGATGATGATGATGATGATGATGATGATGATGATGATGATGATGATGATGATGATGATGATGATGATGATGATGATGATGATGATGATGATGATGATGATGATGATGATGATGATGATGATGATGATGATGATGATGATGATGATGATGATGATGATGATGATGATGATGATGATGATGATGATGATGATGATGATGATGATGATGATGATGATGATGATGATGATGATGATGATGATGATGATGATGATGATGATGATGATGATGATGATGATGATGATGATGATGATGATGATGATGATGATGATGATGATGATGATGATGATGATGATGATGATGATGATGATGATGATGATGATGATGATGATGATGATGATGATGATGATGATGATGATGATGATGATGATGATGATGATGATGATGATGATGATGATGATGATGATGATGATGATGATGATGATGATGATGATGATGATGATGATGATGATGATGATGATGATGATGATGATGATGATGATGATGATGATGATGATGATGATGATGATGATGATGATGATGATGATGATGATGATGATGATGATGATGATGATGATGATGATGATGATGATGATGATGATGATGATGATGATGATGATGATGATGATGATGATGATGATGATGATGATGATGATGATGATGATGATGATGATGATGATGATGATGATGATGATGATGATGATGATGATGATGATGATGATGATGATGATGATGATGATGATGATGATGATGATGATGATGATGATGATGATGATGATGATGATGATGATGATGATGATGATGATGATGATGATGATGATGATGATGATGATGATGATGATGATGATGATGATGATGATGATGATGATGATGATGATGATGATGATGATGATGATGATGATGATGATGATGATGATGATGATGATGATGATGATGATGATGATGATGATGATGATGATGATGATGATGATGATGATGATGATGATGATGATGATGATGATGATGATGATGATGATGATGATGATGATGATGATGATGATGATGATGATGATGATGATGATGATGATGATGATGATGATGATGATGATGATGATGATGATGATGATGATGATGATGATGATGATGATGATGATGATGATGATGATGATGATGATGATGATGATGATGATGATGATGATGATGATGATGATGATGATGATGATGATGATGATGATGATGATGATGATGATGATGATGATGATGATGATGATGATGATGATGATGATGATGATGATGATGATGATGATGATGATGATGATGATGATGATGATGATGATGATGATGATGATGATGATGATGATGATGATGATGATGATGATGATGATGATGATGATGATGATGTCGTCTCGAGTGTGTACTGTTCCGTATGGGATACAGTTACCCAGACGATATCTTACACCAAACAGTCTAGATACCTGTAGTTCGTGGGAACGTCGAAGCTCTCACGAATAATATTGCAAGCCATTCATTTCGTCTGTCTCGAGTGTGTACTGTTCCATAGTGGATACAGTAACCCAGACGATATTTTACACCACGTTTTCCTCCCCCCCTGAGAAAGATAGTCATCTTTATTTAACAACATAGTTTTTGTATTAATAACATGAATACATTTTTTATAATTAGATTAAACAATTAGTTTATTTTTATTTTAATAACGAATATGTCTTATTTATTTAAGTATAAAATTTTTTCACAAAATATGAATAACATGAATATTATTTTTATTTTTAGCTTAAACAATTAGTTTATTTTTATTTTAATTACAAATATGTCTTATTTATTTAAGTATACAATTTTTTAACAAAATATGAATAACATGAATATTATTTTTTTTTATTTTTAGATTAAACAATTAGTTTATTTTTATTTCAATAACGAATATGTCTTATTTATTTAAGTTTACAATTTTTTCACAAAATATGAATAACATGAATATTATTTTTATTTTTAGCTTAAACAATTAGTTTATTTTTATTTTAATAACAAATATGTCTTATTTATTTAAGTATACAATTTTTTTAACAAAATATGAATAACATGAATATTATTTTTTTTTATTTTTAGATTAAACAATTAGTTTACTTTTATTTTTAATAACAAATATGTCTTATTAATTTAAATATAAATTTTTAACAAAATCAATGTTATATGAATAACATGAATATTATTTTTTATTATTTTCATCTTTAACAGGCAAGTGAGTAGAAAACATTTTTAATTTATTCTGTAGTTTCGTTAGAATTTTTGGAGCAAGCTAAAGTTGTCTTATATTTAATTTTAATTAGGTAATAAATTAAGCAACAAAGTACAGTGCCTAGTAGGATGGGGAAACATACTGAAATTATAGTTTTGGTGGTTTGATTTTTTGTTTCGTCAAGTTTTGTCAATGTTTGTATCTCTTCCTGTAGCTCTCGCACACTATAACTAAAGGGAAGCAAGTCGGAGCTAGTCTTTATTATAGCTTTGGGACTCGTAATAAATTTGTTCGTGAAATTATAGCTATTGTCAAAAAGAGCATCTAAATTAAAAGAAGAGTTCAAGGCAAGACTTGTTATTTCTTGGGGAAAGGTCACCTTTGTTGAACCCGATTCTTTCACAGTCAACAACTTTATGGAGTGTGTTTCAGCTAGGCAATTATCAGAAAGGGTGAGTAGCCCTTTCTTTTCAACTTTAATAATTTTGAAATTACTTCCACAGTGAACTCTAAGTTTTCCTGGTGTTGGCATTATAAATATCCATCTGTTGGCTTGTTCAAAATTGATCCAAATTTCTTGTTTAATTTTTACGATTCGCATGTCACAATTTTCTAAGCGCCCTTCATGGAGAATTAAGCTTGATAAACATACCTCTAGCTCTGTTTGTATCGGACGATTGGGCAAGCAAAGAATTATGTGATTTACATGCTTACAGGATTCTATGTCGCTAGAAGTTAAAGGTATATACTCCGAAAATTGTTCGTTAATAGCTACTTTCTGAAATGAAGGATTGTAAAAGTACGAGTAGTACAAGTCGTTTTTGTATGGGATTGGAATTGAATGTATCCGGTTTAAAAGGAATTTGCCTGTACCAGTAAGAGGCACAGTAATAAGATACACAATTCTGTTTGCCGAATATTTAAGTTCAATGTCCAAGAATTTCATGACTTCAAAAATACTTTCTATTGATACATCAATAGGAAATCTTAAATCAGCACTAGCTATGACCGGAATTTTTTCTATGGCTCCAATTAGCACATGCGGATCTATCGCTTTTAGATCAATTCGGTTTTGTCGCGCGTCAATAAGAGAATTCAGGATATTGTTTTGAACATTATTCAAATGGAAATTAGCGCCAAGCAGTATATTGGCCGCTTCGTCTAGGTGATGATTTAGTTCTTGGGCTATAGTTAAATTGTTTGATTTCTTAATAAGCTGATCAATAATATTAAAGTGCTCATCTAGCTTCTGAGTGTCATTATTAATAACTTGAATACTATTTTGTATGAGGGATGATTGTGTTTTTAAAATATGTGTTACAACTTTCTTAGTACTTCTTAATTTTGCAACTTCCTCTTCTATTACTTTAGAATCTTCGTCATCCATTACCCCAAATATTTCTTTTAAAATATGCCCACCTAGATTCAACAGACCTCGTTTTGCTTTTTTAATAAAAAATAGATCGGATATTCTGTTGTGTGTTAGAATTAGTTCTTGTAGTGACTGCTCTTGGATTTTAACCATCAAACGGCAGTGATCAAATGGGGACCTAGTTCTTACCTTATCACAGATATCTCTTATTTGTCCAGATTGACGTATAACCATGGTGTATTCCATTTGGTAATCATCCAGATTGAAAAATAGGACTAACCTCCAATTTGCACGTAGTATGAGGTAATCTCCTATGGTTTCTAGGTAGATACCTGTATTGTCTTCCAGTTCTTTCAACTCTATAGGCAGTGCAGTTACTCCGCTCATCATTAGGAATAAGCACATGACATTGACCAACATCTAGTAAATGTGAAAAACGATATAACTTAGCTAAATATATTTTTTTTTTTTTTTCAAATGCTAGTAGGATTTAATCGAAATAATGTTTGAGCCTATTGTTATGAACAGTCACCGTCCGTCTACACATTTTTATCGTCGAATTGACTGGGCTTAAAATTGCACAAATTGTAAAAGGCCCCAGCCACACTTGACATAATTTGTGCTTTTTTACGGGGTTTAATAGAAGTACCTTGACTCCGATATGAAACGACGACGGTCTTACCGTCTTATCGTAGTATACCTTTGAAGAACTTTTAATCTTCAATAAATTCTTACGAGCAATGGAATACATTGTTTGCAGCTTATACCTCAACTCGTAATAATAGTCTTCGCAATTATATAGTGGTTGCGGTGTTTGGTTGAGGCTTGACGGAATTTCCGCGGTAAAGCCAAACAAGCAGTCCATGGGACTTAACTTAGTTCCTTCATGTATATTGTTGTTATGTACGAAAGCGGCAGTTCTTAAGATTTTATCCCAACTTTTAGGATTCTGATCTACTATGGATCGCAAGTATTCCACTAGAGGCTTATGGGTTCTTTCCAAGGAACCGTTCGACTGCGGATGGTATGCCGATGTTTCAATTTTCTCGAACTTAAGCAGACTGCAAACTCGCTTAAAGAGTTTACTTACAAATGATGATGATGATGATGATGATGATGATGATGATGATGATGATGATGATGATGATGATGATGATGATGATGATGATGATGATGATGATGATGATGATGATGATGATGATGATGATGATGATGATGATGATGATGATGATGATGATGATGATGATGATGATGATGATGATGATGATGATGATGATGATGATGATGATGATGATGATGATGATGATGATGATGATGATGATGATGATGATGATGATGATGATGATGATGATGATGATGATGATGATGATGATGATGATGATGATGATGATGATGATGATGATGATGATGATGATGATGATGATGATGATGATGATGATGATGATGATGATGATGATGATGATGATGATGATGATGATGATGATGATGATGATGATGATGATGATGATGATGATGATGATGATGATGATGATGATGATGATGATGATGATGATGATGATGATGATGATGATGATGATGATGATGATGATGATGATGATGATGATGATGATGATGATGATGATGATGATGATGATGATGATGATGATGATGATGATGATGATGATGATGATGATGATGATGATGATGATGATGATGATGATGATGATGATGATGATGATGATGATGATGATGATGATGATGATGATGATGATGATGATGATGATGATGATGATGATGATGATGATGATGATGATGATGATGATGATGATGATGATGATGATGATGATGATGATGATGATGATGATGATGATGATGATGATGATGATGATGATGATGATGATGATGATGATGATGATGATGATGATGATGATGATGATGATGATGATGATGATGATGATGATGATGATGATGATGATGATGATGATGATGATGATGATGATGATGATGATGATGATGATGATGATGATGATGATGATGATGATGATGATGATGATGATGATGATGATGATGATGATGATGATGATGATGATGATGATGATGATGATGATGATGATGATGATGATGATGATGATGATGATGATGATGATGATGATGATGATGATGATGATGATGATGATGATGATGATGATGATGATGATGATGATGATGATGATGATGATGATGATGATGATGATGATGATGATGATGATGATGATGATGATGATGATGATGATGATGATGATGATGATGATGATGATGATGATGATGATGATGATGATGATGATGATGATGATGATGATGATGATGATGATGATGATGATGATGATGATGATGATGATGATGATGATGATGATGATGATGATGATGATGATGATGATGATGATGATGATGATGATGATGATGATGATGATGATGATGATGATGATGATGATGATGATGATGATGATGATGATGATGATGATGATGATGATGATGATGATGATGATGATGATGATGATGATGATGATGATGATGATGATGATGATGATGATGATGATGATGATGATGATGATGATGATGATGATGATGATGATGATGATGATGATGATGATGATGATGATGATGATGATGATGATGATGATGATGATGATGATGATGATGATGATGATGATGATGATTTTAATAACGAATATGTCTTATTTATTTAAATATACAATTTTTTCACAAAATATATATACAATTTTTTCACAAAATATGAATAACATGAATATTATTTTTATTTTTAGCTTAAACAATTAGTTTATTTTTATTTTAATTACAAATATGTCTTATTTATTTAAGTATACAATTTTTTAACAAAATATGAATAACATGAATATTATTTTTTTTTATTTTTAGATTAAACAATTAGTTTATTTTTATTTCAATAACGAATATGTCTTATTTATTTAAGTTTACAATTTTTTCACAAAATATGAATAACATGAATATTATTTTTATTTTTAGCTTAAACAATTAGTTTATTTTTATTTTAATAACAAATATGTCTTATTTATTTAAGTATACAATTTTTTTAACAAAATATGAATAACATGAATATTATTTTTTTTTATTTTTAGATTAAACAATTAGTTTACTTTTATTTTTAATAACAAATATGTCTTATTAATTTAAATATAAATTTTTAACAAAATCAATGTTATATGAATAACATGAATATTATTTTTTATTATTTTCATCTTTAACAGGCAAGTGAGTAGGAAACATTTTTAATTTATTCTGTAGTTTCGTTAGAATTTTTGGAGCAAGCTAAAGTTGTCTTATATTTAATTTTAATTAGGTAATAAATTAAGCAACAAAGTACAGTGCCTAGTAGGATGGGGAAACATACTGAAATTATAGTTTTGGTGGTTTGATTTTTTGTTTCGTCAAGTTTTGTCAATGTTTGTATCTCTTCCTGTAGCTCTCGCACACTATAACTAAAGGGAAGCAAGTCGGAGCTAGTCTTTATTATAGCTTTGGGACTCGTAATAAATTTGTTCGTGAAATTATAGCTATTGTCAAAAAGAGCATCTAAATTAAAAGAAGAGTTCAAGGCAAGACTTGTTATTTCTTGGGGAAAGGTCACCTTTGTTGAACCCGATTCTTTCACAGTCAACAACTTTATGGAGTGTGTTTCAGCTAGGCAATTATCAGAAAGGGTGAGTAGCCCTTTCTTTTCAACTTTAATAATTTTGAAATTACTTCCACAGTGAACTCTAAGTTTTCCTGGTGTTGGCATTATAAATATCCATCTGTTGGCTTGTTCAAAATTGATCCAAATTTCTTGTTTAATTTTTACGATTCGCATGTCACAATTTTCTAAGCGCCCTTCATGGAGAATTAAGCTTGATAAACATACCTCTAGCTCTGTTTGTATCGGACGATTGGGCAAGCAAAGAATTATGTGATTTACATGCTTACAGGATTCTATGTCGCTAGAAGTTAAAGGTATATACTCCGAAAATTGTTCGTTAATAGCTACTTTCTGAAATGAAGGATTGTAAAAGTACGAGTAGTACAAGTCGTTTTTGTATGGGATTGGAATTGAATGTATCCGGTTTAAAAGGAATTTGCCTGTACCAGTAAGAGGCACAGTAATAAGATACACAATTCTGTTTGCCGAATATTTAAGTTCAATGTCCAAGAATTTCATGACTTCAAAAATACTTTCTATTGATACATCAATAGGAAATCTTAAATCAGCACTAGCTATGACCGGAATTTTTTCTATGGCTCCAATTAGCACATGCGGATCTATCGCTTTTAGATCAATTCGGTTTTGTCGCGCGTCAATAAGAGAATTCAGGATATTGTTTTGAACATTATTCAAATGGAAATTAGCGCCAAGCAGTATATTGGCCGCTTCGTCTAGGTGATGATTTAGTTCTTGGGCTATAGTTAAATTGTTTGATTTCTTAATAAGCTGATCAATAATATTAAAGTGCTCATCTAGCTTCTGAGTGTCATTATTAATAACTTGAATACTATTTTGTATGAGGGATGATTGTGTTTTTAAAATATGTGTTACAACTTTCTTAGTACTTCTTAATTTTGCAACTTCCTCTTCTATTACTTTAGAATCTTCGTCATCCATTACCCCAAATATTTCTTTTAAAATATGCCCACCTAGATTCAACAGACCTCGTTTTGCTTTTTTAATAAAAAATAGATCGGATATTCTGTTGTGTGTTAGAATTAGTTCTTGTAGTGACTGCTCTTGGATTTTAACCATCAAACGGCAGTGATCAAATGGGGACCTAGTTCTTACCTTATCACAGATATCTCTTATTTGTCCAGATTGACGTATAACCATGGTGTATTCCATTTGGTAATCATCCAGATTGAAAAATAGGACTAACCTCCAATTTGCACGTAGTATGAGGTAATCTCCTATGGTTTCTAGGTAGATACCTGTATTGTCTTCCAGTTCTTTCAACTCTATAGGCAGTGCAGTTACTCCGCTCATCATTAGGAATAAGCACATGACATTGACCAACATCTAGTAAATGTGAAAAACGATATAACTTAGCTAAATATATTTTTTTTTTTTTTTCAAATGCTAGTAGGATTTAATCGAAATAATGTTTGAGCCTATTGTTATGAACAGTCACCGTCCGTCTACACATTTTTATCGTCGAATTGACTGGGCTTAAAATTGCACAAATTGTAAAAGGCCCCAGCCACACTTGACATAATTTGTGCTTTTTTACGGGGTTTAATAGAAGTACCTTGACTCCGATATGAAACGACGACGGTCTTACCGTCTTATCGTAGTATACCTTTGAAGAACTTTTAATCTTCAATAAATTCTTACGAGCAATGGAATACATTGTTTGCAGCTTATACCTCAACTCGTAATAATAGTCTTCGCAATTATATAGTGGTTGCGGTGTTTGGTTGAGGCTTGACGGAATTTCCGCGGTAAAGCCAAACAAGCAGTCCATGGGACTTAACTTAGTTCCTTCATGTATATTGTTGTTATGTACGAAAGCGGCAGTTCTTAAGATTTTATCCCAACTTTTAGGATTCTGATCTACTATGGATCGCAAGTATTCCACTAGAGGCTTATGGGTTCTTTCCAAGGAACCGTTCGACTGCGGATGGTATGCCGATGTTTCAATTTTCTCGAACTTAAGCAGACTGCAAACTCGCTTAAAGAGTTTACTTACAAATGATGATGATGATGATGATGATGATGATGATGATGATGATGATGATGATGATGATGATGATGATGATGATGATGATGATGATGATGATGATGATGATGATGATGATGATGATGATGATGATGATGATGATGATGATGATGATGATGATGATGATGATGATGATGATGATGATGATGATGATGATGATGATGATGATGATGATGATGATGATGATGATGATGATGATGATGATGATGATGATGATGATGATGATGATGATGATGATGATGATGATGATGATGATGATGATGATGATGATGATGATGATGATGATGATGATGATGATGATGATGATGATGATGATGATGATGATGATGATGATGATGATGATGATGATGATGATGATGATGATGATGATGATGATGATGATGATGATGATGATGATGATGATGATGATGATGATGATGATGATGATGATGATGATGATGATGATGATGATGATGATGATGATGATGATGATGATGATGATGATGATGATGATGATGATGATGATGATGATGATGATGATGATGATGATGATGATGATGATGATGATGATGATGATGATGATGATGATGATGATGATGATGATGATGATGATGATGATGATGATGATGATGATGATGATGATGATGATGATGATGATGATGATGATGATGATGATGATGATGATGATGATGATGATGATGATGATGATGATGATGATGATGATGATGATGATGATGATGATGATGATGATGATGATGATGATGATGATGATGATGATGATGATGATGATGATGATGATGATGATGATGATGATGATGATGATGATGATGATGATGATGATGATGATGATGATGATGATGATGATGATGATGATGATGATGATGATGATGATGATGATGATGATGATGATGATGATGATGATGATGATGATGATGATGATGATGATGATGATGATGATGATGATGATGATGATGATGATGATGATGATGATGATGATGATGATGATGATGATGATGATGATGATGATGATGATGATGATGATGATGATGATGATGATGATGATGATGATGATGATGATGATGATGATGATGATGATGATGATGATGATGATGATGATGATGATGATGATGATGATGATGATGATGATGATGATGATGATGATGATGATGATGATGATGATGATGATGATGATGATGATGATGATGATGATGATGATGATGATGATGATGATGATGATGATGATGATGATGATGATGATGATGATGATGATGATGATGATGATGATGATGATGATGATGATGATGATGATGATGATGATGATGATTTTTTTTTTTTTTTTTTTTTTTTTTTGGAGGAGAGAATACGTGATGTACCGTCAAGTGGTAGGCCGTCACCACTTGGTGTGTCCGACTCTCACGGACTAAACTCTCCCCGCTTACGGCCTATAAGCCACCCTGGAACCGCTCTTGGCATTACATCAGGGTGGCGCCGTTTATAAGTCCGTAAAAGGACGCCGTCTTGTTAGTCTTCTGTGGCCTAAGACGTCTGTGCCTGCTGAAACACTTCGCGTGTTCTTTCGTGTCGATGAGGATTTCATCCGTTTTGTGAGGGTATATTTTCGTCTTCCTCTCTCTTTTTTGATCGTAGTACCGTTTCGATAAATGAACATATTTTGTTCCAGGCTTCGGTACTCGTCGTCATCTGGCTTACGGCGGTATCTGGGGTGAAAATGCCTATTTCCGCCTCTAGCCTGTTTCGCTCAGCTTCCCATCTGCTACACATGAAAAAGGTGTGGTAAGCATCGTCCTCCGAGGAGTCGCCATATTTGCAGGCTGCGCTCCCTACTTTGCCCATCTTGTGGAGGTATCGGTTGAAATATCCATGTCCAGTCAGGAACTGAGTTACATAGAAATTTACTTCACCGTGTTTCCGCTCCGTCCATTCATCAATGTTCCTGATCAGCCGCGCCGTCCATCTACCTCTTGTTTCGCAGCTCCATCTTCTCTGCCATTCTTGTTTGCTGAACTGCTTCGCCTCTGCAGTGGCCGATTCCACACCTGCTTCCGTCTTGTTCTCGAACACGTGCTTCCTCTCTGTCGCTAGGATATCGATCGGAGTCACTCCCGCGACGACGAGAACGGCTGGTTCCGACACTGTTCGGTAGGAGCTTGCAACTCGAAGTGCTCCTAGTCTTTGCACTGCTGCAATTTTCTTCCTGTATTTCTCCTGTCTGAGTGCATCGGCCCAAATCTCACAACCATACAAGAGAATGGCATGAGTAATCGACATGAGCAGTCTTCTTTTGTTTGCCGTTGGGCCACCTACGTTTGCCATGAGCCTGCTGAGTGATAAGGTTACCTTAATAGCTCGCTCTGATGCCGACTTTATATGCTGCCAGAACGTTAGTTTGGAGTCAATGGCTATTCCCAGGTATTTTACTGCCGTCTTGCTGGTAATGATTTCGGAGTCTACCTGGAAATCAACGATTGTCGGGATGTATCTCCTAGTCAAGAGGACTATCTCAGTTTTTTCTGCTGCTAGACAAAGGCCATGGTCTTCCATCCAGGCGTGCACGCGTCTCATGACCTGATTAAGCCGTCTCTGTGCGTCTTCGGTATCCTTTGCTGTAATCACCGCACCGATGTCATCTGCGTAACCTACTAGGAATGTGTCTTCAGGCATTTCCATACGGAGTATTCCATCGTAGGAGATATTCCACAGATCGGGGCCTAGTATGGAGCCCTGCGCTGCTCCAGCAGTTAATTCCTTTCTGCGGGGTCCCTCCGTCGTGTCGTACAACAGCTGCCGGTCCTTTAAATAGTCCTTCACCATCCGTAAGAGGTATTGCGGTATCCTGAAGGTGTTTTCAAGGGCGTTCAACATATCAGCCCACCTGGCTGAGTTAAACGCGTTTCTCACATCTAAGGCTGCCAGGACGACGACTTTTTTTGGGTGGTGATTACCCTGATGAGCCATTCGCACGGCCTCTACAACTTCATTGACAGCTCCTATTGTAGAGTGGCCTCTTCTGAACCCATGCTGTCGGTCGGATAGACCACCTCCTCTGTTAATTGCTGCTGTGAGTCGCGGCTTGAGCATCTTCTCTAAAAGTTTTCCCGCCGTGTCTAGCATACACAGGGGTCTGAAGGCTGAGGGGGAATCCGGGTCTCCTTTCCCTTTCCTTATAAGTACTAAGCGTTGCGTTTTCCAGTTCTTATGAAAGATCCCATCTCGAAGACAGTCGTTGAACATGCTCAACAGGAGTTCGGGGCAGGTTCGGGCAATCACTTTCAGGGCTTCCGCTGGTATGCCGTCGGGCCCCGGGGCCTTCTTATTTTGTAGCGTGTTCGCCGCCGCTAGCAGTTCATCTTCGGTAAACGGTGGTCCATTTTGCTGGTGGGTAGTGGGGGTGGGGGCGTCAGGGGGTCTAACAGGATGGGTGGGGAAGAGTGTATCAACTATGTCCAGCATTTTTTCCGCACTCAGTATAGGAGTTATTGCCTGAGCGCCCAGCTTGCGCATAACTACCTTATAGCCCAGTCCCCAGGGGTCATTGTTGACGTCTCGTCGGAGGTCCTCCCACTTCTGTCTTTTGCTGATGTTTATGGCCCTTTTGAGCTCAAACTTTGCATTCCTGTAGTCTGCTAGGACGTCTTCAATGATTCCAACGTGTAATCTCCTTCCCCTCGTGACTTTGCGTCTGAGGTGTAGACACCTCCTTCTATATGCAGCGATCTCTTCTGTCCACCAGTATACTGATTTTCTGCGTCCATTCGAGTTCCTTGATCGGGGCATAGAGGCGTCGCACGCATGGTGTATGAGCCGCATTGTGGCTTCTGTCTTTGACTCAGAAGTACCTGACATTTCCGTAATCGCGTCTTTGCCTTCCTGGATTACGCCCATAAAGCGGTCTTTGTTGAGTCTGTCCACCTTCCACATCGGTGTTCGCCTTTGGTTTCTGTGAGGAGCATGTCGTTCCGCCTGTAGATCGAAGACGATATATTGGTGGTCGCTGCCAGTGTAGTCCTCGATGACTCTCCAGTTATGAATATCTCTGCTTATTGTTTCTGAAGCAAAGGTAACGTCCGGGATGGTTTCGGCATTGCCGGGTCGCCTGAAGGTGGATGTGTTGCCGATGTTCATCACATTGAGCCCTAATCTGGCGGTCATCTCGAGTATTTGCCTTCCTCTTGAGTCCGTAGTAAGCATTCCCCACTCTAGGGCTTTAGCGTTAAAATCACCGGCTAGTAGTATTGCGCCCTCTATTTCCCTTATCGCATCTTCGAGGTCATCTATCTTTCCTCGGAAGTCGCTAATAACTTCGTTCGGAGTAAGGTAGCAGCTGACTATTGTCGCTCTCTCGCACTTCACCCAGACAAAACCTCGTCCTGCTCCATGGTCTTTAATGGGCACTGCTCCTGTGTCCGGGATCCAGATAGCTGCTGTGCCGAGCAGATCCGCATACCAGCCAGGTACGTCTTTGTTTTTGTACTGCTCGCTTATTACTACCACATCGGCCTTAAGGTCTAGTCGAATTTCGGCCAGCAAGTCGTCAGCTGTTCGGCTCCTGTGAAGATTTCCTTGGAGGATTTTCATCATGATGGCATACTTTTCTTCGCTTTATCGAGTGCGTTCTTGAACACCTGGCAGTTTCTGGAACCCGCTACATGTGCTAGCAAGTCAGGTGTTAACTTGAGCTCGGCGCATAAGTAGCACTTGGCGGCTGTTTTGCACTCGACCTTCTTGTGACCTTGTTCTCCGCAGTTGAAGCACAGTCCTTTGCCCTTCCGGTTTGTCCCCTTGCACCCTGACTGTTGGTGTCCGTACCCAAAGCATCTATAGCAACGCGGGATAACCACTCTTTCCCGTATTCTGCAATGAACCCAGCCAATTTTAATTCGAGGACTGCCCAACAGTTCCTTTGCAGCTCTGGTGTTTAGTTGGATGAGAGCCATTTTTTGAGCTCTTCTATTTGCCTTCGTCAAGAAGACTTGAAGGTCCAATGTCGGGTCGTGAACTTTGCATTTGATAGCAGCTCTTACTTCCTCTTCTGTTGTAAGGTCATCCAAGTCCCTTATTTCCAAAGATGTCTTAGGCTCTAGGTGTCTTATGTTTGCCTTTACGCCCAAAATGGATTTTAATGATTTGCTGAATCCATCAGTGCCCTTTGATTTGGCCGTAAGCTCAAGAAGGACATCTCCTGATTGCGTTTGGCGGACGGATTTTATTTTCGTTTCCGTGTCGTCAGGGTTTGCTTTACTGCGGATTTCTCGCAGGATTTCGGCGTACGTTTGCGAACCTACAGGTTTTATGAGAATCGCCTCGGGTCTGGGTTTAGGCCGTCTCTCTTTCTTCTTTTTGGTCTTCCTGTGAGCTGATGCGGTGCCATTGCCTTGCCTTTGTTTGTTTCTAGGCGTGTTCTGCATACCCGAGCCAGTCGCGTGCGCATCGTTTCTACTCAGCGGGTGTTTTCGATGCCGTGATTGTACACTTATTGGCGAGCCCCGCTTGACTTCTTGCATTTCATCTAGTGTGCTATGCTGTGAGATTGAAGGTCGCGCGGGAATGCTACCGGGTGCTTGCTTCTTCTTTTTCCCGGTTTCCTTCTCAAGAGGGCTTGATGGAGGCCTTTTCTTGGGCTCCGGGTTTGTCGGTGGTGTTGTCTGTCGACGAGCTTGTGTTGGTTGGTCCATTGCTGCCCGTTTGGGGTGCACGTTTGCCTGATATGGGCTCTTAACCTGCAGATGCTTTATGATGTCGAGGGATTCTTCGAGTTCAGCCAGTCCTCTTTTCACCTCTGTACTCATATTTTTTTGCCTTTCTGCAGCTGCTTTCATCCTTTTGATGAGCTCTTTACACTTTTGCAGCTCTTTGTTTATGGTTGTACCCTGCTGAGCGTCTGCTAGCGGTCGTCCATGGTGTTGGAAGCCTTTGGGGGTCCCCACTGAAGAACTTCTGTTGGCTGCCCTGTGGTTTTTAGATTTATCTAGCGCAGGCAGAGCTTGATTAGTGGCTAGCGGCGAACGTGTCACTCGTGAAATCCTCTTAAACGGGTTTACAGCTGCTTCTCTTGTAGCTTTACGTTCTGTGGTAGCCAAGTGTTCCTCTCTCTGAGTCCCTGTTTCTTGCGGGGGCCGAATTTCGGGCTCCAAGGGGGACGCATATTGTTGCCGTGCTTGGGGTACTCTCAGGGGTTCCAAATTGGGACCCTCCATTTTTCCCCCCCCGTTGCGGCCTAGTTCCGTTGGTAACCCCGGGTTTTCCGGCGAGCGTTGAACGCGCGAGCGCCTTTTGAAGGGGTCTTCAATATCCTTTCTTGTAGCACTATCTACTACTTCAGCCAAGTTTTCCACCGTTGTAGTATTGCAGTAATTGTATATCGACGACTCCGAGCCTGCTCGCTCACTCTCGGTCGCCGGTACTGGGGATCCGACTCCCTGCACCGTAATTTTACTTCTTTGCTGACTTTTCATCCTTGGTTTTTTTTCCGGGTTCCTTCCCATAGCCGTTTTTACCTTCAGCCAGGTTTGGTTACTGCCGACCGCTCCGGTTCAGACGCAGACCAGGGAGCCGCCCATTTTGGGTCAGACGCTTCTGGGTTTAATCAAAATGTTTGCAAACACACATAATCCTTCTATATAACTCGGTTTCATCCTTCCGTTATGACCTTACTGCCAAGGGTGGCCCTACCAGGAGACTGTGCTCCAGACAGCATCGCTCATAACATCATTAAGATTACTTCCTCGGGCGGATTTTAGTCGCCTCTTACGACAGGCATGCCTTACCTCAGGACGATTCTAACCCCGTCGCTGCAGGGGGTTTCCTCAGTTTCATCTTTCCGTTATGACCTTGCTGCCAAGGGTGGCCCTACCAGGAGACTGTGCTCCAGACAGCATCGCTCATAACATCATTAAGATTACTCCCTCGGGCGGATTTTAGTCGCCTTTTACGACAGGCATGCCTTACCTCAGGACAATTCTAACCCCGTCGCTGCAGGGGGAGTGATGATGATGATGATGATGATGATGATGATGATGATGATGATGATGATGATGATGATGATGATGATGATGATGATGATGCTGATGATGATGATGATGATGATGATGATGATGATGATGATGATGATGATGATGATGATGATGATGATGATGATGATGATGATGATGATGATGATGATGATGATGATGATGATGATGATGATGATGATGATGATGATGATGATGATGATGATGATGATGATGATGATGATGATGATGATGATGATGATGATGATGATGATGATGATGATGATGATGATGATGATGATGATGATGATGATGATGATGATGATGATGATGATGATGATGATGATGATGATGATGATGATGATGATGATGATGATGATGATGATGATGATGATGATGATGATGATGATGATGATGATGATGATGATGATGATGATGATGATGATGATGATGATGATGATGATGATGATGATGATGATGATGATGATGATGATGATGATGATGATGATGATGATGATGATGATGATGATGATGATGATGATGATGATGATGATGATGATGATGATGATGATGATGATGATGATGATGATGATGATGATGATGATGATGATGATGATGATGATGATGATGATGATGATGATGATGATGATGATGATGATGATGATGATGATGATGATGATGATGATGATGATGATGATGATGATGATGATGATGATGATGATGATGATGATGATGATGATGATGATGATGATGATGATGATGATGATGATGATGATGATGATGATGATGATGATGATGATGATGATGATGATGATGATGATGATGATGATGATGATGATGATGATGATGATGATGATGATGATGATGATGATGATGATGATGATGATGATGATGATGATGATGATGATGATGATGATGATGATGATGATGATGATGATGATGATGATGATGATGATGATGATGATGATGATGATGATGATGATGATGATGATGATGATGATGATGATGATGATGATGATGATGATGATGATGATGATGATGATGATGATGATGATGATGATGATGATGATGATGATGATGATGATGATGATGATGATGATGATGATGATGATGATGATGATGATGATGATGATGATGATGATGATGATGATGATGATGATGATGATGATGATGATGATGATGATGATGATGATGATGATGATGATGATGATGATGATGATGATGATGATGATGATGATGATGATGATGATGATGATGATGATGATGATGATGATGATGATGATGATGATGATGATGATGATGATGATGATGATGATGATGATGATGATGATGATGATGATGATGATGATGATGATGATGATGATGATGATGATGATGATGTCGTCTCGAGTGTGTACTGTTCCGTATGGGATACAGTTACCCAGACGATATCTTACACCAAACAGTCTAGATACCTGTAGTTCGTGGGAACGTCGAAGCTCTCACGAATAATATTGCAAGTTATGCATTTCGTCTGTCTCGAGTGTGTACTGTTCCATAGTGGATACAGTAACCCAGACGATATTTTACACCACGTTTTCCTCCCCCCCTGAGAAAGATAGTCATCTTTATTTAACAACATAGTTTTTGTATTAATAACATGAATACATTTTTTATAATTAGATTAAACAATTAGTTTATTTTTATTTTAATAACGAATATGTCTTATTTATTTAAGTATACAATTTTTTCACAAAATATGAATAACATGAATATTATTTTTATTTTTAGCTTAA
The DNA here is from genome assembly GCA_949715645.1 of Portevinia maculata. Classification (NCBI taxonomy): domain Eukaryota; kingdom Metazoa; phylum Arthropoda; class Insecta; order Diptera; family Syrphidae; genus Portevinia; species Portevinia maculata. The sequence continues at coordinate 133,376,633 of OX454527.1, forward strand.
ACAATTAGTTTATTTTTATTTTAATTACAAATATGTCTTATTTATTTAAGTATACAATTTTTTAACAAAATATGAATAACATGAATATTATTTTTTTTTATTTTTAGATTAAACAATTAGTTTATTTTTATTTCAATAACGAATATGTCTTATTTATTTAAGTTTACAATTTTTTCACAAAATATGAATAACATGAATATTATTTTTATTTTTAACTTAAACAATTAGTTTATTTTTATTTTAATAACAAATATGTCTTATTTATTTAAGTATACAATTTTTTTAACAAAATATGAATAACATGAATATTATTTTTTTTTATTTTTAGATTAAACAATTAGTTTACTTTTATTTTTAATAACAAATATGTCTTATTAATTTAAATATAAATTTTTAACAAAATCAATGTTATATGAATAACATGAATATTATTTTTTATTATTTTCATCTTTAACAGGCAAGTGAGTAGAAAACATTTTTAATTTATTCTGTAGTTTCGTTAGAATTTTTGGAGCAAGCTAAAGTTGTCTTATATTTAATTTTAATTAGGTAATAAATTAAGCAACAAAGTACAGTGCCTAGTAGGATGGGGAAACATACTGAAATTATAGTTTTGGTGGTTTGATTTTTTGTTTCGTCAAGTTTTGTCAATGTTTGTATCTCTTCCTGTAGCTCTCGCACACTATAACTAAAGGGAAGCAAGTCGGAGCTAGTCTTTATTATAGCTTTGGGACTCGTAATAAATTTGTTCGTGAAATTATAGCTATTGTCAAAAAGAGCATCTAAATTAAAAGAAGAGTTCAAGGCAAGACTTGTTATTTCTTGGGGAAAGGTCACCTTTGTTGAACCCGATTCTTTCACAGTCAACAACTTTATGGAGTGTGTTTCAGCTAGGCAATTATCAGAAAGGGTGAGTAGCCCTTTCTTTTCAACTTTAATAATTTTGAAATTACTTCCACAGTGAACTCTAGTTTTCCTGGTGTTGGCATTAGAAATATCCATCTGTTGGCTTGTTCAAAATTGATCCAAATTTCTTGTTTAATTTTTACGATTCGCATGTCACAATTTTCTAAGCGCCCTTCATGGAGAATTAAGCTTGATAAACATGCCTCTAGCTCTGTTTGTATCGGACGATTGGGCAAGCAAAGAATTATGTGATTTACATGCTTACAGGATTCTATGTCGCTAGAAGTTAAAGGTATATACTCCGAAAATTGTTCGTTAATAGCTACTTTCTGAAATGAAGGATTGTAAAAGTACGAGTAGTACAAGTCGTTTTTGTATGGGATTGGAATTGAATGTATCCGGTTTAAAAGGAATTTGCCTGTACCAGTAAGAGGCACAGTAATAAGATACACAATTCTGTTTGCCGAATATTTAAGTTCAATGTCCAAGAATTTCATGACTTCAAAAATACTTTCTATTGATACATCAATAGGAAATCTTAAATCAGCACTAGCTATGACCGGAATTTTTTCTATGGCTCCAATTAGCACATGCGGATCTATCGCTTTTAGATCAATTCGGTTTTGTCGCGCGTCAATAAGAGAATTCAGGATATTGTTTTGAACATTATTCAAATGGAAATTAGCGCCAAGCAGTATATTGGCCGCTTCGTCTAGGTGATGATTTAGTTCTTGGGCTATAGTTAAATTGTTTGATTTCTTAATAAGCTGATCAATAATATTAAAGTGCTCATCTAGCTTCTGAGTGTCATTATTAATAACTTGAATACTATTTTGTATGAGGGATGATTGTGTTTTTAAAATATGTGTTACAACTTTCTTAGTACTTCTTAATTTTGCAACTTCCTCTTCTATTACTTTAGAATCTTCGTCATCCATTACCCCAAATATTTCTTTTAAAATATGCCCACCTAGATTCAACAGACCTCGTTTTGCTTTTTTAATAAAAAATAGATCGGATATTCTGTTGTGTGTTAGAATTAGTTCTTGTAGTGACTGCTCTTGGATTTTAACCATCAAACGGCAGTGATCAAATGGGGACCTAGTTCTTACCTTATCACAGATATCTCTTATTTGTCCAGATTGACGTATAACCATGGTGTATTCCATTTGGTAATCATCCAGATTGAAAAATAGGACTAACCTCCAATTTGCACGTAGTATGAGGTAATCTCCTATGGTTTCTAGGTAGATACCTGTATTGTCTTCCAGTTCTTTCAACTCTATAGGCAGTGCAGTTACTCCGCTCATCATTAGGAATAAGCACATGACATTGACCAACATCTAGTAAATGTGAAAAACGATATAACTTAGCTAAATATATTTTTTTTTTTTTTTCAAATGCTAGTAGGATTTAATCGAAATAATGTTTGAGCCTATTGTTATGAACAGTCACCGTCCGTCTACACATTTTTATCGTCGAATTGACTGGGCTTAAAATTGCACAAATTGTAAAAGGCCCCAGCCACACTTGACATAATTTGTGCTTTTTTACGGGGTTTAATAGAAGTACCTTGTCTCCGATATGAAACGACGACGGTCTTACCGTCTTATCGTAGTATACCTTTGAAGAACTTTTAATCTTCAATAAATTCTTACGAGCAATGGAATACATTGTTTGCAGCTTATACCTCAACTCGTAATAATAGTCTTCGCAATTATATAGTGGTTGCGGTGTTTGGTTGAGGCTTGACGGAATTTCCGCGGTAAAGCCAAACAAGCAGTCCATGGGACTTAACTTAGTTCCTTCATGCATATTGTTGTTATGTACGAAAGCGGCAGTTCTTAAGATTTTATCCCAACTTTTAGGATTCTGATCTACTATGGATCGCAAGTATTCCACTAGAGGCTTATGGGTTCTTTCCAAGGAACCGTTCGACTGCGGATGGTATGCCGATGTTTCAATTTTCTCGAACTTAAGCAGACTGCAAACTCGCTTAAAGAGTTTACTTACAAAATTCGATCCTTGGTCGGTAATTAACTTTTTTGGTATACGATATCTGCTTATTATTTCATCAAAAAATATTTGTGCCACCGTATTAGCTTCCATATCTGCCAATGGATACCAATCTGCAAATTTAGTAAGATCGTCCTGGAATGTTAAGATATATTTATTTCTATTGTGAGTCTCAATTAAAGGTCCAACTATATCCATATAAACCTTTTCGAAAGGTACTTTTGCTGTATCTGTAATTACCATCGGCATTTTTAAAGTTCGTCCTGTTTTATTTTTTTGACATTTACTACATTTCTTTATATAGTTTTTAATGTCACAAACCATACCTTTCCATTTATATTTACGAAGAATGCTACCGTAGGTTTTTTTAACCCCTTGGTGACCTCCAAATGGAGTATCGTGATAGTCATGCAAAATTATAGGGATTTCTGATTTCGAGGGAATAATGTATTTCTGCATGAATGCGGAATTTGAAAAGGTGTGTAAAGTATCTGAAACCACTGGGGAACTTTGGTGGGCCATTTTAGAACTATCATGGTTACCTTTGTCTGATAAAATAGGGCTTGACCCGGTTTGGTCGTTTTCCTGAGTTGTATTTTCTTTTGCCTTTGATCGAGTGACAGCAAAACATCTCGACTCTTCCTCAACGTCCGAGTCTAAGGAGTGATGTACGTCAGCCTTTAGAGCCCGGCTTGCATATGAAATGGGAAGGTCGCTTCCAATGCATCCCTGGGATAAAACAGCCCCCAAAGACTCCTTGCTAGCGTCAGTTGTGAGTAGAAATGGTTCTTCGAAATTTGGGTATCTCAAAATAGGAGGACTTGTCAGTATCGTCTTAATATTATTAAAACTTGATTCGCAATTATCATTCCACTGGAACTTTACATTTTTTCGTAGTAATTTCGTTAGAGGTAATGTTTTTTCAGAACAATTTTTTATTTATGTATTAACTAAACTAAACATTAACTACGAGTATATGTGTATGAGCTTTATTTAAATGCGTATAACAATATCTTACAATTTTTAATGATCTCTTCATCCTTGAGTATCCAAGCAGAGAGAAGATACAACATTTTTTTTCTTCATAATACATTTAATGATGTTGATCTTCAATCTTATAATGGCCCCAGGCCAAAGTACTTATATTATTTTCACAAATATATCTTTTAGTATCTTCAAAGCTCAAAGATTTCTTATTTAAATTTTGGGTATACATTTTATGAAGTTTATTCCTAAAAATAGTCATATTCCTATAAATAGAGCACTTATCAAATAAACAAGTCTTGTAGTTTTCTATTGTTAGTCTTTTTGTTACAGATTTCTTGATCCCTTTTGCTTTCTGAACAGAAGCACCATCAACAATTGTAAAAGAGTACATTTTTGCACGTAAACCGATAAATTTGTTACTCTTCTAATTCGCGAGCAAACTACTTAATTAATTGCGGTTTCAAGAAACGAAATAAAATACGCGATGCAAAATACAATTTGACCCAACTGTCAACCAAAAGAACAAAGAGTGTAACAACCAACTGTTATGCGTTCCTTTTGTTTATCTTAAATCCCGAACAAGAAAACAACCTCTTTCTTTTCGATCTGAAAACAGACTCCCCGTCTCAAAGTCAAGCGAAGTCGAATGTGGTGTAAAAGTATCCAGAACAAAACGGTGTCTCCACCTGCAGTTCGTGGGAACGTCCAAGCTCTCACGAATAATATTGCAAGCCATGCATTTCGCCTGTCTCGAGTGTGTACTGTTCCGTATGGGATACAGTTACCCAGACGATATCTTACACCAAACAGTCTAGATACCTGTAGTTCGTGGGAACGTCGAAGCTCTCACGAATAATATTGCAAGCCATGCATTTCGTCTGTCTCGAGTGTGTACTGTTCCATAGGGGATACAGTAACCCAGACGATATTTTACACCACGTTTTCCTCCCCCCCTGAGAAAGATAGTCATCTTTATTTAACAATATAGTTTTTGTATTAATAACATGAATACATTTTTTGTAATTAGATTAAACAATTAGTTTATTTTTATTTTAATAACGAATATGTCTTATTTATTTAAGTATACAATTTTTTCACAAAATATGAATAACATGAATATTATTTTTATTTTTAGCTTAAACAATTATTTTATTTTTATTTTAATAACAAATATGTCTTATTTATTTAAGTATACAATTTTTTTTAACAAAATATGAATAACATGAATATTATTTTTTTTATTTTTAGATTAAACAATTAGTTTACTTTTATTTTTAATAACAAATATGTCTTATTAATTTAAATATAAATTTTTAACAAAATCAATGTTATATGAATAACATGAATATTATTTTTTATTATTTTCATCTTTAACAGGCAAGTGAGTAGAAAACATTTTTAATTTATTCTGTAGTTTCGTTAGAATTTTTGGAGCAAGCTAAAGTTGTCTTATATTTAATTTTAATTAGGTAATAAATTAAGCAACAAAGTACAGTGCCTAGTAGGATGGGGAAACATACTGAAATTATAGTTTTGGTGGTTTGATTTTTTGTTTCGTCAAGTTTTGTCAATGTTTGTATCTCTTCCTGTAGCTCTCGCACACTATAACTAAAGGGAAGCAAGTCGGAGCTAGTCTTTATTATAGCTTTGGGAGTCGTAATAAATTTGTTCGTGAAATTATAGCTATTGTCAAAAAGAGCATCTAAATTAAAAGAAGAGTTCAAGGCAAGACTTGTTATTTCTTGGGGAAAGGTCACCTTTGTTGAACCCGATTCTTTCACAGTCAACAACTTTATGGAGTGTGTTTCAGCTAGGCAATTATCAGAAAGGGTGAGTAGCCCTTTCTTTTCAACTTTAATAATTTTGAAATTACTTCCACAGTGAACTCTAAGTTTTCCTGGTGTTGGCATTAGAAATATCCATCTGTTGGCTTGTTCAAAATTGATCCAAATTTCTTGTTTAATTTTTACGATTCGCATGTCACAATTTTCTAAGCGCCCTTCATGGAGAATTAAGCTTGATAAACATACCTCTAGCTCTGTATGTATCGGACGATTGGGCAAGCAAAGAATTATGTGATTTACATGCTTACAGGATTCTATGTCGCTAGAAGTTAAAGGTATATACTCCGAAAATTGTTCGTTAATAGCTACTTTCTGAAATGAAGGATTGTAAAAGTACGAGTAGTACAAGTCGTTTTTGTATGGGATTGGAATTGAATGTATCCGGTTTAAAAGGAATTTGCCTGTACCAGTAAGAGGCACAGTAATAAGATACACAATTCTGTTTGCCGAATATTTAAGTTCAATGTCCAAGAATTTCATGACTTCAAAAATACTTTCTATTGATACATCAATAGGAAATCTTAAATCAGCACTAGCTATGACCGGAATTTTTTCTATGGCTCCAATTAGCACATGCGGATCTATCGCTTTTAGATCAATTCGGTTTTGTCGCGCGTCAATAAGAGAATTCAGGATATTGTTTTGAACATTATTCAAATGGAAATTAGCGCCAAGCAGTATATTGGCCGCTTCGTCTAGGTGATGATTTAGTTCTTGGGCTATAGTTAAATTGTTTGATTTCTTAATAAGCTGATCAATAATATTAAAGTGCTCATCTAGCTTCTGAGTGTCATTATTAATAACTTGAATACTATTTTGTATGAGGGATGATTGTGTTTTTAAAATATGTGTTACAACTTTCTTAGTACTTCTTAATTTTGCAACTTCCTCTTCTATTACTTTAGAATCTTCGTCATCCATTACCCCAAATATTTCTTTTAAAATATGCCCACCTAGATTCAACAGACCTCGTTTTGCTTTTTTAATAAAAAATAGATCGGATATTCTGTTGTGTGTTAGAATTAGTTCTTGTAGTGACTGCTCTTGGATTTTAACCATCAAACGGCAGTGATCAAATGGGGACCTAGTTCTTACCTTATCACAGATATCTCTTATTTGTCCAGATTGACGTATAACCATGGTGTATTCCATTTGGTAATCATCCAGATTGAAAAATAGGACTAACCTCCAATTTGCACGAAGTATGAGGTAATCTCCTATGGTTTCTAGGTAGATGCCTGTATTGTCTTCCAGTTCTTTCAACTCTATAGGCAGTGCAGTTACTCCGCTCATCATTAGGAATAAGCACATGACATTGACCAACATCTAGTAAATGTGAAAAACGATATAACTTAGCTAAATATTTTTTTTTTTTTTTTCAAATGCTAGTAGGATTTAATCGAAATAATGTTTGAGCCTATTGTTATGAACAGTCACCGTCCGTCTACACATTTTTATCGTCGAATTGACTGGGCTTAAAATTGCACAAATTGTAAAAGGCCCCAGCCACACTTGACATAATTTGTGCTTTTTTACGGGGTTTAATAGAAGTACCTTGTCTCCGATATGAAACGACGACGGTCTTACCGTCTTATCGTAGTATACCTTTGAAGAACTTTTAATCTTCAATAAATTCTTACGAGCAATGGAATACATTGTTTGCAGCTTATACCTCAACTCGTAATAATAGTCTTCGCAATTATATAGTGGTTGCGGTGTTTGGTTGAGG